>OY730482.1:12049624-12601072 GCA_963422695.1 Xylophagus ater | reverse complement strand
AGGGATCTTATGGAGTCTCCTGACTCCACCGAAGATGAAGAAGATCCGCTGCTTAAAGAGGCAACGGTTTTTCTACCCAGGCATGTGGTAAATAGGACCCCACCGCCTGCAGTAACGCACATTAACATGGAATCGTCTTTGGAGATACAAAATAAGTTGCAGGCAGAGGATTGTCAAACTGATACAAACCAACAACAACAGGGGAATGTCGTAAAGGCTTCCAGGAGATATAGCAGGTCTGAGAGGCGGATGTACCATCGCAATCTATTGAAAAAACCTAACAGCGACCTGTTGGTAGGCACAACTGGTTCTAATTTATACGACGGTGCTGTACGTATTAAGGGTGATCTGGTCATAGGCACCCCAACTTCGAAACGCAACCGTTCTCCGGGTACCACTCCGGAAGATCTTAAAAAGATCAAAAAAACACAGTAAACGGAGCTAACCTATGCAAGAGTTGCAAAAGTCTTTCAGAGCGGCCATCATTCCGAAAGGATCTGCGTTGGAGATCTCGCAAGTGCAGGCAAAGCTCCTTACTGTCAAGCTAGTAGAAGCGGTAACAGAATACATTGATAGTGGTACAACCGACAATGAAAATGAACCACTCAAATTCTCCAGCTGTGGTCTACTCCATGGAATATTTGTGGTGGACTACCAAGACAATATTACTCGTAAATGGCTGGATTTAGCCTTCTCTTGTTTGGCCAGTCCATGGGAGAGTGCTGAGTTCGCAGTGGTTGACTACAGGAAGCTCCCTAAGCCTACCAGAATGTCAATTAATATTAAAGGAAAACCAGACTTGTCTACTGCGACTTTTCTTACCAGGCTCAGAAGACAAAACCCCGGACTTGTAACCGATAAATGGAGAATTTACAGTCGGTGGGGGCATGACTGGGGTGTACATCTAGTGGTAGGTGTCGATCATACCTCGGTAGACTTTTTAAAAACCAATGACCTAAAACTGTTCTACCTAGTTGGGGTAGTTCGCTTCCTTACTACGGATGTAGTCAGTGAACTACGGCATAGGAAGATGAAGCTTACAACAAAAGTTGCTAACCCAACAGTGGAGAAGTTGGCTCCGACGGATGAAACTATCAATTCGAAAAGCACTCACATCCCTAAACCATCTCTCCTACAGGGATCAGTTGGGGACAGTAATAGTTGCACTCCCGAGCAACCTAAAAATGGGTGCTACCACGAAGAAGCCAACAACGGGGACGGTGCGCCTAAAGTTCTCAAGAGCTGAGACCCAAACAAGTGCTCGATGAACAAAGCGTATCCGATGGCAGCCGATTTCTGCTCTACAAAGAAAAATGTTCAGTGTTCGGGCCCCTCTGCAACAGACGCTGGAAAGAAGAATTACGGCCTCCTCGGCAATGATCATCACAAATAACAAGTCTTATCAAACACGTTCCTTATTTTATGTCTAATAGTAAATCAATAAATAGAACACCGATAAAATTATTTCAAGTTAACCTGCAACATGGAAAAGCTGCGGCGGCTGAACTGAGTCATTGTATCTCCATGAAAAAAGCAAACATTGCACTAATCCAAGAAACGTACGTATACAAACACCGGGTGAGAGGTCTGCCAACTGTCCAAGGTAACATCTTGGTTGGTACACTTGAAAACAAACCCAGAACTTGCATATGGGCGGACAAAACCATTGGTTTAACGCTCATACCCAAGAAATATAAATTAGGAGTCGTACTTAGTAGAGCTTCGTAATAGAATCGATCCCTGGGAAAACGGCATCCTAACGGTAGGGGATCTCGAATGCAAGGCTACAAAACTGGAATATGCCGTTTCTGATTCTTTTCGTAATGCATGTCCGCTAATTACTAGAAAAGCTAACTTTAAGGTTCCATGGTGGAATTCTGGTCTATCTAGTCTCAGGCGTGGCGTACGCAAGCAATTCAATAAAGCTAAGCAAAAAAACAATCAAGCTAAATGGGCACGCTTCAGTGAACTGCAGATGGACTACAAAAAAGAAATCAGAAGAGCAAAGAGAGAAGAGTGGAAAAGATTTTGCGGTGAAATTGAAGGTGTTCCTAGCGCCGGAAGGCTCCACAAAGTCCAGACCAAGGACCCATTCAATCTCCCTGGCATCTTTCAATTAGACTCTGGTAGCTATTCAAGTAATGAGGAAGAGTCAGCAAAGCACCTACTAGCTACCCACTTTCCCGGATGCCGTACCATACCAGCAAGTCCGGACTTCACCACTCTCCCTTATCGGGACATATGCGCTAACTCCGTGGACTGGGAGACTGCTATAAAAGTGGTAACAACGGGAAAGATAAAATGGGCAATCAACGATGTCGCACGTTTTAAATCACCGGGCATGGATGATATGTACCCAATTGCTCTTCAGAAAGACATCGAGCTCCTACTAGGTCCTCTGTGTGACCTAGGGTACGGGTGATTTTCATCCCGAAACCAGGTAAGACGTCATACTTTACTGCCAAATCCTATAGACCAATCAGTCTGATGACCTTTCTTCTGAAAACCTTGGAAAGATTAGTTGAGACACATTTCAGATATGAATCTGATAATAAGCTCAACCTACACCCCAAACAGTTTGCCTATCAGAAGGGGAAATCTACTGAAGTTGCACTTCATCAGCTAACTCATAAAATTGAGAAAGCCCTACAATTTAAAGAGTCTGCACTAGGAGCCTTCATAGACATTGAAGGAGCTTTCGATAATACTTCTTTTGCTGCTATAGAAGCCTCTCTAATATCAAAGGATATAAACTGTACTCAAACAGATTGGGTGTGTAATGTGCTTAAAAGCAGGCTGATTTTCACAAAAATTGGTCAATGCGAAGTTGGTGTATCCGTCGACAAAGGCTGTCCACAAGGTGGGGTTCTTTCTCCACTTCTATGGAGTTATGTCGTAGATGGTCTTTTATCTCTTCTCAACGATAATGGTTTCTACACAATTGGATATGCAGACGATCTCACAATTCTGATAACTGGCAAACACTTGAGTCTACTAGGTGATCTGCTAGACAGAGCCCTTTGTATTACTGTAAGTTGGTGCAATGGCAAGGGTCTGAAAATCAACCCAAATAAGACGACGTCAGTGCTATTCACTAACAAACGCAAAACGGAGGCTTTAGTTATGCCCTCAATCAGTTTATTGTTAAGCAAGGAGGGTAAATTCCTTGGTATTATTTTAGACAGTAAACTCAACTGGAAAAGTCACCTAGACAACAAAATCAATAAAGCTCTTATTGCATTCATTCAATGCAAAAGGGCATTCTCGCGGACTTGGGGACTATCTCCCCGTATATTACATTGGCTGTACACCGCGGTCATTAGGCCAATGTTCTGTTATAGCGCTACTATCTGGTGGACAAGAACTGATCTTGCATCAGTCATGCAACAACTTACTAAACCGCAAAGGATCGCCTATGTTAGTATTACAGGGGCTATGCGGACTAGCCCTACGGCTGCTCTTGAAGCGCTGCTGGATCTGCTTCCACTGGATCTATTCATTAAAAAAGAAGCAGAGTTAGGCAATCTTAGGCTACATATGACCAATCATTATGTGGCCGGAAATCAAACCTAACATATGGTCACGCAAAAATCTAGACTGATTTAAAATCTGCTTGTCCAAAAATTGAAATGCCCTACGACTATTTGATCCCTACCCCTAATTTTTGCAAGCTTTATTCTATTGCCTTCCCTAGTCGTCAAGACTGGACAGGGGATAGCAAATCCCTACCGCCTAATGGAAAATGCTGGTATACAGATGGCTCACTGCGTGATGACCTGGCTGGTGCAGGTTTTTGCTTAGTGGATCAGGCCGGAAATGTCACCAAACCAGGCAAAATATCTCTTGGTAAACATGTGACTGTTTTCCAGGCAGAGATTTTGGCAATTATTTCTTGTGTACAACAACTATTAATTCACAATACAAATGGTCGGGACATAACCATTTGCTCCGACAGCCAGCCTGCCCTCCAAGCGTTAATTTAAACCTCACCAAGTCTAAATTGATAATAGAATGCGTTTCATATCTTAATGTGCTTGTTGGTACAAACAGGGTTAACCTTCTTTGGGTTCCCGGGCACTGTGAAGTAAGTGGAAATGAAGCTGCGGACGCTCTAGCAAAGCAAGGCTCAGATCGGCCTCCTGTTGGTCCCGAGCCATTTGTACCATTATCCGTGGCTACTGCTAGGAAGCTCATCGACGATAGAGCACGAGAAAAGCACATCGCAAGGTGGAATCAAGACAATACCTGTCGCCAGGCGAAAATACTCGGCTGCCATTCCAGCAAAAAGAGATCGAAAGAATTGCTAGCTCTCAGTAAAGCAAATATTCAGCCTGTTGTAAGTGTCCTAACTGGGCACTGCCAACTTCGTTATCACTTAGCGTCCATGACCCTGATAAATGACTCTTCTTGCGATTCCTGTGACGCGGGGGAAGAGACAGCGGAACACTTTCTATGTTATTGTCCATCTTTTCAAAACCGCAGACTCAAAACTTTCGGCGACCGGTTTAGCGAACCAAATGCCATCAATGAGATCTACGCCAGTCGGATATCCAGCTTCATTGTAGGCTCCAGGAGGCTGGCCAATCCCACAATCTAAGGACTCATTCTAGAGTGTGCACAATGGACCCAATTCGTGGTCCTAAGTGCCGGGAGCGCCAATAGGCACTACTCCCAACATTATCTATCTATCTATCTAAGTGATTTTAGCTGAAAAGAATAGCCATAATGATATCCATAAATATTTCTCTCAAAATGTCAATTAAAGGGTCTTTCATTAAGGACATAACGTAACGATTGTAACGTGTGCTGTGTGGCTTGTAGCGCCGTCTTCTTGAAACCACATATCGCCGATATCAATTTCATCTAATTCTGGCCGAAAATAATTCTCCAACATGGCACGGTAGCGCTCTCCATTGACGGTAACATGGCGATCGTTCGCATCAACGAAAAAATACGGCCCAATCACGCCTCCGGCATGGAAACCGCACTATACAGTGATTTTTTGTGGATGCAATGGTGTCTCTTGAAGCACATGTGGGTTTGTTGCCGTCCAATAACGCATATTTTGCTTGTTGACAAATCCGTTTAGCCAAAAATGAGCCCATCGCTGAAGATAATTTTTCGCTCTTAAAGTTGCGGCGACCGACTCGGAATTTCGGTAGTAATTTTTAATAATTTCCAAGCGTTGCTCGTTCTTGAACTTTACCATGATGAAAATGTTGACTTTAATCTACATTTTGACATTAACAGGTCATTATTAATGTTTAAGGGTGCGTTCATATAAAGATACAAAATTGTTATGTCCCTATTAAAAGACACTATAGAAGTCTGCATCTTGTTATAATTTCTTGCGTAATGATTTAGGTCTTTAACAGGTCAATTGAAAAGTCCCCGGCCTACCATAGTAAAACACATTTTTTTTTGGCAAAATTCGTTTTTTTTATTCAACATAATTCCCTTCAAGGGTGATACACTGATTATAGCGACCCTCCAACTTTTCGATACCATTTTTGTCCTTTGCTTCAAAATAGGCCTCAGTTTCGGCGATCACCTCTTCATTCGACGAAAATTTCTTCCCAGCAAGCATTCTTTTGAGATCTGAGAACAGGAAATAGTCGCTGGGGGCCAGATCTGGAGAATACGGTGGATGCGGAAGCAATTCGAAGCCCAATTCCTGGAATTTCGCCATCGTTTTCACTGACTTGTGACACGGTGCATTGTCTTGGTGAAAAATGAATTATTCTTCTTTAAACCAGGTCTTTTCTCACGAATTTTTACATCCAATTAGTCCAAAAGGTTTCAATAATAATCTGAGTTTATTGTTTTATCAGTTTGGAGGTAATCCACCAACAAAATTCCTTTTGCATCCCAAAAAACTGATGCCATAACCTTCTTCACTGATCTTTGGGGCTTAACCCGTTTTGGAGCCGAATTATCGGTTTTTTGATTTTGCTTTCGACTCAGGATCATAGTGATAGACCCAAGTCTTATCTATAGTGATAAATCCGCGCACAAAATCCACTTTATCCTTTCGAAAATGCTCCAAATGTTGTTGAGAAAGTCGCATTTGCATGTGTTTTTGTTCCATTTTTCGGAAATGCGGCAGCCACTTTGCACAAGTTTTGAAACCTAAAACTTCAGCTAAGATGTGATGTACTGGTCTGTATGAGATGCCTAGAGTGTCATCTAACTTATCCACAGCCACTCGTCTGTCTTCCGAAACCATATCCTGTATTTTTTGTATCTTTTCTGTTGTTGGCACACTTCTTGGATGTTGTTGACATGGATCGTCTTCAAGGCTTGTACGACCAGATTTAAAAAGGCACCCCATTTTCCATCGGTGGATTTCGAAGGTGAAGAGTCCGGATAATAATTATCAAGCCAAGTTTTTGTTTCAACGGTATTTTTTTGGCCATAAAGTTTAATCAACACGCGAAATTCCTTTTTATCCATTTTCTTCACAATAACAAAAGTTGCTTCACTCAAAATGCTATAATTCACAAACTAATGATCCGACAGCTGTCAAATTTATACACGCGTCTTTTGAAGGTTCGGGCTAACTAAAAATCATATGGATTTAATTCTAGTACCGCCATCTATGTGTCAGGCCGGGGACTTATCAATTGGCCTGTTACTTACCTAGTCAGTCAGCTATATATAAGTGGAGTCCTATGAAACGACTTCAACAAGGTTTTAATGTTCTTTTAATAAATAATTTGGCACAATATGTAATAAAATGGACATAAAGTGTAAGCAAGCAGTGTTATTATTTAATGAAACATCAATCAGAAAAGATTCAGCTTATAATACATCTCATGATCTCGTAGATGAGGAGTTAGTACATTTAAATGAAAATGATAGGAAATTATTACTAGGAAAACAAATATGCGTTTTTATGATAAGGGGCTTGTTTTCTAACTGGAAATATATAATTAGTTACTTTGTTTCTAAGAACAGCATTGACGGTGCCATTTTAAAACAAAAATTAGAGGCTAATATAAAAGTATGTTGCGAAATAGGGCTTACGGTTAGAGCTGTAGTGTGCGATCAAGGTATGAATAATCAAAAATGCTATAGGCTCTTAGATATTAATAAAGGGAAGCCATACTTCTATTATAATCAGAAGAAAATAATTTCATTATACTATATTATCCTCCCCATTTATTAAAAAATATAAGAAATACACTCAAAGATTGCACTATTGAGACTCCTGACGGACCTGCTAGTTGGGAAGTTATAAAAAGTGTTATATCAAAGACGAAAAATCAAAAAAATATAGGTTGTGTACAAAGATAACAAAAAAACATGTTGAACCAGGGGTTTTCGATAAAATGAAAGGCGGACTTGCAGTACAAGTCCTCAGCAATAGTATGGCAGACGCAATAGTTGCATTGTTAGAAAATAACTCCTTTTCACAAACGATGAAATTATATGCACCTACGACGAGTAAATTCGCTCGTAGTTTTGATAAAGTTTTTGACTGCCAATAACAAAAAATGGTAGACAATTTAATTATTTAAAGGAATTCAAAGAATATCTGACGAAATTGGGTCTCCCTGCAGAAAAAAAAACTATTGAACTAAGATATAACCCGTCAAGGGTTATATCTTACAATTAATGGTATTTTAAATTTAAGTACAGATATATTTTCGGATAAATACTTAAAAATTAACTCTATACTAACATCTCGACTGAATCCGGATCTATACGAGAATATGTTTGTGCAAATTCGGGCGAAAGGCGGTCATAACAGAAACCCTAGTGTCCACGAGTTCAATAGAATAGTTGCGCGCCTAATGTCAATGAGAATTATAACGTTCTCATATGCAGATAAAAATTATGAAACTGATGAAGGAAGACTAGGGCATGGTTTAATTAATTACTTTTCGAGGTTTGTGAACAATTGAGTAATTGAGGCCTTAAGATAATTAATTTTTTAAGGAAAAATGACTGATTATAAAGAGACATAAATCATTATATAGGAACCACGCTGTAAAATAGAGTGTACTAGCAGAATACCCGACGTTGTTCGGGCTGAAAATGGCTTTTAACCATAAAAAAAGCATTTTTATTAAAATATATAATAATAAGTACAAATTAAAAAATATTAAATACGACATTTAAGTAAATTTATTTTAATGCTTCAGTGTAAACAATATTTTTAGTTTTTTCATCTGGTGCCATAACAAACAAATTATTTGGACTTCCGACACGTGAGCATCCTACATACAATTGCCCATGAGCAAAGCATGGTTCTTCCAGCTGGTATCCCACAACCTTTAATGTTTGTCCTTGTGATTTGTTGATTGACATAGCAAAACTGAGACGTATTGGGAACTGTAATCTTTTAAATTGGAATGGCATATCAGTTGGGATTATCGGAATTCTGGGCAAAAAAGCATCCTTTACTTTCCCACATCCTGTTAGTATTGTTGCTTCTATAACATTTGACATCATTTTTTTTACAGTTAGCCGCGTACCATTGCACAAACGTGGTGTATCAAGGTTTCGTAGTAATATAATAGGGGCACCAACTTTAAGTTTTAGGCTATGAGGTAGTACTCCTGTTGGTTCCAGGGAGTTCAAGAACTCCAGAGGATAGTTTACTGTTTCATTTTGGTCTGGGACCGTGTCGACTGACTCATAGCATTTAGTATCAGTATTTATCTGCTCTAATAGCTGATTGTTTATGCAATTGACGGTGTTATTTTTTGGTGCCAATATTGCTCTCTCGCACAACCAACTATGGTTTGAATAATTAACAGAAAGATTTTCAAAAACTTTACTTTTCAGTTCGTCTGTGGATTTAACAATCGTTGTAACTGAACTGATATTTATTTCTCCCTGTGGATCTGCTTCAAATTCACCGTTACCTAATCTCAATATATTCTGCGCAAATTGAAGTGATAATTGGTCTCTATAAACCTGAGCTCTCATGTTGGTGGATAATTTAAATTTTTTAACGTTTCTCCACAAATAAGAGGATGCAGCCCTTTATTTCATCGGCGCGTGTTCCTCGCGGAATTATGGGCAATGTTTGCCGAAAGTCTCCAGCCAAAATGATTGTAACTCCACTCCTCCCATCACATTTCTGTTTCCACGAAAGTCTTGCAGTGTTCTGTCGAAATGCTGCTTTATTAGCCATGGTGCATTCATCCCATACAATAATTCGACATCTTTTAAGAACTTCTACTATAACACTTCTCTTGCTAATATTGCACGTAGGAGATTCTTTGGTAGCTAAGGTCAATGGAAGATTAAATGCTGCATGGGCTGTTATTCCTCCAGGCAAAAGCGTTGCTGCAATTCCAGATGAGGCAACTGCGAGTGCAATTTGTTGCCTTTGACGAACTTTAGCTAATATCATTTTTATAACAAAAGTTTTACCCGTTCCACCTGGTTTGTCAAGAAAAAATATTCCACTTTTTTGACCTAATGCACTATCGCAATTGCCGAGTATGCTGCTTTTTGATCCGGTAACAGCTTTGGTTCATTGGATTCAATTTCTTGGTGAAGAACTTTAGTATTATAGCAAAGCTCACGAAGAACATCTCGATTGAAGTTTTGGTTTTCATTTTGAACTTCAGGGAGACCAAATGTTGAAAACTCCTTTCCTCCTAAAGCCAATACTGTATCCTCAATGGCAATAAGGACAAAATTAAAAATGTCAGTGAATTGTATTTCTACATTGTTATTTTGGACTTGAGCAAGGTGCTTGAAATCTTCAGACAAATTTTGTTTGTGATTTTGCCATAGTGTAAGCGGATTTGAGACACCACAAACTTGTAACGAAATTGCAAACAAATTTCTAGGGCTTCCCGGTGATTCTGAATCAGCTACTTCTGTCATGGTAGCCTCCCATTGTGCATCATCTTCAAGTAAACCTCGAATTAAACATGCCTCCTTATATGTGGCGCAAAGCTGCCCATCTACTGTTCTTAAATCCTCAAATGATGTTGGTCCTCTCACTTTAAGAAGTAGCTTTCGAAGATAAAAGCATTCGTGCTGTGTAGGATGAACAGTGTAAATCCTTGCCAGAGTTTCATCTATAAAAATACCGGGATAGTGTTCTATAGGGCTGCCTCGTTTCCTCCTATTCCATTTGTTGATGCTCCAAGTGTAGAAAGATACGATTTCAGAATATAGCAATGTGCGTGCAAATGAATCTGTTTGGCAAATGTTAAAGAATGCGGTTGTTTGTTTTGGAGCTAACGCCTGTTGTAAAGCAGTTTCTTCAGTAAAAAAGACCCTTTGTCCATTTTGAAAGTGGATACTTAGTTGTTGGATGGCAGGGTGTCGTTCATGGATTGGAAATCCAAAAATGCGCCAAAATGCTTCATTGCTGCTTATGTATCTTCCTGATTGGTATTGGGTCATTTCATCTCTCGTTTGTTGGTTTTGAAGAGCGTACATTGCAGCATCGGACCCCTTGTTAACATATTTACACACGTATTTTATTGATTTTATTGAGTTGCAAAACTTAACATTAATGTGTGCGTCGTATGCTTTACTTAGTAGCGGGCAATATGGCACAATCCATCGATTATCGATGTCAACTTCGACTCCACTTTTCATTTTAAGTTTTGACACATGTCTACCATCTTCAGGCTTTCTTCTTCTGTACAATGGATACCGATCTGTGCCAGTCTGTGTGTTTTTCATCAGTTGTCGCGGGTATCTCTTGAGGCATTTGCCATTTTCCATGCAAGGAGCGCTAGGATTAAGATTCCCACATGGTCCATGAACCATAGTTCTTTTAATGATTGCGAAAAGGACCGGATCGCTCACTGGATTTGGCAGCTCAGCTGATGTGATAGAGTCTACTTGATTGGATGTAGTTTGGTTTTGAGCCATAGCAGGATATGGGCGTGGTGAAGACCCCTTTTTTGTCACTCTATAGTATACATATCGCATCTAATGGGGCCAAATATCTCATATTTCTTAATTAGTTGCATCATTTTGATTAATTTTTGTCTGAAAACTCTCGCTAATAAATCCGGAAGATGTCTCGCAGACTGACCCTCAAAAAGTTCCTGTTTTATATCCTTCCAATTGGGATTACACGTAAAGGTTATGAATAGATCGGGCTTCCCATAAGTTCTTACGTAAGTCATCGCATCTTGTGTCCTTTCATGCATGTACCTTGGACTTCCTGTGAACCTCGATGGAAGAATGCACAGCTGTCCAATATCTCTGCCTCCAGATTCATCGTTGTTAATACCATCTCGAAGATGTATATAAGAGTCTGCACGTAGTTCTTTTTTGATGTGTCTTAATATATAATAGCCTTTCTGCTTCCACTTTGGCAAACATATCAACAGCATACTGTTGAAACAGATCTTGACATCGGTGCAAATAGTTGAAATAATTATCGCGTATCATGAAGTTAAAAGCGTAGAAATGCATACATGTCACAGTTTTATTTCCTAGTGTTTGAGGAATCCCAAAATGATATCCGTCTTCTCCAAATACACAAATAATTGGATATTGGAGTGCATCATATGATCGATGTGTTTCCGCTATTCTTCTGATTGTATTGTCACGAAGTTTTAAAACAATATCTCTTCTTCCACACTCTTCACCACTCATTACTACGGCAATCTCATTGCATGTTGGCTGATTGAATCGCCCACAATGTTCACCTTGTGGCCATGCGTCGGCGTTAATCACCAACTGGAAGTCGGGCATGGTAGAATTTTCAAGAGCAGATTTGAAGCTTTGTACGTAGCTGTTGGTGGAGTGAATCATCTCTTGCAGTTGCATTGTAACATCACGTTGTATATTTCTTAAGTAATTACAGCGGAGATCAGCCTGTTCTTGCATATTACCAACAAAGTAAAGTTGTAGGAACTGTGGCTGCTGATTTGGATCCGGTTGGAGTGATCCAATCCGATGATAAACTTGCCCCTGAACTTTAAACGCAGGCATAAAGCCCCCTTCGATACGTAACGATATTGGCCCCAAATGATGTCATTTGGAAGGCCGAATTATACGACCTTATCGTTTTTAAAAAAATGTCTGGATTCTGGTGTAAGAGCTTGGAGTAGCATTTTTAAAGGATTTGGAGGCTCAGTCAGTAGACATAAGTTTACTTTTCCATTTGAACAGCATATTGAAGGTGTTTCATATTCTCATTTTTTTGCTCTACAATGTTGGCATAGACCCAATTGTAACAACATTTGAAGAGGAAAAGGCAATATCAGCAAAGTAATTAAATGCTTTATTGCGCAGGTTGGATGAACTAATTAGAATTTCGTTTCGATTTATAGCCCTTGTTCTCTCTGTTTGAAGTCTTGCATGTGTCTTGTTATCAGATTCATGGTGTCTGCTAACTGAGTGCCTGGTGGCATCAAAACTTAGGCGCACTTGGTATTCACCTTCCGTTTCATTAATAAACTAGCTGTACCCGACCACGCGTTGCTGTGGCTCAGTCTGGTTAAATCGAAAAGAAAAGACAAAGCGCACGTTTCTCGTGTATTTAATTTCACAATTCTTGTGGTTGTACAACATTTTTTGTTGTTCCATTTTCTGTGCAGATATAGAGATTTTCTGGTTTGGCGACTCTAGAACACGCAACATTTAATTGTCCATGTGAGAAGCAATCCGTGTCTAGATATAAACCGCACAATTTTAAAGATTGGCCCTGAGCCTTGTTGATGGTGATTGCAAACGCCAATCGAATCGGAAATTGCAATCTCTCAAATTGAAATGGCATATCCGTTGGAATCATAGGAATGCGAGGAATGAGCACATCTTCACCTTTAAAAGATCCTGTCAAGATTGTTGCTTCTACGATGTCGCTCATTAATTTTTTTATTGCAAGCCGCGTGCCGTTGCAAAGCTTTGGCTGGTTGATATTTCGCAACATGATAATTGGCACACCGACTTTCAATTACAGTACGTGCGGTGGCATCCCCGACAGATTGAGTGAATTCAAAAATTCTGTTGGATAATTAACCGGTTCATCTGCTTCTACAACAGTGACGACGGACTTGTATGTGACCACCTCGCTTTGAATGTTAGACTGAATAATATTGTTAAGTTCGTAGACGTCTTTGTTCTTGGCCGCAAGAATAGCTCGTTCACTCAGCCAATCGTGATTCTTGTAATTGGTTTGAATATTGGGAAATACTTTTTCAACCAATTCTTCTTTTGACGTCACTAAATCGCAGAAGTTATGAGGCAATAAAATTTGTCCTGACGTTAGATCAACCGCCACCTTTCAATTGATGCAATTGATGTGAGAATATCTCTGCTGACCGATCGTTTTGCAGCTGGACTCGCATATTTGTAGTTAATTTTAACGTCTTTACGCGTCGCCACAAAGCAGAGTATTTCAGGTAAGCATTTATTTCGTCCCCTGCTGTCGATCGAGGAATTACAGGTAATGTTTGCCTGAAATATCCTACAAGAAATATTAATGCGCTCCCAAATGGTCTGATATTTGCACGTAAGTCTTGCAATGATCGATCAAGGGCCTCGAGCGATTTTTTGTGTGCCATTGTGCATTCATCCCAAACAATACGTTTGCATTGCTTTTCCCATGCCGGATGCTTTGGAAATGTTGCATGTGGGATTTTCAATGAATTGAATGTTTAATAGCAATTTCAAAGCGGAATGAGCCGTTCTTCCATCTGGTAGCAATGTCGCAGCTATTCTGAATGTCGTAAGAGCTTAGGCTATGTCATTTTGGGATCGAATTGTGGCCAGAATTAATCTAATTAGGAACGTTTTACCAGTTCCTCTTGGCGCATCTAAAAAGAATATTTCTCCAACTCCGTTATTGACAGTTTGCATTATTCGATCGTAAATGCCCTTTTGCACAAACGTTAGCTTAGGAATATTTGATTGCACATAGGACAAAAGATCACCCGTGTTGTAATTTTGACGACCCAATTCTATATCAAAACAAAGCAGCAGCAGATCGATTCGGTGATGGCATTCCCAATTGATTGAGAACTTTGTTTGCGATTTCTAAGCACAAATCTTTAATCATTATCAACACTTCGTTGTAAATTTCTGCTGTGAAATCCATGTTCATATTTGAATTTTCCTTGCATATTCGACGGAAAATATCTTCAGCCATGTGGGTTTTAAATTTCTCCTATAACTCTGTTGCAGATGAAGGAAAGCAGGCGGTCAATATAATTGCAAATAATGCACAAATTTGATGTGGATGTGACGCGTTGCACGCCTCATTAATGCATACATCCCAGTGTCGGTCGTTCTGCAATAAATTCAGAGGTTGACATGCGCTCCGGGAAGTGACATGTGTAACACTGTTCACAATTCTCAATTGGTGGAAAGACGTTGGACCGGCCACATTTATCAACAGCGTGCGAAGAAAGAAGTATTCATCTCGATTGGGATGCACGGTGTAGAGTTTGCCTATCGTAGTTTCATTGAATATGCTGGCTGCTAATTTACCGCCATCTTCTGCTGTGTTGTATACTATCATGCATGGTGAATTTGGATTCAGTGTACCGCAAGGTCCATGTATCTTATTTTTCGTCACAGCTTCATGCAAATCCTTATCGCCATCGGCATCGGGTAATTCAGCGCATACTTTATCGTCGATTTCGTTTGAAGTGATTTTCTTATAGAGCCAGAATAGTATATGTACGTTTGGGAATCCTCTCTTTTGCGATTCCACTGAGTATATCCAGCAGCGCACAGACCCAAATACTTAATGTTTTATCATGAAATCCATCAGCGATTTCAGCTTCTGTCTGAAAACAGGTGCTGTGATGTCATACCTATCTACGGGCGATTGCCCAGGAAGTAAGAGCTTTTGTATTGTAAATCGTCCCAAGTTGGAAATTTCATCTAAGATTTTGTTAAATTCAGCATTTTCAATTTTAAATGCCTTTTTTGGTTTTAGGGTTTCAAAAAAATGAGACTGCGTATTAAATATCTTTCGGCTTTGGGTTTTCAAAATTTTGCGCCAATTAGTACAGAGTAGATTATAATTTTATAATTTCATTTTGTATGCCTTAAACAAACTTGATTTTTGAAATAAAAAACGCAAACATCTTTTCAATTCAATACATGAGAATACAGCCCATTTAGAGTATTGCGCCTCCGAATTCATATTTTCAATACCTGTAACAGAAATTCAAGCAAGCGGTGGCATAAACTCTTTCTTTACGATATCTTTTTAGCTCGTATTATAAATTTCAGAGGGGAAAAAATTTATGGAATTGCCTTTGTTTGTTTCTTAAGTTTGACATATTTTGTATTAAAATAGGCGAATTTTCATTACTGCTGTACAAAAAATATGTTTTTATAGGCTTTATTTAATTACAATTAATCAAACAGAAATGATGTTAATTCATAATTTAGTAAAAAATTTGTTTTTTTGAGCCAACTTTCAATCTAGATCGTAGCCCAGTAACCCTCGTTTTTTTTTTTTAATTATAACGAAAACTACCAGTGACAGTAATTTTTTTTGTGAAAATGGGAGCAATTCTTAAAATTCGTCGAAGATTTTGAAAATTCAGCTCTGTCAATTCTAAATACCTTTTTTTTAGCTTTTAGCTTTCCAAAAAATGAGAAATGAAATGGCTTTCGGCTATGGGCTTACAAAATTTTACGCCATTTATTAGAGATATAATTTGCTCGTTACATTTCAATAAACAGGATCTAAAGCGAATAATTTAATTTTGTACGCTTAAGAGAAACTTGTTTTTTGGAAATTTTCTCGATAAATTATCACATCAACTGGAAAGAAAATGATTAAATGTGTAATAAAGAGAGCAATTATAAGAAATTATAAGAAAAACAATAATACCGGAGCCTGCCTGGTTTCCAAATTTTTCGGACAAAACAAAATTTACTTAAAATAAATTTACTTTTGCTTAAAAATGCCTAAAGGATCAAAAGAATGCATTCTCATCGTGTTCTGAGCTATTCTAAAATTTTCAAATGTCTAGCTATTCTCGAAGTTAGTTAAAAATCGATTGCAAGATTTGATTTGATTTGAAGAATTCACCTTAAGAAATATTAAAAGCAAACACAAAATGCGAAATATATGGTAAGTAGAATACCTGAAGTTGTTTGGGCTTTCTTCAGGACTTTGTTGAGAATGCGTTGCAGTTGAGTAATTCAACATTTTCTGATTACTTTGCAAACGTTGCTCCGTCTTTAAATTTGCATAAGCCTCATCGACAATTCGTACATTTCGAATATTTCTACCGATGTTTCCTCCTCTCAAACGTCTCGACATCCATTTTTTCTATTAACAAAAATGAGGAAAATTGAAATTTCTTGAACGGAGCGACAGCTACCGGAAAAAAACTTAAAACAAACCTAGCTTCGTCCGGACATATCGTACAAATACGTTGTCAATACGTTTAGCTGTTCTTGAGTTTAACTGCAGGGCTACCTACCGGGATAAAATTAAATATAAACTTAGCTTGGCCCGGAACCAACATATGGTCCGAATATGGTGTCAATACGTCTAGCCGTTCTTGAGTTAGACTGCAGCGCCCCCTATCGGGATAAAACATAATATAAACCTAGCTCGGCCCCGAACCAACATATGGTCCAAATATGGTGTCAATACGTTTAGCTGTCCTTGAGTTTGACCGCAGAGCCACCTACCGGAATCAAACTTAAAACAAACCCAAAAATCAAAGTAGCCTATAACCAGCGCGCTGGAACAAAGAATCGGTGGGGATATATTTCATCAAAATCGGTCCAGCCGTTTAGGAGCCAACTCGGTACATACAGACAAAATTCCACAAATATTATATAGATGTATTTGATTTATAGGTTATTTCATTCTTTGTAATGAAAAATAGTAATTTTCTTTCCTTATTTTGTGCGGAATTTGTTGTTTCTGTCATTTTCAAACAAAGTATTGGGAATATCGCGTCTAGTTGTCTCTTTTCAAATTTATTCTGCTCTTAAATAAAAGAATTAAGTTTTTTGGCGTTGAATACTCAAAATTTTGGATTAATTCTGTTTACTCATGTAATTGCTTGTTCAAACCATACCCTAATGAAGACATTTTACTTAATTCTGATAATCCATTAGAAGATACTTATATTAATAATTCTAATGAAATTACATCCAGGTTATTGGCACAAAGTTCTGAAATTGTTTTGGATGGCATAGTAAAAGACGCGAAAATAAATGAAACCTTAAACTACGCAAGTAATTTCGACGTCGTAGACCCAGCAAAATGATATATTGTCGGTTATGGAATTTTAAAAATTACTTTGAAAAAAATAAACTGTCTAAATTGTTCTATGATACTGAATAAAGACGAATGCGGTTTTCTTTTACCGTCGGGACAACTTATTAAAAACAAAAATTTCGACAAAACTATTGAAAGGACTACAAAATGCCTCCGATTTTTTTTTTTCGAAATTTCGATATTGCATTTTCAAATATATGAAACATTATTTAAAACAAAATTCAATTCAATTCTTGGCCCAAGTTCTAAAGATTTCAAATTTTTTGACACTTCAGATTGCTTATTACAAGCCAGGAATATCATTCATAATAGTATCAAATAAGCGATAAATCGAATGAATATGCTATCATCTCATCATTAGTGCCAGGAAGGGAGGAGGGTTTTGAGGAATATTAGTGCCGCAGAGAGGTAAATTAGTGGAAAGGAAAAAAAAAAAATACCATCACCGACCACCACCTACAAGCAACCACCATAAATCCACCACCCATTCACCGACATAAAATAAAATAATACATATAACTATTACGTTAGTCTCAGCCCGCTCAATAACAAAAATACATGTGGGCAACAGCCAATAGAACACAAAAAGGTTAACCGGAGAGGTTACATATCCGATGATACAGTGGAGTCAGTGATCAACAGACTTCAGTTTCTCCTTACTTAACGAGAAGCCAAAGTGTGCATAGTTATTGCTTACATTCTGTAACATTCTAGCAACTGGTTCAAACCTTCCATAGTCAGTACGATGACAGTCGATCATGAATAAGCTTACATTTTTTAGTGAGTGCGCGTTAACTTTAAATTTTATGCGTTCGAGAAGGCTCGAAGACTGGCAATGACATCAACCAGAATTTGATGAATGAAGACTATATCAGCTACCTCGCGCCGTTTCTGCAATGTCTGAAGGTTAATCAGCTTTAAACGATCACGGTAAGGAGGGAGATTGATATAATTGCGTGCGAACCTTTGGACCCACCTGGGGACTAAAACCTAAAATGTTTTACTGGTTGTACAATGTGGTGGTTAAACCTCTGCTGACCTACGCATCAATAGTTTGGTGGCCTCGTACCCTAGTATCCAATGCTAGAGATCTTTTAAGCCATATTCAAAGAGTTGCTCTTTTAAGTATTACGGGTGCAATCAGAACCACGCCAACTGCAGCCATGGAGGCCCTCTTGGGAACTCCGCCGCTGCACTTGGTGGTTCAAAGTACAGCAATGACCCCATACTCAATGCCATCGGACGTCATGTCCCCGGCATTCGTTTTAAAACGCAGATTCGAGACTGTCATGCTTCCCAGAGAATCCTGGATAGCGGACGGTGAGAATCTCGCAAAAACCACTCGGCCTCATCTGCTTCACGGATGGGTCAAAATGGAATGCAGGAACTGGGGCAGGTGTCATTCGTACAGTGCCCCAAAAAGACCATATCCATCGCCTTGGGCACTCGTTGTTCAGTCTTTCAGGTGGAAATTCTTGCCATTATGACCTGCGCCAATGAGAACCTAAACAGGGGCTACAAAAACCTGCATATTAACCTCTTCTCTGATAGTCAAGCTGCGCTACAATCTCTGAGTACAGTCCAGATAACATCTTGCATCGTCCAAGAATGCTTCAACACCCTCAATCAACTAGCTGAGTACAACAGAGTTGTACTCAACTGGATACCAGGACACCTCGGGCTCGCATGCAATACAATGGCGGATGTACAGGCCTGCATGGGCACCATTAGGAAACCTATCGGGCCGGAACCCATCATTGGCATTCCTAAGAGCACAGCCAAACTCTCCATTAGAGAATGGATCACCGTACAACACAAAATTCAGTGGCGAAATGAGTCCCTACGACAATCCAAAATATTCATAACGGAACCAGGCCTTGTCAGGGACTCGTTACTGAATTTGGACCCAAATAAAACCGGAGTGCTAGTGGGCGCCCTCACGGGACACTGCCTCCGCAAGCATCTGCATACCATAGCTATCCTATCTGATCCCAGCTGTCGTAAGGGCAGAGCCGTTGAGGAAGCATCACTACACGTTATTTGTTTATGTGATGCCTTAACGGGCATGCGAAAGAAGGTCTTCGTAACACCATTCTTGACTTTGTCGGATGCCCGGAATCTGAAGGTAGAATCCTGAATCGATTACTTGAAGAAGACAGAACTCTTTCCAGAGTTGGGACAACTTGCCACTCTGTAAACAGGATACAGGTAATTAGTCTTTTTCCCATAGGTTTTCTTGGAAAACTTGTGCGATCCCAGGACATATGTCCAGATTTTCCCGAGGGTACAATGGGCCTTTCAGCACCCACCTCCTTAAAAAAAAAAAAAATGGTGCGGAGACTACACTTGACTGGCGGTCTTACAAAGATAATCCATAGAGATTTAGTGACATACGGGTCAGAGAACTCTTTAGACCAACGTTTTATAAACCCCAGCATTGACGAAGCTTTGTTGATAATTGTGTCAATATGACAACGAAAATTAAGCTCAATATCACATATGGCACCTAAATCTCTAATAAAATCAACTCTCGAAATAGAGTTTTCCAATAAAGTGTAATCAAATAGGACTTTGCTACGTTTCCGTGTAAATGTTATTGTTTCACACTTGGTAATATTAAGTGACAAGTCATTATTTGTACACCAAAGAGTAAATTTATCAAGATCAGCCTGAAGCAAGTGAAAATCCTGTAAAAGAGGAGATTACTTTGGAAATTTTCATGTCGTCGGCGTAAATTCTAATCTCCGAATGCTTGATAATAGACGTAACATCATTAATAAAGATGATGAATAAGATAGGTCCTAAATGACTACCTTGAGGGACTCCAGAATGGACAATAAAAGGATGAGACTCGACAGAACGGTAAAGAACCCGATAGCGTCTACCAGGAAGGTAGGAATTTATCCACTACATGTTGTTTCGGGATATAAATGGTTTGCAGTGAAAGTAAAATGATTTATAGACAATACTTTCAAAAAGTTTAGGCGTGCAAGATAATTTAGCTATGGGGGGGCCTGTAATTGCAAATGTTAGCTTTAGAACCTTTTTTGTGAACCGGGATAATAATGGAATCTTTGCAAGCATTTGGAAATACACCCGAGGTCAATGATTTTTGAAAAAGGGTAGCAAGCGGTACCGACAAAATATGGTAACACTTCTTTAAAACTATTGCAGGCAAACCATCGGGACCCGAGGTAACGTCATCCTTTAGCAATTGGATATGATTAACAACCGTCTCCGCATCAATACTAATTGACTTAAGAGTGGTACTCGGGTTATCATCTAAATAACTAAAGTAGTCATCAACCGGTGTAAAATTGCTACCAGAAACAGCTTGTGTAAAAAATGAGGTGAACAGATTGGAGATTGTTCGGGCATCATTTGTCGAACTATCCAAATACTTCATGGTAGAAGCGTATCCATCAGTTTTACGTTTGCAATTGACAAATTTCCAGAACTGTTTCTTATCTACGAGCAGAGTATCATGCATTTTAGATAAGTATAAGTTATACCCAATTTCCAGTAAACATTGGAATTCTTCGGTGCTCGGAATGACAAAACGCGAACAGTCCAACACAGATCGAACTGCAATAAGCACACCATCCCCCAAGCAACTATGCTGCGCAACACTAGTGTACCTATCTTTGCGAAATATTTGAAAATTCGAGATGAAAATCTCGTTGTCATTAAAACTAGGATTTAACCACGTCTCCGTCAATGCAAAAATGTCGTAAGAAAGTGCTAGTCCAATTAGAAAAACTTTACTCAATTTAGAACGCAGTCCCCTCACGTTTTGGTAGTAAAGGGACAAGCGTTTTAGTTTTTTGAATTTATTGGATTTGTTGTTGGATTTTTTTTGACTTGAGCACCAGCAGAGAAAGGTTGACGACTAGAATGTTCTGTAGGAATAAACTTTTTGACGAGAATTTTGTCGGGCCAAAAGGATGGGGAAATTACCTGAGACATTATTAGGGACCAGAAGTCTAAAGGATGAGACATTACTGTTAAGTTTACTAATTTTAACAGCCCTAGCATTTATGCTCGTAAAATCAGTAGGTAGCAAAGACTTTATATAATTTAGTATATCCGTAGATGTTGTTGACTGAAGGAAACGGGAAACAAAGATAGGTTTCGGAGGAAGTACCATGTGAAGAAGAATGGGTGTATCAGGGGCAGCAGTAGTAGAAGGCTGGTACTCTTATTAACACTACCATTGGTATTAGTGTCAATAAGACTTTTATTATTATTAGTTCTATATACTTTAATTTTATTAATATTGGTGCTGGTTTTACTATTTTTTATATTTGTTTCCTTCTTATTTGTAATATTTGAATTAGGAATATTAGAGGTTTTCGGGCTATTGACATTGTTCCTATAAGTATTGCAGTTCTTTTTGATACCCTTACTACTTACACTCCTGGCCAATTGAATCGACACAAGCAATTTTTAGATATTTTTTTAACTTTAGCCTGTGTTTTTTCGAGTTTTACCGTAAAATATGATAGATTTGTTATTCTGGAATCATTCTCGAGTATGTTATGTGTAATTTAAATAATATCATTAAAAATAAAAAATTCTAACGGGGTACTTTATACCTGATAAACGGAAACTGGTCGATTTCTTGTGTATTCTTTGAATTCTTACCATATGATATAATGAGAAAAAAACAATCCAAACAAGGATTTTTTTTTAAAAAAAAGCATTTCTTCATATTTAGCATTGATTTAAAAAAAATAAACTAAAAACACTAATAATTTATGTGCCCTCCTTTTGCTCTTATTACTGCTTTCGATCCTTCTGGCACTGATTGTACCAATGTCTTCAAATAATCAGCGGAAATTTCAGTTTCCCATACTTTTTTAACTACCTCTTTCATTTCTTCTTTAGGGGAAGGTCGTGCCTTTACAATTCTGACCTTAATCCGTTGTCAAGCGTTTTCTATTAGATTAAGATCCGGGCTGTTTCTGGGCTGTTTCCGGCAAATTCAACTCAAAAATTCCGTTGTCTATAAAATATTGTCTCACCTGAGGTAGAAACTTTTTTTTTAGAAATTCCAAAAAAATTGGGAAAGATCAAAAATGGATTAAATTTGCAAAATATTTAAGAAATAGTTGGATACTTGCTTTTTTTGCAGTTTGAGAAGGGCCATGGTCTTGTTGGTAAATGAGTTCTTCGTTTGCCGCAAAAAGGCTTTGAATTTTGGACAGTAAACACTTCTGGGGATGCATTGCAGATGACGACTTGGGCAATTTGGAATGTTTAGATGGTACGGTGAATACTACCAAGTACATTGAGGTACTTGACAAATGTTTACTGTCCACAATTCAACACAATTCGAAGCCTTTTTGCGGCAAACGAAGAACTCATTTACCAACAAGACCATGGCCCTTGTCAAACTGCAAAAAAAGCAAGTATCCAACTATGTCTTAAATATTTTGCAAATTTAATCCATTTTTGATCTTTTCCAATTTTTTTGGAATTTCTAAAAAAAAAGTTTCTACCTCAGGTGAGACAATATTTTATAGACAACGGAATTTTTGAGTTGGATTTGCCGGAAACAGCCCGGAAACAGCCCGGATCTTAATGTAATAGAAAACGCTTGACAACGGATTAAGGTCAGAATTGTAAAGGCACGACCTTCCTCTAAAGAAGAAATGAAAGAGGTAGTTAAAAAAGTATGGGAAACTGAAATTTCCGCTGATTATTTGAAGACATTGGTACAATCAATGCTAGAGGGATTGAAAGTAGTAATAAGAGCAAAAGGAGGAGTGCACATAAATTATTAGTGTTTTTAGTTTATTTTGTTTAAATCAATGCTAAATATGAAGAAATGCTTTTTTTTTTAAAAAAATCTTTGGATTGTTTTTTTCTCATTTTATCATATGGTAAGAATTCAAAGAATACACAAGAAATCGACCAGTTTCCGTTTATCAGGTATAAAGTACCCCGTTAGAATTTTTTATTTTTAATGATATTATTTAAATTACACATAACATACTCGAGAATGATTCCAGAATAACAAATCTATCATATTTTACGGTAAAACTCGAAAAAACACAGGCTAAAGTTAAAAAAATATCCAAAAATTGCTTGTTTCGATTCAATTGGCCAGGAGTGTATAATATTCTTATTAATATTTTTTATTTTTTTTTTATTTTTTTTTTTTTATTTTTTTTTTTTTTTTTTACTATCACTAATAATATTTACTCTATCGCCACCCAGGTACAACCGTTATTGAGATTATCCTTAATTTTAGGATAAATAATTCATGTGAACCTTGGGGGCTAGAACCGTACAGGTAGAAACTTCAGTGACTGTAACATGCCTATTATTGTTCTTACTGTTAGATAAATCAAATTTGGAAATTAGATTTTTCAAATTAGTAAAGGCAGCAGTGTGAGATGATATTATGGATGTGCAGGATTGAAAGTGATTCTGCAACAGGTCCAACCTATCGTCTATAAGTCTTATGTGAGATAATGACTCGTCATAAGCAACAGGCGATGATGAGTTAGGGGTACACATAAATTCAGAGACATCATTCTGAAGGGTGTTTAATTTAGACTCAAACTGTATTGACTTCTTCATTACTTTTTAAAAGTTGTCCTGTATTATTTGGCAAGTCGAAGAGAGCTTATCGAAATCATCAACGCGAGTGCACAAGTCGTCAATAATTCCGCCAATGTTGGATAATTTCTCATCAATAGCTTTAACTTTATTTGCTGTGAAAGACGAATCCATACTTAGAGTATTGTGGACTCTTTTCACTAAGTCAATATTAAGTGAAGAGAACTTCAAAAATTTTAGAATGTGTCAAGGTTTAATGTCACAGCATTCTGAACATGTAAAGCTATTGCTCTCTATAGCCAACCTTATGCATAATCGATGAAATGAGCGGTCACATACTCCATCACAATCGATCGATGCAGTAACGCCCATAACATGACAAAGGAAGCATACAATTGTTGCCATGGTGAATTTTTAATTTTACAAAAATATATAGAACAAACAAAAAGCAGAAATAGACGTGCGAAAAAGGCCCTTAGTATAAATGAAGTTTATACTAAATACCAAAACAAATGGAATACAGAAACTTTTATAATCTATTTTTTTTAAAAAAAGGAAAAAAAATTTTACTTTTCTGAAAACAATTAACGGTACCTTCAAATAAAAATAAAAACCAACAAAAATTTATAATTTTGTAGGAAGCGGACAATAAATGATTAGAGTTAGAACTCAAATGTTAATGTTAATATTAATAATATTAATAAATGTGTTAGTATGTTATCTTTTTCTATACTATAATTATATTGAAAAAAAAAAAAAAAATAACAAACAATAATTAAGTTAAAATTGAGGACAAAATTATTATAAACTTTAGACACAATAAAACAAAAAAGATGAAGGCATAAAACACGTCTACACAATGCGAGAGACGAACACAATTGAATTGTTTATTTAGTATTGTATAAAAGTACACTAGAAATTCGCAGAAAACATACACATATTAGGTCTGTTTTATTTGCCACCCTACCCCGGAGCAGAGTAAGTGGCAAATAAAACGAGCAGGAGTAGGAGAAAGCTTTAATTCAAATGTTTATAGCGCTGCTTAGCAACCATATTGTAATTAAATGAGAAAGTTTTGGCTAATACACTTTTTATGATAGAAAACTGAACTAATTCGGGTGCAATAGTTTACACCTGCTCTGAAAGTAGTGTAGGCTTTGGTCTTTTGTTGTTTTTGTTTTCAATGTAAAAATTTGCAAGTGGCAAATAAAACAGACCTATTATATTCGACATTATCTACATTTTAATTCTAAAATGAGAATAGCAGAAACCCAACAACAAAATATACCAATCGATGCCATTCATATTTCTCCATAAGATACACTCCGGGGCACTTGATTAGCGTCACTTAAATTTTTAGTCATTAATGCCATAATGGTGCAAATTCTTAGAAACTTTTTCCGTAATATTCGTTGCCCATTATTCTGTTCTACCTGATGACTCAGATGTGGGAATGACTCATGCTTAAGTGGAAATTCCCATTTTTGTCTTTTTCGGCTAAAAATTTAAGTGGCGCTAATCAAGCGCTCCGGAGTGTATCCCTGAGATATCCCTGATTTTGTGTAAGAAAATCGGGTTTATATCCCTAGTTGTGTGGGAAAATCAGGATATATGTTGTGATTTTGCGGGAGAAAATCAGGCTACTCTATCCGTGCTTTGCCAAGAGAAAATCAAGCTAAAATGTCGGTGATTTTGCGTGAGAAAATCAGGCTACTCTATCCGTGATTTGTGACGAGAAAATCAGGCTAGAATGTCCGTGATTTTGCGTGTGAAAATCAGGCTATTCTATCCGTGATTTGAGAAGAGAAAATCAGGCCAAAATGTCCGTGATTTTGCGTGTGAAAATCAGGCTAAACTGTCCGTGATAAAACTAATCATCAGATAATTCGTAGTATTAATTATAATATCATATATTAATTAATGTAAGAATTTCTCGAAAAATATATAAATGTGATCTAAAATTCTGTTCAGTGGATACACAGCTTTAGATTATTCATTTTTTAACGGTTTTAAAGCTGCAACGACAGCGAACGAATTCGGATGAAGGGCCACTAGAATTATTAGTAGCTTTACACACAGCTGACTAACTTTTAGCGTGAGATGTGTACTATGATCATCAACAAATAAAATAACCGGTAACTTAATCTTTAAGTTAATTAGATACGGATAAAATACTTTGAAGATGTATTCATAAAATGTTTTTTTTTGTCATCCATCCATTATCAGTAATTCCAAACCCCCATGAACTCGGGATGGTTTTACGGATTTCATTCCTTTTTCTTTTGAAGGATAGATGATCATTGGTGGCGCTTGGTTGCCAGTAGCAGAAAATGAGAACATCACGGTCAAATTTGATTGAGCAGTTCCTCTATCTACTTCTTAAATATTTTTTGAGCCTTTTAATCCTACAACCCGTTTGGTTTTCGTACATAATAAAAAATTGGTCTATTGAATATATACGTTCGGGAGAGCCGAAAATATGGAGAAAATTATTGCCTTTTAAAAAGCTAGGACCAAACATCGTTTCTGGAACCATTCGCGCTTGCAGAAGAAACTGGGTCCACGGCTCTAAAAGTCAAGGTCGGGTTGCAAAAATCCCTTAAACCAGATTTTACCTGGCATTTTATCCATCTTTTCCCAACGAGTCTTTTACAGAGCACAATACGCTTTCTTTTCTCTTTGGAAATACTTTCCTTTGAGAGGTTATAATCAAATCCACGATAACGTTTTTCTCTTCCATTGTTGGTACTGTCGCTGGACCTGGCTGAATCTTAGAAAATTTTGACCCCAACCGGAATTGACGTGTAGCTCATAAGTTTTAGCAGCATCTTTCTTTGAAAGTTTTCGTTCTTTTACATGAGAAATTGCCTTTTCCAATTGATGTTCTGTGTAATTTCGTCTTTCCTGGGGCATTTTGGTTTCAAAATCTATGAAAAATGCGATTATTATACAATATTATTGGGACACCAAAAGTCAAATTATTGGTATTGCCAATATACGAAGAAAAGCCGTGCCAATAATTGCGGCAGATAGGACAATTAACTAAATAACACAAAAATTTTGAATCCTTTTATTAGCCCCCACAGAAATTGATAAAATTAATAATTTTATTATTGGGATAATTAATTTTACCTTTTTTTAGATTAAAAACTCTTCACTTGATATATAAAACCTACCTTATCCAACAAAAAGAAGCTAAAATTATGGCTGGTTCACTTCCCGATTCGGTACGAATTTCCTCAAAATTTGACAACAATTTTTCAACTAAAGATCTAGCGGGCAACTGATGTTAGAACGAAAAAAATGCATGCACACACTCTCAATAGTTTCGCAATTAATTAGAAAAAGATTGCGCATTGAGGAAGTAGCTATTCCAGAAACCGTTACATTACTAAATGTTATTTGAAGTGCCAATAATTGGGTACTTTTTAGAGAGTGCCAATAATTGGGGTCATTACGCTATATTTATAATTGTCGGATTGATGGAAGGGAATGTGGAAATATTCCTCGAGTGCAAAGGATATAAAGTGATTAAAAAATATATCAATAGTGTTTATTAAGACCACGCATTATCACTAGTTTAAAATAGTGATAATGCGTGGTCTTTTTTTTACAATCCCTAATAGAAGATGCTCAGTTCGGAAACCAAAAAATTGACGAACAGATATTTGTTTTACTATCTCAAGATTAAATATGATTTCTTCTGAATGGAGTACTTTGCATTGGTTCTGGATTAATGTTGAGCCTTTGTATTTTTGTTGCAATATAGGACGTCATAATCAGAGGCCTTACATGAAGTATCAGGAATCATGTCTCAAAAGCTCATATCATGTACTTGGTCAGTATATTTTCCTTTCTTAGATAAGGACACGGAATAGAATTTCTGAGCATAACATTATTGTCATCCAGTCGTACTGTGCTTTTATAATCGGTGATAGTTGGTTCTAAAACGTGTTGCACTACTGTTTCCTTCCCAAGATATTAGAATATTGTTTGACCGTTTTCTAGTATACTCTAATATACTCTCATTGTTGTATTTTCATACACTTTTCTTTAGATGCATCTGATGTGCTGAATCTTCCTAGAGACAGACATGACTGAACATACCACATCGAAATATTGTTTGAACCATGTTTATTTTGCATTTATAAATATGGATAGGGTCACGTTACTTAATTGTAATAGTTGTAGTTGTGTAGGTGATTTTATAGGCGTTTGGTTTTTAATTAAAAAAAAAACACGGAAAAATGGAAAAAGTATATGAAATTTTTATTTAAATCGATAAATCAATTCTTGCAATTTACTTTTTAAAGATTATTTCATGTAGATGTTGACCACGACTACGTTTTAAGGGGTCCATTCGAGAAGTCCAATGTTGAAGCACTTTTTCGAGCATTTCGGCTGGTATTTCGCTAATAACACGAGTAATGTTGTCTTCCAAAGCTTCAATTGAATTTGGTTTATCGGCATAGACGAGTGACTTCACGTAGTAAAATCGCACGATCTAGGCGGCCAACTTACCGGACCGAAACGTGAGATAAATTGCTCATCGATCTCATCTTTCAATATGTCCATTGTTTTTTGTGCTGTGTGGCATGTAGCGCCGTCCTGCTGAAACCACATGTTGTCCAGATTCAGTTCATGCATTTTGGGCAAGAAAAAGTTCGTAATCATCGAACGATAGCGGGAACCATTGACGTTTACGTTGTTGCCTTCATCATTTTTGAGGAAATACGGACCGATGATTCCGCCAGCTGGATGCATTGGCAGTTCTTGTATTGCCTGTGATTGCTTATCACACCAAATGCGACAGTTTTGTTTATTAACAAACCGATTCAACCAGAAATTAGCTTAGTCGCTGAACACAATTTTTCGGTCGAAGTGCACGAAAAACATTTTTCACAGAACACGATTTTGGATAATAAAATTCAAGAATTTGTAAGCTCTGTTCGTTTGTAAGTCTATCCATGATGAAATGGCAATGCTAACTGAGCATGTTTGACTTTTACACATGTCAAATCACGAGCGAAATGTCAATAAGGCAACACTGAAAAATCACCCTTTATATCTTCATATTCGTGATTAACCTTAGCTTTCTTCACATCGCATTGATCTACGTTTAATAAGGAAATTGTGGTCAAATTAAATTTGTTACGTAAACAGTCATAAACTATTATTGAAGTTGTTAACGAAACTAAAAAGTAAATAGCATGGAGGCCATACCAAAACAGTTTATATATTAATTTAGATCTGTGAATGAGTTTTTTCGATTTAACATTAAGTCATTAAGTCATACTATATACTACTGTGTTCAAAAAGTAAGGTGAATTTTTAATTTAAACTTCCCGCGTTAACCGAATCGGACAAATGAATGTTGGTAGGACTGTTAGTGACATCTGTGACAAATTACATGTCAATATCATCATTAGTTTTTAGTTTACGCTTGGTTTTGTGAACAAAGAAAAGTGAATTTCGCGATTTTTAGTATGTCGAATTTTGTTGTGCTATTAAAGTGCTATTAAATGTTGCTGGCGGAATGAAATTTCCGCCGCTGAAACGTATCGAATGTTACAAAAGGCCTTCGGTGACGAGACTATGTCACAGAAAAATTTTTACAAGTGTTACAAAGACTTCAAAGAAAGCAGAGAACGTGTTGATGACTTGGAACGCTCTGGACGACCATCGACGTCAATTGATGAGCAACACATCAAGAAAATCAAAGAATTGGTGCTCGAAAATCGTCGATTAACAATTCGAGACCTTGCTGCGACATGCTTGCAATATCAATTCGATCAGTGCAAGCAATTTTGAAGGATCATTTGTGCCTCAGAAGAGTCAAATCGCGTTTGGTGCCAAAATTTCTCAATTTTTTCCAATTTCTTCGTGAGTTTTTCGCCAAAAACTCCACTCATGTCGCTCCACAACCACCGTATTCGCCTGATTTAGCACCGTGTGACTTCTGGCTGTTCCCATGCACAAAAGACCACTCCGGGGAAATCGTTTTGAGTGGATTGAAGAGATCAAACGTGAATCGCTACGCGCATTAAAGGCTATACCGTTGCTTCAAAGATTGGAAAAAACGTTGGTATAAGTGTATTGTAGCTGGGGGGGATTGTTTTGAGGGGGACGAAACCGATTTGGAAGAATAAATGAAAATTGTTACTTTAAAAACCGAATTCACCTTACTTTTTGACCACAGTGGTATAACTAGGTGGTAACCCATCCTAAGATGGCCTCCTAAAAATTTCAGTTTAGAAATCACTGTAAATTAACAAAATTTATTCAAGCGCAGCATCTTAATTCGCAACATAATAGATCTTTTACCCTGTTCTCGTAGCACCTCTGGCGATATATTTCATGTCTTAAGTCGATCTATTCAGAATGCACACTATTTACCCCGCAACACTCCGAAGGAACACATTAAACTGATCCCATTTCTCAGTTGCTCAAATAGCTCCCGTCGAACATTGTAATTGCTTGTGATCTCTATATAAAATGTTCAGAAGTTTCTATTGACCCCAGCGCCAAAGCGGTGTGAGGTAGCACTATATTGTCTTCGGCAGAAATAGTACCAATGAAAACTTCCACAACTTTTCCGAACACTGTAATCGCGTGTGACTTCTTTATACGAAGTTCCAAAATTGTTTTGACTCCAGCGCCAAAGCGTTAAGACATAGAACTATCTGGTCTTCGAAAGATATAATCCCCATGAAAGCCTCCGTAACTTTGCCGAACATCGTAATCGCGTGTGACCTATAAATACGAAGTTCTAAAATTTTATTGACTCCAGCGCCAAAGCGGTGAGAGAGAGAACTATCTGGTCTTCCACAGAAATAGTCCCCATGAAAACCTCCAAAACTGTGCTGAACATTGTTATAGTGTGTGATTTCTATATAAAAAGTTCGTAAATTTGTATTGCCTCCAGCGCCAAAGCGATGGGAAATGGAACTTTGCCGTGTACGTCAGAATGTCCTGCATAAAAATCTTAATAAGATTGCCTCAGGTCAGAAATATGTCCGATGTATATTTCAGATTATAAATGAGGTTTTCCGAAATAAGCCCCCTTTGTAACTCCTCCGACCCCCAACCTCCCCGGAAACAAAATTTCTCCACGTTTCAAGTAATTGTCTACAACATATCAAAAAGTGTTTTTTTTTTTTTTGCTCAACGAATTTTCTTTCTGGACAATATAGGACGGACAGAAAGAAAGAAAGAAAGAAAGAAAGAGAGAAAGAAAGAAGGATTAACCTTTTATATATATAATACGTTTGAACCGGCATTACTTGTATTTGAAAGGTCTTATGACAAGCTTCAAAACGTGCTATATAAGATTTGGTTAAAGTCTAAGCAATATTGTTTTATATTCAATTGAAAAGACCACGTGTCAAATAAACAGCATTTTCGTCAAGTTTTGCTTTTCGTTTTAATCAATAGAAAAAAGCTGCGGAAAATTATCGTTTTCTTGTAGAAACTTACGGTGAACATGCTCCAAACCATAGGAGTTGTGAAAAGTGGTTTAAACAGTTTAGAGAAGGTATTCTTGATGTTGAAGACGCACCACGCGGGTGGATCGAATAAGTTTGAAGATCAAGAATGAGATGTATCATTCGATGAAGATCTATGTCAAACTCAAGCAGAATTGGCATCATCATTAATTGTTGATCGGTCAACTGCAAAACGTCCGCAAGCAATGGGAATGATTCAAAAACAGAGTAATTGGGTCCCATATGAATGAAAAGAAAGCGACATCGAATGTGGAAATCCATTTGTGAAATGCTGCTCTAAAGACAACAAAGGGTTTTTTGCATCGAAAAGCCTTGCTCAATCAGGCCCGTCAACGCCAAACCGAAACATTCATTCAGATAAGGTTATGCTCTGCATTTGCTGAAACCGCCTCAAACTATTACTGGCATTGTCCACCGAAGAGAACTAATGCGTTTGAAAAACGAGCTGTACAGGAGAAACGACCAGAATGGGTGAATAGACGCAGCAAATTAATTTTTCAACATGACAATTTCAGACCACATGTTGCTCAACCGGTTAAAAATTACTTCGAAGGATATGACTGGGAACTGTTACCTCACCCGTCGTAGTCACCGGACATACCCCTTCAAATTACCACTTATTCAGGTCGATGCAGTCAGCCCTTACTGGAGAGCGCTTCACTTTTTATAAAAATAAAAATTGTCTGGATAATTGGATCGCCTCCAAAGACTCGGGTTTCTTCAGACAGGGAATCTTTAAATTATTTATTATAAAAGTGGGCGAAGGTTGTAGCTTCAGATGGAGGATGCTTTGAAAGAAAGCAAAATATTGTAATATAGCTGTTAAATAAATGTGTAAATTTGTATCAACAAAATCGAAAAAGCTCATTCACACACCTGGTAGAAAATTTATTAAATAAAATGTTGATGAGAAATCGCGTTCGTATGTTTATTATTTGTAAATTAGATTTACAGAAAGAACACTTCGGGAATTGAAAATTGGACTTTAACCGGTTTCGCTATAGTTAAAGCAACTATCGTAAAGGGCAACTGGCATACTATAATTTTATTATATAATTGATTGTTTCAGTTCAAGCGTATTAGTTTTCTATCAAACAATACGATTATGACCATCCTTCCCCATATAAACACTAGTAAGTCGTGTCAATTTCCATGCTGAAGGTGGCATATTATTTTTCTTCAAAAAACAAGTTCGCCTTCTTTTTGGTCTTTTTGGGTTCTTTTCCATTTCGGTTGGTTTTGTGGACGTGTCAAATATTTAGATGGCCACCTTTCCCAGAAATCTTGTTTTGAATTTTGTAATAACCCCCGTAAGGTCACTGACCGAGTCTGCCTGAATTTCCTTTGCAGAGAAACTAACAATGAATGTTTTGCAAGTCCTTTTTAATCTGATGATAAACGGGTCTACAAAAACATTTTCAAGTATTCATAAACAGGCGATTAACGCAACCTTTGGTAAATTTCCCATAATTTGATTAGAATTTTCTTAAGCCAACATGTACATGTTATACGTTTATTTATGCTTTTCTGTATCAAAAATTTTAGACCAAGAATCCAATATGCTTTTGTTGCAATACATACTATAAGATTAATACCACTTGGATAAGAAAAGTAGTAAAATGTGTTGATTGAGGAATGATGATGGGATGTTTCTTATCAAAAGTTAAATTATAATGCTCTCTAAACAACGTCCGACACGAAGAATTCCACTTTTACTAAAATATCTTCCTTATGTTGGAGGTTTTGGATCCCAAATCAAAATTCTTGCCTTTGAATCGCTCGAATTAAAACTTATTTTGCATAAAACCATTCTACTGGTTGTAAGGAATATGTACATTTTGATGGTAGGGGTGATTTCTTGGATCAACAATATTTTCAAAATCGGACACTGTAAACGATAACACCTATCTATCGGGAAAGCGATGAAAACCGTTGCATAAGTGGATGTTGATCTATGGGGTGAATTAATTTGAGTTTCCTGTGTTCGCAGCACTGTAAATAAAGCAGCCTGTCGATAAGCACTTGTTTTGAAAGTTTCAAATGTCAGTTTGCAATAACACATTTACGAAATGGATTGCTTAACCAACGCTCAATGCGTTAAAATTGTTCAATTGTTCTACAGAAATAACATTTCTGTACGAACTGCGTATCGAAATTTACTGGAAGATTGTGGTCAATTTAATCGTCCTACTGAGCGAACGATTCGCAACGTGAAAAAATTTGGCGTGCGTTCAGCCGAAGCATGTGTGGCGACCGCGTTTTTCCTTAATCAATTGCAGCGGTTCCACTTTGCGTTAAAAGTTTCTTCCGTGTAAGGTGGGTCAAATAGAAACACTTAACGAATTTTCGGAAACTATTTCGAAAATTAGTTTTTTTTTTGATCACATCACCTTTTTTTCTTTTCCTCTATCGAAAAAACAAAAATCCAGGCAGTTGAAAAAAATCGATCACAGAGATATGGTCTATTGTACGACCAAAAATCTCCTTCTAATAGAAATCCAAAAACTGGTAATATTTAATTAAAACTTTTAAATGTTTTTAAAATTACTCAAAAATAATCAATCGTTAATTAATTTTACTAATAAATAAAAGCAATTTTTGTTAACCGTTTAAAATTCTCTTTTATTTTTCGGGGGAATTCATATCCCAGTTTTTTGAGATTTAATTATTTAGAATCGATTTAGTTGGTCGGAAATATTTTTTAAAAAGAGATTTAATTAAAGTAAATCGATTCTCTTTTATCAGAGTGTTAAGGGTTGATCTCGACAACCGAAATTAAATGAGGTGGTGAAGTTTTACGTCAATCATTTATCTCACCACCTACAATTGGTGACCCCGACAACGTCGAAGCAAACCCACATTCAAGACACCGTCCGAATTCAAAACACCTTCTCTACAAATTCAACTCCACATTCCTCACCCAGAAACGGTGAAAACCGAAGCAAATGCATCACTGAAAGAAATTCATCATTAAAAGAAATTCATCACTGAAAGAAATTCATCACTAAAAGAAAATCATCACTGAAAGAAATTCATCACCGAAACAAATTCATCATCGAAAGAAAGTCATCACTAAAAGAAAATCATCACCAAAAGGAATTCATCACCGCAGAAAATTCATCAACGAAAACCGCAAGTAAAAATTAAGTATTCTTTTTTTTTTTTTTTTTGGAAATAAACGAAATGAAAAATAATTTACAATATAATTAATTCCGTTTTATTATAAAAATAATTAATTTACACATTTTTGTCAAAAATTTACCCAAATTGTAATTTTTGGATTTCTAAGATCACGCTAATTCCTAAAAGTGAACCTAAGTACCAAGTTAAAATCGCGTTTGCCTTGATTTTTGTTTTTCGTTTTACGTAAGTGAGTGAAACAGTGCAATTCATCTGTTATACAATTGAAATGGCGACTAACGCGCAAGCCACTGATTCCTCTCCACTAGTGAGTGAAAACAATATTTACAGAATTGCGGTTAAATCACCACCTTTCAACCGTGATGACCCTGAAGTCTGGTTCACGCAACTAGAGGCCCAGTTCAAGTTAAGTGGCGTAACGCAAGACGGTACCAAGTATAGTTATTTATTAACTGCACTTGACTCAGAAACGCTGAAAACAGTGCGTGACAAATTACTAAACACCCCTCGAAATGACAGATATGTCGATTTAAAAAACGCAATTATCGATCGGTTAAGTGACTCCGTTCGTACAAAAATCGACAGATTACTAAAGGGACTGCAGCTGGGCGATAAAAAACCTTCGCAGTTGTTACGCGAAATGCAGACTCTAGCAAGTGGACAGATCCAAAATAATATACAATATTACAAATACTATGGACACAACGTCTACCGCCCCATATCCAAGAAATTCTTTCAAGTATCGACGATACTAATCTTGACAAGTGAGCCCCTATCGCCGACAAAATAGCAGAGGTCAATCAAGCGGCAGTTTTAAGCGAAATTGAAAACAATGTCCAGTCGAAAAATGTCGATCAATTGGCTATCGATATGTCATCATTGCGCGATCAATTAATTACCCTCTCTAGAAAGCTAGACTCAATCAATACACATGACGATCAATCTAATTCTAAAAGTCGTCCAATGCCGCGTTCTAAGTCCCAGACTCGAACACCAAAGTACAGTACATGCTGGTATCATTTCAAATTCAAGTCCGATGCACGTAAATGCATTAAACCTTGCGATTTTGAGCAATTACCAAACAAAACTGACCAAAAAAACTAAAACCGGCTACGCTGTTGGCGACCAGTGATTCTAGCCAACATAGCTGTCGCCTCATTCTCTTAGACCCCCTATCTAAATCACAATATTTGATAGACACTGGAGCTGATATTTCTGTCGTACCTCCTACTTTTAGAGATAAGGGAACTAAAAGTGATTTTAAATTATTCGCTGCGAACTCAACTGCTATTGATACGTTTGGTCAAAAAACCTTAAACCTTGACTTAGGATTGCGTAGACGTTTTCTGTGGCGTTTCACCATTGCCAATGTAGATAAACCAATCATCGGAGCTGACTTCTTAAACCATTTCGGATTAATTGTCGACATCAAAAGGAAAAAATTAATCGATCCTATTACCATACTCGAAATAATAGCGAAACTGGTAAAAGGAACTTCCTACGCTTTGACAACTATCTCTTCTTCTCTAGATCCGCAAATTTTTCGACTACTTCAAAAATTCAAAGAGATCACTATTGAAGGACCCAAATTAAATTTTCCCAAACACAATGTCACTCACTCTATCGTTACCACAGGTCAGCCGTGTGTTGCGAGAGTTAGGCGTTTAAACACGGACAAATTTAAGGTTGCCAAAGAAGCTTTCACTATTATGCTCGAATAGGGAATCTGTCGACCATCTCAAAGCGATTGGTCTAGCCCACTTCACTTGACAATGAAAAAGAACGGGGAATGGCGTCCATGCGGCGATTATCGCGGTTTTAACTTCATAACGAAACCTGACCGATATCCCATCCCTTATATCACCGACTTTGCTCATCAACTCGATGGCTGCACGGTATTCACATCATTAGATCTGGTACGGGCTTATCACCAAATACCCATTAGTGAAGAAGATATCCCAAAAACCTCAATCTGCACCCCTTTCGGTTTATTCGAATTCACAAGAATGACGTTTGGTTTACGAAACGCCGCGCAATCATTCCAAAGCCTCATGCATTCAGTCTTGCGCGGGTTAAACTTTACTTTCCCATATATTGACGACATATTAATTGCTTCCAAAATCCCATCCGAACATTTATCGCATATCGAAATCGTTCTACAGCGCCTTAAAGAGGCTGGCTTAGTGATTATTACGAACAAATGCACCTTTGCCGTTCCCAAAATCACTTTTCTTGGTCACGATATTTCTGCGTGCGGCATCAAACCGTCCAAAACAAGAATCGAAGTCATCGCCAACTTCAAACAACCTGAAACTGTAAAAGAATTAAGACGTTATCTAGGAATGATAAACTTTTATCGTATTTACATCCCACACGCTGCTGAGGAACAGGCCTTGTTAAACGCTTACTTAAAAGAAAGTAAAAAAAATGACAAACGCAAAATAGACTGGACCGTACACTCGTTAAAGGCATTTGAACTGAGCAAAAAAAGATTATGCGAAGCTACACATCTTGTTCACCCATCTCTTAACGCAACTCTAGCTGCCATGGTGGACGCATCAGATATCGCAGTTGGAGCCGTGGTTCAACAACTTATTTCTAACGTATGGCAACCGTTAAGCTTTTTCTCTCTAAAACTAACGGAAACCCAACAACGTTACAGTGCATACGACAGACTACTTTTGGCAGCATATTCCGCCATCAAACACTTCAAACACTGGTTGGAAGGTAGATCTTTTACCTTATATCAGCCATAGTTTTTTCTAGCTTTTTCTAAAGCTGAGTAGTAGCCACCAAACGTGGGTAAAACCGAAAGAAATGTTAAACATGGATAATAAGAAGGGAGAAAGCGGTTTTCGTGTAATTTGCATGAAATACATGTTTTTCTCATTTTAATACTCTGGTTTAATAATTATTTTTCTTTTATCTTATGTTCATACCTTCATATGAACACGTATCAAGTTTCATATCGATAAGTCAATTTAGTCTTTGTTTAGAAGCTATTTGAAGTTGACGTGTCATTGAATTTTTTTAACATGGAAAAAATTGATTGTCGTGCAGTGATTAAATTTGTTGTTTTGAAACTTATCCAAAATTGTTGGAAGTATATAAGGATGCATCACTTTCACTTTCCACTGTGAGAAATGGGCTGCCATTTTTAAATCTGGTCGTGCAAGCCTTGAAGATGATCCACTCGAAGGTCGTCCAAAAAGTGTATCAACAACAGAAAACATGCAAAAATATAAGATATTGGAAGCAGTGGCGGCTCGTGACTATCTTCGGAGGTGGGGCTAATTCAATATTTGCCTAAAATATTATATATTTATGTAATATATAATATTCAATATTACAATATTTTAAACAAAGTTATGCAAGTTTGAACTTCATCCTAGAGGTATTGCAATCGAAGTGGGCTCCGAGTTTTATCGGATTGGTTTCTCAAAAGTATATACTTTAAGGTACATGTACATACATACGGTGACGAATGTTCGCAATGGATTACAACGCTGCAGAAAGAGTTGTAATCCATTGCGAACATTCGCGCGAAATAGAAAACATTTGTCTCCGAAAACAAAATGTTCAACAAATATTTGTCAACGAAAGTATAGAGCCGACATAACATTATCGAAAACAGTAGCCAACATACATACTTAAAATCGGCTAATCGAAATGAGACTAAAAACATATAGTAACTGAAAATAGGCCTATAACGGATCTTTTAATGCCCTATTCCAACAATGGGACAGAAAAGCTGCCAAAATTAACAATATTTCAAAGTTCTTTCATCATAACTTAGGTTCCTCCTTTCCAAATTCCTTTTAATTTGTGCGTAACGTAGATCCTAATGGCATAAATCTAATCAAATCTATTTATTAGTTTTTAAAGTACATTAAAGAAACTTTATGAGCAGGCTTATTTTCTCTTACGATTTTTTATTCTTTATTGACCCATTGTACTGAAATTTAACATATTATCTATTTACGTATTTAATCAGTATAATTGATTTAAATAAAATTGCTTCGTAAATATTCCAATTAAATGCTATAAAACATGAACAAAAAAACGGCAAAACTTTCTGGTCACCCTGGTTTTTCCTTTATAGCTTTGTTTCCCTGGATCGATTTTTCTGAAATGCAATATCAAACCAAGTTAAGGAATAAGCAACGCGCATTGTAAATTTCATCAAAATCAGATAACGCGTTTTTGAGTTATCGTGTATTCGGACGGACGGTCAGGCATAAATTGATTCCCGACACAACCATACCCTTAAAACCTTGCTACGACATTATTTCGATGTGTTACAAATGGAGTGACAACACTAATATACCATCTGGCAGTACCAATCATATGCCATAAGCAGCTAAAACTAATATTTCAAAGTTGTTCTACATAACTTTTTCAAATTTGCTCTAAATCACAGATAGTCTGAACTCTGATGAAATAAATGTATTCTGCAAATTTCATTCCAATCCGTACATTCGTTTTAAAACGACGTCAAAAAGCTTAATGAACATACTTTTTTTTCCTACTATTATTTCTTCCTCCACAATCCTGGATGGATTTTACTGAAATTGTTTGCTGAAATGCAATACCATTTCGAGGAATAACAAACTGACATTGATATTTTGATACTGTATTTAATAATATACGCAGTGGAATAAAAAAAAATTTATTATTGATCTTCCAAATAATTTTACTAAATAATTGAAAATATTTTGTCGGAAATTTTAATACAATTGGAAATTTCAAAATCTTATTTTTTTATGAAAATTAGGTGTGAAGAAATTTAAATTAAATTCATCGAAATTTATTGAATAATTAACATTTTTTATACCCATGCTTTCATTATAAAGTGAGTTATCAAAATAAATTGTGATTTTTTTATCTAAAGTATTAAAAAATTAAAAAAAAATTGTCAATTTCATACTAAAATGGCAAAATCTCAACAGTTTTGAGAAGGGTGTTTTAAATGCTATCATATTATGATTTGTGTAAAAATTGAGAGTAGAAGAGCGATTAATATTATAGAGATATTCGCTCAAATGATCAAAATTTTAACTGCATATTTTCTTATGCGAATAATATTTCCACTAATCCTCTCTTTGGGGCTGATTGAAATTAGCCCAAAATGTATGAAATTTTAATAGGCAAAAAAAAAGAACAAGAAAAAAAAACTGTGTGGTGCATAATGATTTTGCTTACTTATGATTTTTTTCTTCTGTTGAAGATTTTCAATTATTCGATATTATAGTTTTTCTGTGTTTAAGCTACTGATTTTTTTCGAATCTTTTCTTTTCTATGATTTTTTGCTGTTTGTGGCTAACTACGTTCTCAACTCGTTTTTTTCAAAATAAGAAACTAAAGAAATTTATTTTGTATTTAAATTGTATGATATCTATATAAATAAAATCGTATCTGTACGTTTGTACAAAATCGATAATCTCCGAAACTTCAATTGACTTGAAATTTTTATACGATGTTCCTTAGGAATATGAGGTGGTTCTTAAATACTTTTTAGTTATCTATGTTATACCTGAGCCAGGTAATAATTGATTTAATAAAATTAATCACTAATACAAAGCCACAAGCAGGTGAAAATCATTGCCGTCCATCGAGAAAACGTGATTACTCTTACTCACACGCGCATACATCAATAAAGTATAATATACTATATATATAATATATAGTTTATAGAAAATAAAGATGGGCGTAGTGGCGGCGTTAAAAATATCAATTCGAAGGGGCAACACTGTAAATGGGCTTAATGCTCATGTATTCTGGAACATCACAATTGCGAAAAATGTTTGCGTTATTTATTCCAAAAAACAAGTTCCTCTTAAGCGTACAAAATTAAATTATTCGCTTTAGATCCTCTTTATTGAAATGTAACGAGCAAATTATATCTCTATTAAATGGCGTAAAATTTTGTAAGCCCATTGCCGAAAGCCATTTCATTTCTCCTTTTTTGGAAAGCTTAAAGCCAAAAAAAGGTATTTAGAATTGACAAGGCTGAATTTTCAAAATCTTCGACGAATTTTAAGAATTGCCCCCAATTTCTCAAAAAAAATTACTATCACTGGTAGTTTTAATAAAAAAAAAACGAGGGGTATTGGGCTACGATCCAGATTCAAAGTTGAATAAAAAAAACGAATATTTTACTAATTTATGAATTAACATCATTTCTTATTGATTAATTATAATTAAATAAAGCCTATCAAAACACTTTTTTTTTGTACAGCAATAATGAAAATTCGCCTATTTTAATACAAAATATATCAAACTTAACAAACAAACAAAGGAAATTCCATAAATTTTTTTCCCCTCTGAAATTGATAATACGAGCTAAAAAGATATCGTAAAAAAAGGGTTTATGCCTCCGCTTGCTTGGCGTTAAATTTTGAAATCCCAAAGCCGAAAGACATTTAATACGTAGAACCTCATTTTTTGGAAACCCTAAAACCAGAAAAGGCATTTAAAAATGAAAATGCTGAATTTAACAAAATCTTAGATGAAATTTCCAACTTGGGACGATTTACAATACAAAAGCTCTTACTTCCTGGCCAATCGCCGGTGGATAGGCATGACATTACAACACGTGTTTTCCAACAGAAGCTGAAATCGCTGATGGAATTCATGGTAAAACATGAAGTGTTTGGGTCTGTGCGCTGCTGGATGTACTCAGTGGAATGGCAAAAGAGGGGATTTCCAAACGTACATATACTAATCTGGATCTTTAACAAAATCACCTCAAACGAAATCGACGATGTAATAAGCGCTGAAATACCGATGTCGATAAGGATTTGCATGAAGTTGTGATGAAAAATATGATACATGGACCTTGCGGTACGCTGAATCCAAATTCACCAAGCATTATAGTATCCAACACAGTTACAGGAAACGATGAATATCCTTTATACAGGAGAAGATCACCAGAAGATGGCGGTAAATTAGCAACCCCTAGCATATTCGATGAAACTACGATAGGCAAACTCTACACCGTGCATCCCAATCAAGATGAATGCTTCTTTATTCGCACGCTCTTGATAAATTTGGCCGGTCCAACGTCTTTCCACCAATTGAGAATTGTGAACGGTGTTACACATGCCACTTTCCTGAGCGCATGTCAAGTTCTGAATTTATTGCAGAACGACCGACACTGGGATGTATGGATTAATGAGGCGTGCAACACGTCACATCCACATCAAATTTGTGCCTTGTTTGCAATTATATTGACCGCCTGCTCTCCTTCATCTGCAACAGAGTTATAGGAGAAATTTAAAACCCACGTGGCTGAAGATATTTTCCGTCGAATATGCAAGGAAAATTCAAATATAAACATTGATTTCACAGCAGAAATCTACAACGAAGTGTTGATAATGATTGAAGATTTGTGCTTAGAAATCGCAAACAAAGTTCTCAATCAATTGGGAATGGCATCACCGAATCGATCTGCTGCTGCTTTGTTTGATGTAGAATTGGGTCGTGAACAAAATTATAACACGGGTGATCTTTTGTCCTATGTGCAATCAAATATTCCTAAGTTAACGTTTGAGCAAAAGGGCATTTACAATTAAATAATGCAAACTATCAATAACGGAGTTGGAGAAATATTCTTTTTAGATACGCCAGGAGGAACTAGTAAAACGTTCCTAATCAGATTGATTCTGTCCGCAATTATATCCCAAAATGACATAGCATTAGCTCTTGCGTCGTCCGGAATAGCTGCGACATTGCTACCAGGTGGAAGAACGGCTCATTCCGCTTTGAAATTGCCGTTAAACATTCAATTCATTGAAAAACCCCCGTGCAACTTTTCTAAAGCATCCGGCATGGGAAAAGTATTGCAGAAATGCAAACTTATTTTTTGGGATGAATGCACAATGGCGCACAAGAAATCGTTGGAGGCCCTTGATAGAACATTGCAAGACTTACGTGGAAATATCAGACTATTTGGGACCACATTAATATTGCTTGCAGGAGATTTCAGCCAAACATTACCTGTAATTCCTCGATCGACACCAGCGGACGAAAAAAATGCTTGCCTGAAATACTCTACTTTTTGGCGACGCGTAAAGACGTTAAAATTAACTACAAATATGCGAGTCCAGCTGCAAAACGATCGGTCAGCAGAGATATTCTCTCATCAATTCCTGGAAATTGGGAACGGAAACGTGCCGGTTGATTTGACCTCAGGACGAATTTCATTGCCTCTTAACGTCTGAAACTTAGTGACGTCAAAAGAAGAATTGTTTGAAAAAGTATTTCCCAATATTCAAACCAATTACAAGAATCACGATTGGCTGAGTGAACGAGCTATTCTTGCGGCCAAGAACAAAGACGTCTACGAATTCAAGAATATTATTCAGTCTAACATTCAAAGCGAGGCAGTTACATACAAGTCCGTCGACACTGTTGTGGCAGCAGATGAAGCGGATTATTATCCAACAGAATTTTTGAATTCACTCGTTCTGTTAGGGATATCACCGTACGTACTGCAATTGAAAGTCGGTGTGCCAATTATCATGTTGCGAAATATTAATCCCGGCAACGGCACGTGGCTTGCAGTAAAAAAATTAATGAGCAACATCGTACAAGCAATCTTGAAAATGTCCTCGTTCCTCGCATTTCTATGATTCGAACAGAAATGCTATTTCAATTTAAGAGATTGCAATTTCCAATTCGATTGGCGTTTGCAATCACCATCAAGAAAGCTCAGAGCCAATCTTTAGAATTGTGCGGTTTAGATCTAGACAAGGATTGCTTCTCACATAGGCAACTATTTGTTGTGTCTTCTAGAGTCGACAAACCAGACAATCTCTGCATCTGCACAGAGAATGGAACAACAAAAAATATTGTATAACCACAAACATTTTGAAATTAAACATATTAGAAACGTGCGCTGTCTTTCCATAGAACCACTCTGAGGCACAGCACCGCGTGGACGGATACAGCTAGTGTAATATAAATAATAATATAAACTTATTCAGGTTTATAATAGCTCGTAATTTTATAGAAAATGTAACTTATCTTTGTTCTGTTCTGAAATATTAAATTGATTCAATTGAAACTTCTTAACTGCTGTTGATAACGTGAATTTTTAAGGTACATACTTCAAAAAGCGTCTGAGACAGTACAAGTTTTCCAATTTTTATACAAGTAATTATAGATATTCGCTTCGCGAGTGTGGAGTTCCTAGAAGACAATGCAATTTATTAGGAACTTATACACATTTTATATATTATTCGAAAAAATATAAAATACACATAATATAAACAACAACCAAAGTACTAAACCAATTAAAAAATGTATCAAGGACATTATTCTTTTGTTTTTTTAGGCTAGTCCTTCTTTCGGTCCGTCCTATATTGTTCATCAAACAAAAATTGTTGAGCAAAAAAGAGGTTTTTGATATGTTGTAAAGAATTACTTGAAACGTGGAGAAATTTTCCGGGGATATTGGTGATCGGATGGGTTACAAAAGGGCGGCCTGAAAGCACATTTCCAAAAACCTTTTTTATAATCTGAAAAATGTAGATCGGGCATGATTCTGACCTGAGGCAATGTTATTAACATTTTTAAATAGTTTTTTATTTAGCGTCCTTGATAACTAAATATAATAGTATAACTAAATATAATATAAATACTAGAAAAACAATTCAAAAATTTATCAAGGACACTAAATAAAATACTATTTATAAATATTCAAAAATTCGGTGTAAAAACAAGTAAAATTCTAGATGGTATTGAATATAGAAAAATTAGAACTCTTCATTCTTAAGTATGCTTAATAAAATATAATAATAAAATATCGTTCCTGGACAGCCAAAATGTACAAGTCCAGCTGATGAGCCTTAAGTACAATTGGTATATAGTGCGAAAACGATTATTATATGAAAAAAATCTTCAAGTAATACGTGATTTTCCATCTCTTTATCGAGATATAGAAATAATAGTAGAAAAACAAAGAGAAAAAAAGTCACAATTATAGAAAACTATGAATTATAGTTCATAATTGTATTTAACAACAGTAAAAAGTCAAAATTATGTAATAATTAGGATTTTCTGATATACAAATAATGTTGATCCATGATGAAGCTTCAAAATAAAGTCGTATCATTGGGGACAATATAAAATGTGGATAAGTTCCTAATATATAATTACATTGTCCTGTACTGACTAAATATAATAGTATAAACAACAACCTAAATACTAGAAAAACAAGTTATTAACATTTTTATGCCGGACATTCTGACGTACACGACAAAGTTCCACCCCCGCACCGCTTTAGCGCTGGAAGCAATTCAAATTTACGAACTTTTTATATTGAAGTCACACGCGATTACAATATTCAGCAAAGTTGTGGAGGTTCTCATGGGGGTTACATCTGTCGCAGATCAGATTGTTCTATTTCTCACCACTTCGGCGCTGGAGTCAATAAAAAATTGTAAACTTCGTATATACACGTCGCACACGATTACAATATTCGGCAAAGTTGTGGAAGTTATCATGGCGATTTTTTCGAACGAAGATCAAATAGTTCTATCTCTCACCGCTTTCGCGCTGGAGTCAATATAAATTTTTACACTTCGTATTTAAAGGTCACACGCGATGACAATACTCAGTTAAGTTGTGGAGGTTTTCATGAGGATTATTTCTGTCGAAGACCAAATAGTTCTATCTCCCACCACTTTGACGCTGGAGTCAATATAAATTTTTAAACTTCATATTTAGAGGTCACACGCGATTGCAATGTTCAGCAAAGCTGTGGAGGTTTTCATGGGGGTTATTTCTGTCGAAGACCAAATACTTGTAGTTCTATCTCCCACCACTTTGGCGCTGGAGCCAATAAAGATTTTTGAACTTCGTATTTAGAGGTCACACGCGATTACAATGTTCAGCAAAGTTGTGGAGGTTTTCATGACGATTATTTCTGTCGAGACCAAATAGTTCTATCTCCCACCAATTTGGCCCTGGAGTCAATATAAATTTTTAAACTTCGTATTTAGATGTCACACGCTATTACAATATTCAGTTAAGTTGTGGAGGTTTTCGTGAGGATTATTTCTGTCGAAGACCAAATAGTTCTATCTCCCACCACTTTGGCGCTGGAGCCAATAAAGGTTTTTGAACTTCGTATTTAGAGGTCACACGCGATTACAATGTTCAGCAAAGTTGTGGAGGTTTTCATGACGATTATTTCTGTCGAGACCAAATAGTTCTATCTCCCACCAATTTGGCCCTGGAGTCAATATAAATTTTTAAACTTCGTATTTAGAGATCACGCGCGATGACAATATTCAGCAAAGTTGTGGAGGTTTTCATGGGGATTACTTCTCTCGAAGACCAAATAGTTCTATCTCCCACCACTTTGGCACTGGAGTCAATAAAGATCTTTGAAGTTCGTATTTAGATGTCACGCGCGATTACAATGTTCATCAAAGTTGTGGAGGTTTTCATGGGGATTATTACTGTCGCAGACCAAGTAATTCTATCTCCCACCACTTTAGCACTGGAGTCAATATAAATTTTTAAACTTCGTATTTAGAGGTCACACGCGATTGCAATGTTCAGCAAAGTTGTGGACGTTTTCATGGGGATTATACCTATCGAAGACCAAATAGTTCTATCTCCCACCACTTTGGCCCTCGAGTCAATAAAGATTTTTGAAGTTCGTATTTAGAGGTCACACGCGATGACAATATTCAGCAAAGTTTTGGAGGTTTTCATGGGGATTATTTCTCTCGAAGACCAAATAATTCTAGCTCCCACCACTTTGGCCCTGGAGTCAATAAAGGTTTTTGAAGTTCGTATTTAGATGTCACACGCGATTACAATGTTCATCAAAGTTGTGGAGGTTTTCATGGGGATTATACCTATCGAAGACCAAATAGTTCTATCTCCCACCACTTTGGCCCTGGAGTCAATAAAGATCTTTGAAGTTCGTATTTAGAGGTCACACGCGATTACAATGTTCATCAACGTTGCGGAGGTTTTCACGGGGATTATTTCTGTTGAAGATCAAATAGTTCTATCTCCCGCCACTTTGGCGCTGGAGCCAATAAAGGTTTTTGAACTTCCTATTTAGAGGTCACACGCGATGACATTATGCAGCAAAGTTGTGGAGGTTTTCATGGGGATTATTTCTCTCGAAGACCAAATAGTTCTAGCTCCCACCACTTTGGCCCTGGAGTCAATAAAGGTTTTTGAAGTTCGTATTTAGATGTCACACGCGATTACAATGTTCATCAAAGCTGTGGAGGTTTTCATGGGGATTATACCTATCGAAGACCAAATAGTTCTATCTCCCACCACTTTGGCGCTGGAGTCAATAAAGATCTTTGAAGTTCGTATTTAGAGGTCACACGCGATTACAATGTTCATCAACGTTGCGGAGGTTTTCACGGGGATTATTTCTGTTGAAGATCAAATAGTTCTATCTCCCACCACTTTGGCGCTGGAGCCAATAAAGGTTTTTGAACTTCGTATTTAGAGGTCACACGCGATTACAATGTTCAGCAAAGTTGTGGATGTTTTCATGACGATTATTTCTGTCGAGACCAAATAGTTCTGTCTCCCACCAATTTGGCCCTGGAGTCAATATAAATTTTTAAACTTCGTATTTAGATGTCACACGCGATTACAATATTCAGTTAAGTTGTGGAGGTTTTCGTGAGGATTATTTCTGTCGAAGATCAAATAGTTCTATCTCCCGCCACTTTGGCGCTGGAGCCAATAAAGGTTTTTGAACTTCGTATTTAGAGGTCACACGCGATTACAATGTTCAGCAAAGTTGTGGAGGTTTTCATGACGATTATTTCTGTCGAGACCAAATAGTTCTATCTCCCACCAATTTGGCCCTGGAGTCAATATAAATTTTTAAACTTCGTATTTAGAGGTCACACGCGATGACAATATTCAGCAAAGTTGTGGAGGTTTTCATGGGGATTACTTCTCTCGAAGACCAAATAGTTCTATCTCCCTCCACTTTGGCACTGGAGTCAATAAAGATCTTTGAAGTTCGTATTTAGAGGTCACACGCTATTACAATGTTCATCAACGTTGCGGAGGTTTTCACGGCGATTATTTCTGTTGAAGATCAAATAGTTCTATCTCCCACCACTTTGGCGCTGGAGCCAATAAAGGTTTTTGAACTTCGTATTTAGAGGTCACACGCGATGACAATGTTCAGCAAAGTTGTGGAGGTTTTCATGGGGATTACTTCTCTCGAAGACCAAATAGTTCTATCTCCCTCCACTTTGGCACTGGAGTCAATAAAGTACTTTGAAGTTCGTATTTAGATGTCACACGCGATTACAATGTTCAGCAAAGTTGTGGAGGTTTTCGTGAGAATTATTTCTGTCGAAGACCAAATAGTTCTATCTCCCACCACTTTGGCCCTGGAGTCAATAAAGATCTTTGAAGTTCGTATTTAGAGGTCACACGCGATTACAATGTTCATCTTTTCACGGCGATTATTTCTGTTGAAGCTCAAATAGTTCTATCTCCCACCACTTTGGCGCTGGGGCCAATAAAGGTTTTTGAACTTCGTATTTAGAGGTCACACGCGATTACAATGTTCAGCAAAGTTGTGGAGGTTTTCATGACGATTATTTCTGTCGAGACCAAATAGTTCTATCTCCCACCAATTTGGCCCTGGAGTTAATATAAATTTTTAAACTTCGTATTTACAGTGTTTAGTAAAGTTGTGAAGATTTTCATGGAGATTCACGAACTTTTTATATTGAGGTCACACACGATTAGAATGTTCAGCAAAGTTGTGAATGTTTTCACTGCCTAGGCCCTATAGTCTATAAAAATTAACGAACTTTTTATATAGAGTTTGCACGCGATCACAATGTTCACCAAAGTGTAGGTTTTCATTTGAATTTACAAACTTTTTATACTGGGGTCACACACGAATAGTGTTCATCAAAGTTGTGGAGGTTTTCATGGGGATTATACCTATCGAGGACCAAATAGTTCTATCTCCCACCACTTTGGCACTGGAGTCAATATAAATTCCTAAACTTCGTATTTAGAGGTCACACGCGATGACAATATTCAGCAAAGTTGTGGAGGTTTTCATGGGGATTATTTCTCTCGAAGACCAAATAGTTCTAGCTCCCACCACTTTGGCCCTGGAGTCAATAAAGGTTTTTGAAGTTCGTATTTAGATGTCACACGCGATTACAATGTTCATCAAAGTTGTGGAGGTTTTCATGGGGATTATATCTATCGAAGACTAAATAGTTCTATCTCCCACCACTTTGGCCCTGGAGTCAATAAAGATCTTTGAAGTTCGTATTTAGAGGTCACACGCGATTACAATGTTCATCAACGTTGCGGAGGTTTTCACGGGGATTATTTCTGTTGAAGATCAAATAGTTCTATCTCCCACCACTTTGGCGCTGGAGCCAATAAAGATTTTTGAAGTTCGTATTTAGAGGTCACACGCGATTACAATATCCAGTTAAGTTGTGGAGGTTTTCGTGAGGATTATTTCTGTCGAAGACCAAATAGTTCTATCTCCCACCACTTTGGCGCTGTAGCCAATAAAGGATTTTGAACTTCGTATTTAGAGGTCACACGCGATTACAATGTTCAGCAAAGTGGTGGAGGTTTTCATGACGATTATTTCTGTCGAGACCAAATAGTTCTATCTCCCACCAATTTGGCCCTGGAGTCAATGTAAATTTTTAAACTTCGTATTTAGAGGTCACACGCGATGACAATATTCAGCAAAGCTGTGGAGGTTTTCATGGGGATTATTTCTCTCGAAGACCAAATAGTTCTAGCTCCCACCACTTTGTCCCTGGAGTCAATAAAGGTTTTTGAAGTTCGTATTTAGATGTCACACGCGATTACAATGTTCATCAAAGTTGTGTTGTGGAGGTTTTCATGGAGATTATACCTATCGAAGACCAAATAGTTCTATCTCCCACCACTTTGGCCCTGGAGTCAATAAAGATCTTTGAAGTTCGTATTTAGAGGTCACACGCGATTACAATGTTCATCAACGTTGCGGAGGTTTTCACGGGGATTATTTCTGTTGAAGATCAAATAGTTCTATCTCCCACCACTGTGGCGCTGGAGCCAATAAAGGTTTTTGAACTTCGTATTTAGAGGTCAAACGCGATGACAATATTCAGCAAAGTTGTGGAGGTTTTCATGGGGATTATTTCTCTCGAAGACCAAATAGTTCTAGCTCCCACCACTTTGGCCCTGGAGTCAATAAAGGTTTTTGAAGTTCGTATTTAGATGTCACACGCGATTACAATGTTCAGCAAAGTTGTGGAGGTTTTCATGACGATTATTTCTGTCGAGACCAAATAGTTCTATCTCCCACCAATTTGGCCCTGGAGTCAATATAAATTTTTAAACTTCGTATTTAGATGTCACACGCGATTACAATATTCAGTTAAGTTGTGGAGGTTTTCGTGAGGATTATTTCTGTCGAAGACCAAATAGTTCTATCTCCCACCACTTTGGCCCTGGAGTCAATAACGATCTTTGAAGTTCGTATTTAGAGGTCACACGCGATTACAATAATCATCAAAGTTGCGGAGGTTTTCACGGCGATTATTTCTGTTGAAGCTCAAATAGTTCTATCTCCCACCAATTTGGCCCTGGAGTCAATAAAGGTTTTTGAAGTTCGTATTTAGAGGTCACGCGCGATTACAATGTTCATCAAAGTTGTGGAGGTTTTCATGGGGATTATACCTATCGAAGACCAAATAGTTCTATCTCCCACCACTTTGGCCTTGGAGTCCATATAAATTTTTAAACTTCGTATTTAGAGGTCACACGCGATGACAATATTCAGCAAAGTTGTGGAGGTTTTCATGGGGATTATTTCTCTCGAAGACCAAATAGTTCTATCTCCCACCACTTTGGCCCTCGAGTCAATAAAGATTTTTGAAGTTCGTATTTAGAGGTCACACGCGATTACAATGTTCACCAAAGTTGTGGAGGTTTTCATGGAGATTACTTCTCTCGAAGACGAAATAGTTCTATCTCCCACCACTTTGACCCTGGAGTCAATAAAGATTTTTGAAGTTCGTATTTACAGGTCACATGCGATTACAGTGTTTAGTAAAGTTGTGGAGATTTTCATGGAGATTCACGAACTTTTTATATTGAGGTCACACACGATTAGAATGTTCAGCAAAGTTGTGAATGTTTTCACTGCCTAGGCCCTATAGTCTATAAAAATTAACGAACTTTTTATATAGAGTTTGCACGCGATCACAATGTTCACCAAAGTGTAGGTTTTCATTTGAATTTACAAACTTTTTATACTGGGGTCACACACGAATAGTGTTCATCAAAGTTGTGGAGGTTTTCATGGGGATTATACCTATCGAAGACCAAATAGGTCTATCTCCCACCACTTTGGCCTTGGAGTCAATATAAATTTTTAAACTTCGTATTTAGAGGTCACACGCGATGACAATATTCAGCAAAGTTGTGGAGGTTTTCATGGGGATTATTTCTCTCGAAGACCAAATAGTTCTATCTCCCACCACTTTGGCCCTCGAGTCAATAAAGATCTTTGAAGTTCGTATTTAGAGGTCACACGCGATTACAATGTTCACCAAAGTTGTGGAGGTTTTCATGGGGATTATACCTATCGAAGACCAAATAGTTCTATCTCCCACCACTTTGGCGCTGGAGTCAATAAAGGTTTTTGAAGTTCGTATTTAGATGTCACGCGCGATTACAATATTCAGTTAAGTTGTGGAGGTTTTCGTGAGGATTATTTCTGTCGAGACCAAATAGTTCTATCTCCCACCAATTTGGCCCTGGAGTCAATATAAATTTTTAAACTTCATATTTAGAGGTCACACGCGATGACAATATTCAGCAAAGTTGTGGAGGTTTTCATGGGGATTACTTCTCTCGAAGACCAAATAGTTCTATCTCCCACCACTTTGGCACTGGAGTCAATAAAGATCTTTGAAGTTCGTATTTAGATGTCACACGGGATTACAATGTTCAGTATAGTTGTGGAGATTTTCATGGGGATTATTTCTGTCGCAGACCAAGTAGTTCTATCTCCCACCACTTTAGCACTGGAGTCAATATAAATTTTTAAACTTCGTATTTAGATGTCACACGCGATTACAATATTCAGTTAAGTTGTGGAGGTTTTCGTGAGGATTATTTCTGTCGAAGACCAAATAGTTCTATCTCCCACCACTTTGGCCCTGGCGTCAATAAAGATCTTTGAAGCTCGTATTTAGAGGTCACACGCGATTACAATGTTCATCAAAGTTGCGGAGGTTTTCACGGCGATTATTTCTGTTGAAGCTCAAATAGTTCTATCTCCCACCACTTTGGCCCTGGAGTCAATAAAGGTTTTTGAAGTTCGTATTTAGATGTCACGCGCGATTACAATATTCAGTTAAGTTGTGGAGGTTTTCGTGAGGATTATTTCTGTCGAAGTCCAAATATTTCTATCTCCCACCACTTTGGCCTTGGAGTCAATATAAATTTTTAAACTTCGTATTTAGAGGTCACACGCGATGACAATATTCAGCAAAGTTGTGGAGGTTTTCATGGGGATTATTTCTCTCGAAGACCAAATAGTTCTATCTCCCACCACTTTGGCCCTGGAGTTAATAAAGATTTTTGAAGTTCGTATTTAGAGGTCACACGCGATTACAATGTTCACCAAAGTTGTAGAGGTTTTCATGGGGATTATACCTATCGAAGACCAAATAGTTCTATCTCCCACCACTTTGGCCCTGGAGTCAATAAAGATCTTTGAAGTTCGTATTTAGAGGTCACACGCGATTACAATGTTCATCAACGTTGCGGAGGTTTTCACGGGGATTATTTCTGTTGAAGATCAAATAGTTCTATCTCCCACCACTGTGGCGCTGGAGCCAATAAAGGTTTTTGAACTTCGTATTTAGAGGTCAAACGCGATGACAATATTCAGCAAAGTTGTGGAGGTTTTCATGGGGATTATTTCTCTCGAAGACCAAATAGTTCTAGCTCCCACCACTTTGGCCCTGGAGTCAATAAAGGTTTTTGAAGTTCGTATTTAGATGTCACACGCGATTACAATGTTCAGCAAAGTTGTGGAGGTTTTCATGACGATTATTTCTGTCGAGACCAAATAGTTCTATCTCCCACCAATTTGGCCCTGGAGTCAATATAAATTTTTAAACTTCGTATTTAGATGTCACACGCGATTACAATATTCAGTTAAGTTGTGGAGGTTTTCGTGAGGATTATTTCTGTCGAAGACCAAATAGTTCTATCTCCCACCACTTTGGCCCTGGAGTCAATAACGATCTTTGAAGTTCGTATTTAGAGGTCACACGCGATTACAATAATCATCAAAGTTGCGGAGGTTTTCACGGCGATTATTTCTGTTGAAGCTCAAATAGTTCTATCTCCCACCAATTTGGCCCTGGAGTCAATAAAGGTTTTTGAAGTTCGTATTTAGAGGTCACGCGCGATTACAATGTTCATCAAAGTTGTGGAGGTTTTCATGGGGATTATACCTATCGAAGACCAAATAGTTCTATCTCCCACCACTTTGGCCTTGGAGTCCATATAAATTTTTAAACTTCGTATTTAGAGGTCACACGCGATGACAATATTCAGCAAAGTTGTGGAGGTTTTCATGGGGATTATTTCTCTCGAAGACCAAATAGTTCTATCTCCCACCACTTTGGCCCTCGAGTCAATAAAGATTTTTGAAGTTCGTATTTAGAGGTCACACGCGATTACAATGTTCACCAAAGTTGTGGAGGTTTTCATGGAGATTACTTCTCTCGAAGACGAAATAGTTCTATCTCCCACCACTTTGACCCTGGAGTCAATAAAGATTTTTGAAGTTCGTATTTACAGGTCACATGCGATTACAGTGTTTAGTAAAGTTGTGGAGATTTTCATGGAGATTCACGAACTTTTTATATTGAGGTCACACACGATTAGAATGTTCAGCAAAGTTGTGAATGTTTTCACTGCCTAGGCCCTATAGTCTATAAAAATTAACGAACTTTTTATATAGAGTTTGCACGCGATCACAATGTTCACCAAAGTGTAGGTTTTCATTTGAATTTACAAACTTTTTATACTGGGGTCACACACGAATAGTGTTCATCAAAGTTGTGGAGGTTTTCATGGGGATTATACCTATCGAAGACCAAATAGGTCTATCTCCCACCACTTTGGCCTTGGAGTCAATATAAATTTTTAAACTTCGTATTTAGAGGTCACACGCGATGACAATATTCAGCAAAGTTGTGGAGGTTTTCATGGGGATTATTTCTCTCGAAGACCAAATAGTTCTATCTCCCACCACTTTGGCCCTCGAGTCAATAAAGATCTTTGAAGTTCGTATTTAGAGGTCACACGCGATTACAATGTTCACCAAAGTTGTGGAGGTTTTCATGGGGATTATACCTATCGAAGACCAAATAGTTCTATCTCCCACCACTTTGGCGCTGGAGTCAATAAAGGTTTTTGAAGTTCGTATTTAGATGTCACGCGCGATTACAATATTCAGTTAAGTTGTGGAGGTTTTCGTGAGGATTATTTCTGTCGAGACCAAATAGTTCTATCTCCCACCAATTTGGCCCTGGAGTCAATATAAATTTTTAAACTTCATATTTAGAGGTCACACGCGATGACAATATTCAGCAAAGTTGTGGAGGTTTTCATGGGGATTACTTCTCTCGAAGACCAAATAGTTCTATCTCCCACCACTTTGGCACTGGAGTCAATAAAGATCTTTGAAGTTCGTATTTAGATGTCACACGGGATTACAATGTTCAGTATAGTTGTGGAGATTTTCATGGGGATTATTTCTGTCGCAGACCAAGTAGTTCTATCTCCCACCACTTTAGCACTGGAGTCAATATAAATTTTTAAACTTCGTATTTAGATGTCACACGCGATTACAATATTCAGTTAAGTTGTGGAGGTTTTCGTGAGGATTATTTCTGTCGAAGACCAAATAGTTCTATCTCCCACCACTTTGGCCCTGGCGTCAATAAAGATCTTTGAAGCTCGTATTTAGAGGTCACACGCGATTACAATGTTCATCAAAGTTGCGGAGGTTTTCACGGCGATTATTTCTGTTGAAGCTCAAATAGTTCTATCTCCCACCACTTTGGCCCTGGAGTCAATAAAGGTTTTTGAAGTTCGTATTTAGATGTCACGCGCGATTACAATATTCAGTTAAGTTGTGGAGGTTTTCGTGAGGATTATTTCTGTCGAAGTCCAAATATTTCTATCTCCCACCACTTTGGCCTTGGAGTCAATATAAATTTTTAAACTTCGTATTTAGAGGTCACACGCGATGACAATATTCAGCAAAGTTGTGGAGGTTTTCATGGGGATTATTTCTCTCGAAGACCAAATAGTTCTATCTCCCACCACTTTGGCCCTGGAGTTAATAAAGATTTTTGAAGTTCGTATTTAGAGGTCACACGCGATTACAATGTTCACCAAAGTTGTAGAGGTTTTCATGGGGATTATACCTATCGAAGACCAAATAGTTCTATCTCCCACCACTTTGGCCCTGAAGTCAATAAAGATCTTTGAAGTTCGTATTTAGAGGTCACACGCGATTACAATGTTCATCAACGTTGCGGAGGTTTTCACGGGGATTATTTCTGTTGAAGATCAAATAGTTCTATCTCCCACCACTTTGGCACTGGAGTCAATAAAGATCTTTGAAGTTCGTATTTAGATGTCACACGCGATTACAATGTTCATCAAAGTTGCGGAGGTTTTCATGGAGATTACTTCTCTCGAAGACGAAATAGTTCTATCTCCCACCACTTTGACCCTGGAGTCAATAAAGATTTTTGAAGTTCGTATTTACAGGTCACATGCGATTACAGTGTTTAGTAAAGTTGTGGAGATTTTCATGGAGATTCACGAACTTTTTATATTGAGGTCACACACGATTAGAATGTTCAGCAAAGTTGTGAATGTTTTCACTGCCTAGGCCCTATAGTCTATAAAAATTAACGAACTTTTTATATACAGTTTGCACGCGATCACAATGTTCACCAAAGTGTAGGTTTTCATTTGAATTTACAAACTTTTTATACTGGGGTCACACACGAATAGTGTTCATCAAAGTTGTGGAGGTTTTCATGGGGATTATACCTATCGAGGACCAAATAGTTCTATCTGCCACCACTTTAGCACTGGAGTCAATATAAATTTTTAAACTTCGTATTTAGAGGTCACACGCGATGACAATATTCAGCAAAGTGGTGGAGGTTTTCATAAGGATTATTTCTCTCGAAGACCAAATAGTTCTAGCTCCCACCACTTTGGCCCTGGAGTCAATAAAGGTTTTTGAAGTTCGTATTTAGATGTCACACGCGATTACAATGTTCATCAAAGTTGTGGAGGTTTTCATGGGGATTATACCTATCGAAGACCAAATAGTTCTATCTCCCACCACTTTGGCCCTGGAGTCAATAAAGATCTTTGAAGTTCGTATTTAGAGGTCACACGCGATTACAATGTTCATCAACGTTGCGGAGGTTTTCACGGGGATTATTTCTGTTGAAGATCAAATAGTTCTATCTCCTACCACTTTGGCACTGGAGTCAATATAAATTTCTAAACTTCGTATTTAGAGGTCACACGCGATGACAATATTCAGCAAAGTGGTGGAGGTTTTCATAAGGATTATTTCTCTCGAAGACCAAATAGTTCTAGCTCCCACCACTTTGGCCCTGGAGTCAATAAAGATCTTTGAAGTTCGTATTTAGAGGTCACACGCGATTACAATGTTCATCAAAGTTGCGGAGGTTTTACGGCGATTATTTCTGTTGAAGCTCAAATAGTTCTATCTCCCACCACTTTGGCCCTGGAGTCAATAAAGGTTTTTGAAGTTCGTATTTAGATGTCACGCGCGATTACAATGTTCATCAAAGTTGTGGAGGTTTTCATGGGGATTATACCTATCGAAGACCAAATAGTTCTATCTCCCACCACTTTGGCCTTGGAGTCAATATAAATTTTTAAACTTCGTATTTAGAGGTCACACGCGATGACAATATTCAGCAAAGTTGTGGAGTTTTTCATGGGGATTATTTCTCTCGAAGACCAAATAGTTCTATCTCCCACCACTTTGGCCCTCGAGTCAATAAAGATTTTTGAAGTTCGTATTTAGAGGTCACACGCGATTACAATGTTCAGCAAAGTTGTGGAGGTTTTCATGGGGATTATACCTATCGAAGACCAAATAGTTCTATCTCCCACCACTTTGGCCCTGGAGTCAATAAAGATCTTTGAAGTTCGTATTTAGAGGTCACACGCGATTACAATGTTCATCAACGTTGCGGAGGTTTTCACGGGGATTATTTCTGTTGAAGATCAAATAGTTCTATCTCCCACCACTTTGGCACTGGAGTCAATATAAATTTCTAAACTTCGTATTTAGAGGTCACACGCGATTACAATATTCAGTTAAGTTGTGGAGGTTTTCGTGAGGATTATTTCTGTCGAAGACCAAATAGTTCTATCTCCCACCACTTTGGCACTGGAGTCAATAAAGATCTTTGAAGTTCGTATTTAGATGTCACACGGGATCACAATGTTCAGTAAAGTTGTGGAGATTTTCATGGGGATTATTTCTGTCGCAGACCAAGTAGTTCTATCTCCCACCACTTTAGCACTGGAGTCAATATAAATTTTTAAACTTCGTATTTAGATGTCACACGCGATTACAATATTCAGTTGAGTTGTGGAGGTTTTCGTGAGGATTATTTCTGTCGAAGACCAAATAGTTCTATCTCCCACCACTTTGGCCCTGGCGTCAATAAAGATCTTTGAAGCTCGTATTTAGAGGTCACACGCGATTACAATGTTCATCAAAGTTGCGGAGGTTTTCACGGCGATTATTTCTGGTGAAGCTCAAATAGTTCTATCTCCCACCACTTTGGCCCTGGAGTCAATAAAGGTTTTTGAAGTTCGTATTTAGATGTCACGCGCGATTACAATATTCAGTTAAGTTGTGGAGGTTTTCGTGAGGATTATTTCTGTCGAAGTCCAAATATTTCTATCTCCCACCACTTTGGCCTTGGAGTCAATATAAATTTTTAAACTTCGTATTTAGAGGTCACACGCGATGACAATATTCAGCAAAGTTGTGGAGGTTTTCATGGGGATTATTTCTCTCGAAGACCAAATAGTTCTATCTCCCACCACTTTGGCCCTGGAGTCAATAAAGATCTTTGAAGTTCGTATTTAGATGTCACACGCGATTACAATGTTCATCAAAGTTGCGGAGGTTTTCATGGAGATTACTTCTCTCGAAGACGAAATAGTTCTATCTCCCACCACTTTGACCCTGGAGTCAATAAAGATTTTTGAAGTTCGTATTTACAGGTCACATGCGATTACAGTGTTTAGCAAAGTTGTGGAGATTTTCATGGAGATTCACGAACTTTTTATATTGAGGTCACACACGATTAGAATGTTCAGCAAAGTTGTGAATGTTTTCACTGCCTAGGCCCTATAGTCTATAAAAATTAACGAACTTTTTATATACAGTTTGCACGCGATCACAATGTTCACCAAAGTGTAGGTTTTCATTTAAATTTACAAACTTTTTATACTGGGGTCACACACGAATAGTGTTCATCAAAGTTGTGGAGGTTTTCATGGGGATTATACCTATCGAGGACCAAATAGTTCTATCTGCCACCACTTTAGCACTGGAGTCAATATAAATTTTTAAACTTCGTATTTAGAGGTCACACGCGATGACAATATTCAGCAAAGTGGTGGAGGTTTTCATAAGGATTATTTCTCTCGAAGACCAAATAGTTCTAGCTCCCACCACTTTGGCCCTGGAGTCAATAAAGGTTTTTGAAGTTCGTATTTAGATGTCACACGCGATTACAATGTTCATCAAAGTTGTGGAGGTTTTCATGGGGATTATACCTATCGAAGACCAAATAGTTCTATCTCCCACCACTTTGGCCCTGGAGTCAATAAAGATCTTTGAAGTTCGTATTTAGAGGTCACACGCGATTACAATGTTCATCAACGTTGCGGAGGTTTTCACGGGGATTATTTCTGTTGAAGATCAAATAGTTCTATCTCCTACCACTTTGGCACTGGAGTCAATATAAATTTCTAAACTTCGTATTTAGAGGTCACACGCGATGACAATATTCAGCAAAGTGGTGGAGGTTTTCATAAGGATTATTTCTCTCGAAGACCAAATAGTTCTAGCTCCCACCACTTTGGCCCTGGAGTCAATAAAGATCTTTGAAGTTCGTATTTAGAGGTCACACGCGATTACAATGTTCATCAAAGTTGCGGAGGTTTTCATGGGGATTATACCTATCGAAGACCAAATAGTTCTATCTCCCACCACTTTGGCCCTGGAGTCAATAAAGATCTTTGAAGTTCGTATTTAGAGGTCACACGCGATTACAATGTTCATCAACGTTGCGGAGGTTTTCACGGGGATTATACCTATCGAAGACCAAATAGTCCTATCTCCCACCACTTTGGCCTTGGAGTCAATATAAATTTTTAAACTTCGTATTTAGAGGTCACACGCGATGACAATATTCAGCAAAGTTGTGGAGGTTTTCATGGGGATTATTTCTCTCGAAGACCAAATAGTTCTATCTCCCACCACTTTGGCCCTCGAGTCAATAAAGATTTTTGAAGTTCGTATTTAGAGGTCACACGCGATTACAATGTTCAGCAAAGTTGTGGAGGTTTTCATGGGGATTATACCTATCGAAGACCAAATAGTTCTATCTCCCACCACTTTGGCCCTGGAGTCAATAAAGATCTTTGAAGTTCGTATTTAGAGGTCACACGCGATTACAATGTTCATCAACGTTGCGGAGGTTTTCACGGGGATTATTTCTGTTGAAGATCAAATAGTTCTATCTCCCACCACTTTGGCACTGGAGTCAATATAAATTTCTAAACTTCGTATTTAGAGGTCACACGCGATTACAATATTCAGTTAAGTTGTGGAGGTTTTCGTGAGGATTATTTCTGTCGAAGACCAAATAGTTCTATCTCCCACCACTTTGGCCCTGGAGTCAATAAAGATCTTTGAAGTTCGTATTTAGAGGTCACACGCGATTACAATGTTCATCAAAGTTGCGGAGGTTTTCACGGCGATTATTTCTGTTGAAGCTCAAATAGTTCTATCTCCCACCACTTTGGCCCTGGAGTCAATAAAGGTTTTTGAAGTTCGTATTTAGATGTCACGCGCGATTACAATGTTCATCAAAGTTGTGGAGGTTTTCATGGGGATTATACCTATCGAAGACCAAATAGTTCTATCTCCCACCACTTTGGCCTTGGAGTCAATATAAATTTTTAAACTTCGTATTTAGAGGTCACACGCGATGACAATATTCAGCAAAGTTGTGGAGGTTTTCATGGGGATTATTTCTCTCGAAGACCAAATAGTTCTATCTCCCACCACTTTGGCCCTCGAGTCAATAAAGATTTTTGAAGTTCGTATTTAGAGGTCACACGCGATTACAATGTTCAGTAAAGTTGTGGAGATTTTCATGGGGATTATTTCTGTCGCAGACCAAGTAGTTCTATCTCCCACCACTTTAGCACTGGAGTCAATATAAATTTTTAAACTTCGTATTTAGATGTCACACGCGATTACAATATTCAGTTGAGTTGTGGAGGTTTTCGTGAGGATTATTTCTGTCGAAGACCAAATAGTTCTATCTCCCACCACTTTGGCCCTGGCGTCAATAAAGATCTTTGAAGCTCGTATTTAGAGGTCACACGCGATTACAATGTTCATCAAAGTTGCGGAGGTTTTCACGGCGATTATTTCTGGTGAAGCTCAAATAGTTCTATCTCCCACCACTTTGGCCCTGGAGTCAATAAAGGTTTTTGAAGTTCGTATTTAGATGTCACGCGCGATTACAATATTCAGTTAAGTTGTGGAGGTTTTCGTGAGGATTATTTCTGTCGAAGTCCAAATATTTCTATCTCCCACCACTTTGGCCTTGGAGTCAATATAAATTTTTAAACTTCGTATTTAGAGGTCACACGCGATGACAATATTCAGCAAAGTTGTGGAGGTTTTCATGGGGATTATTTCTCTCGAAGACCAAATAGTTCTATCTCCCACCACTTTGGCCCTGGAGTCAATAAAGATCTTTGAAGTTCGTATTTAGATGTCACACGCGATTACAATGTTCATCAAAGTTGCGGAGGTTTTCATGGAGATTACTTCTCTCGAAGACGAAATAGTTCTATCTCCCACCACTTTGACCCTGGAGTCAATAAAGATTTTTGAAGTTCGTATTTACAGGTCACATGCGATTACAGTGTTTAGCAAAGTTGTGGAGATTTTCATGGAGATTCACGAACTTTTTATATTGAGGTCACACACGATTAGAATGTTCAGCAAAGTTGTGAATGTTTTCACTGCCTAGGCCCTATAGTCTATAAAAATTAACGAACTTTTTATATACAGTTTGCACGCGATCACAATGTTCACCAAAGTGTAGGTTTTCATTTAAATTTACAAACTTTTTATACTGGGGTCACACACGAATAGTGTTCATCAAAGTTGTGGAGGTTTTCATGGGGATTATACCTATCGAGGACCAAATAGTTCTATCTGCCACCACTTTAGCACTGGAGTCAATATAAATTTTTAAACTTCGTATTTAGAGGTCACACGCGATGACAATATTCAGCAAAGTGGTGGAGGTTTTCATAAGGATTATTTCTCTCGAAGACCAAATAGTTCTAGCTCCCACCACTTTGGCCCTGGAGTCAATAAAGGTTTTTGAAGTTCGTATTTAGATGTCACACGCGATTACAATGTTCATCAAAGTTGTGGAGGTTTTCATGGGGATTATACCTATCGAAGACCAAATAGTTCTATCTCCCACCACTTTGGCCCTGGAGTCAATAAAGATCTTTGAAGTTCGTATTTAGAGGTCACACGCGATTACAATGTTCATCAACGTTGCGGAGGTTTTCACGGGGATTATTTCTGTTGAAGATCAAATAGTTCTATCTCCTACCACTTTGGCACTGGAGTCAATATAAATTTCTAAACTTCGTATTTAGAGGTCACACGCGATGACAATATTCAGCAAAGTGGTGGAGGTTTTCATAAGGATTATTTCTCTCGAAGACCAAATAGTTCTAGCTCCCACCACTTTGGCCCTGGAGTCAATAAAGATCTTTGAAGTTCGTATTTAGAGGTCACACGCGATTACAATGTTCATCAAAGTTGCGGAGGTTTTCATGGGGATTATACCTATCGAAGACCAAATAGTTCTATCTCCCACCACTTTGGCCCTGGAGTCAATAAAGATCTTTGAAGTTCGTATTTAGAGGTCACACGCGATTACAATGTTCATCAACGTTGCGGAGGTTTTCACGGGGATTATACCTATCGAAGACCAAATAGTTCTATCTCCCACCACTTTGGCCTTGGAGTCAATATAAATTTTTAAACTTCGTATTTAGAGGTCACACGCGATGACAATATTCAGCAAAGTTGTGGAGGTTTTCATGGGGATTATTTCTCTCGAAGACCAAATAGTTCTATCTCCCACCACTTTGGCCCTCGAGTCAATAAAGATTTTTGAAGTTCGTATTTAGAGGTCACACGCGATTACAATGTTCAGCAAAGTTGTGGAGGTTTTCATGGGGATTATACCTATCGAAGACCAAATAGTTCTATCTCCCACCACTTTGGCCCTGGAGTCAATAAAGATCTTTGAAGTTCGTATTTAGAGGTCACACGCGATTACAATGTTCATCAACGTTGCGGAGGTTTTCACGGGGATTATTTCTGTTGAAGATCAAATAGTTCTATCTCCCACCACTTTGGCACTGGAGTCAATATAAATTTCTAAACTTCGTATTTAGAGGTCACACGCGATTACAATATTCAGTTAAGTTGTGGAGGTTTTCGTGAGGATTATTTCTGTCGAAGACCAAATAGTTCTATCTCCCACCACTTTGGCCCTGGAGTCAATAAAGATCTTTGAAGTTCGTATTTAGAGGTCACACGCGATTACAATGTTCATCAAAGTTGCGGAGGTTTTCACGGCGATTATTTCTGTTGAAGCTCAAATAGTTCTATCTCCCACCACTTTGGCCCTGGAGTCAATAAAGGTTTTTGAAGTTCGTATTTAGATGTCACGCGCGATTACAATGTTCATCAAAGTTGTGGAGGTTTTCATGGGGATTATACCTATCGAAGACCAAATAGTTCTATCTCCCACCACTTTGGCCTTGGAGTCAATATAAATTTTTAAACTTCGTATTTAGAGGTCACACGCGATGACAATATTCAGCAAAGTTGTGGAGGTTTTCATGGGGATTATTTCTCTCGAAGACCAAATAGTTCTATCTCCCACCACTTTGGCCCTCGAGTCAATAAAGATTTTTGAAGTTCGTATTTAGAGGTCACACGCGATTACAATGTTCACCAAAGTTGTGGAGGTTTTCATGGAGATTACTTCTCTCGAAGACGAAATAGTTCTATCTCCCACCACTTTGACCCTGGAGTCAATAAAGATTTTTGAAGTTCGTATTTAGAGTTCACACGCGATTACAATGTTCAGCAAAGTGGTGGAGGTTTTCATGACGATTATTTCTGTCGAGACCAAATAGTTCTATCTCCCACCACTTTGGCCCTGGAGTCAATAAAGGTTTTTGAAGTTCATATTTAGATGTCACACGCTATTACAATGTTCATCAAAGTTGTGGAGGTTTTCATGGGGATTATTTCTCTCGAAGACCAAATAGGTATATCTCCCACCACTTTGGCCCTGGAGTCAATATAGATCTTTGAAGTTCGCATTTACAGGTCACATGCGATTACAGTGTTCAGTAATGTTGTGGAGATTTTCATGGGAATTCACGAACTTTTTATATTGAGGTCACACACGATTAGTGTTCAGCAAAGTTGTGAATGTTTCCACCGCCTTCACCATGTAGTCGATAAAAATGAACGAACTTTTTTTATAGAGTTCGCATGCGATTACAATGGTCACGAAAGTGATGGTTTTCATTTGAATTTACGAATTTTTTATACTGGGGTCACACACGAATAGAGTGTTCAGCAAAGTTATGAAGGTTTTCATGGGGATTATACCTATCGAAAACCAAATAGTTCTATCTCCCACCGCTTTGGCCCTGTAGTCTATAAAAATTAGCGAACTTTTTATATAGAGTTTGCACGCGATCACAATGTTCACCAAAGTGTAGGTTTTCATTTGAATTTACAAACTTTTTATACTGGGGTCACACACGAATAGAGTGTTCAGCAAAGTTGTGGAGGTTTTCATGGGGATTATTTTTCTCGAAGACCAAATAGTTCTATCTCGCACCACTTTGGCCCTGGAGTCAATAAAGATCTTTGAAGTTCGTATTTAGATGTTACACGCGATTACAATGTGCAGCAAATTTGTGGAGGTTTTCATGGGGATTACATCTGTCGCAGACTAGTTAGTTCTATCTCACAGCAAAGTTGTGGAGGTTTTCATGGGGATTATTTCTCACGAAGACCAAATAGGTCTATCTCGCACCACTTTGGCCCTGGAGTCAATAAAGATCTTTGAAGTTCGTATTTACAGGTCACATGCGGTTACAGTGTTCAGTAAAGTTGTAGAGATTTTCATGGGAATTCGCAAACTTTTTATATTGACGTCACACACGATTAGAATGTCAGCAAAGTTGTGAATGTTTTCACCGCCTTGGCCCTGTAGTCTATAAAAATTAGCGAACTTTTTATATAGAGTTTGCACGCGATCACAATGTTCACCAAAGTGTAGGTTTTCATTTGAATTTACAAACTTTTTATACTGGGGTCACACACGAATAGAGTGTTCAGCAAAGTTGTGGAGGTTTTCATGGGGATTATTTCTCTCGAAGACCAAATAGTTCTATCTCGCACCACTTTGGCGCTGGAGCCAATAAAGATTTTTGAAGTTCGTATTTAGGGGTCACACGCGATTACAATGTACAGCAAAGTTGTGGAGGTTTTCATGGGGATTATTTCTGTTGAAGATCAAGTAGTTCTATCTCCCACCCATTTGGCCCTGGAGTCAATATAAATTTTTAAACTTCGTAAGTTGAGGTCACATGCGATTGCGATTTTCAGCAAAGTTGTGGAGGTTTTCGTGAGGATTATTTCTGTCGAAGACCAAATAGTTCTATCTCCCACCACTTTGGCCCTGGAGTCAATAAAGATCTTTGAAGTTCGTATTTAGAGGTCACACGCGATTACAATGTTCATCAAAGTTGCGGAGGTTTTCACGGCGATTATTTCTGTTGAAGCTCAAATAGTTCTATCTCCCACCACTTTGGCCCTGGAGTCAATAAAGGTTTTTGAAGTTCGTATTTAGATGTCACGCGCGATTACAATGTTCATCAAAGTTGTGGAGGTTTTCATGGGGATTATACCTATCGAAGACCAAATAGTTCTATCTCCCACCACTTTGGCCTTGGAGTCAATATAAATTTTTAAACTTCGTATTTAGAGGTCACACGCGATTACAATGTTCACCAAAGTTGTGGAGGTTTTCATGGAGATTACTTCTCTCGAAGACGAAATAGTTCTATCTCCCACCACTTTGACCCTGGAGTCAATAAAGATTTTTGAAGTTCGTATTTAGAGTTCACACGCGATTACAATGTTCAGCAAAGTGGTGGAGGTTTTCATGACGATTATTTCTGTCGAGACCAAATAGTTCTATCTCCCACCACTTTGGCCCTGGAGTCAATAAAGGTTTTTGAAGTTCATATTTAGATGTCATACGCTATTACAATGTTCATCAAAGTTGTGGAGGTTTTCATGGGGATTATTTCTCTCGAAGACCAAATAGGTATATCTCCCACCACTTTGGCCCTGGAGTCAATATAGATCTTTGAAGTTCGCATTTACAGGTCACATGCGATTACAGTGTTCAGTAATGTTGTGGAGATTTTCATGGGAATTCACGAACTTTTTATATTGAGGTCACACACGATTAGTGTTCAGCAAAGTTGTGAATGTTTCCACCGCCTTCACCATGTAGTCGATAAAAATGAACGAACTTTTTTTATAGAGTTCGCATGCGATTACAATGGTCACGAAAGTGATGGTTTTCATTTGAATTTACGAATTTTTTATACTGGGGTCACACACGAATAGAGTGTTCAGCAAAGTTATGAAGGTTTTCATGGGGATTATACCTATCGAAAACCAAATAGTTCTATCTCCCACCGCTTTGGCCCTGTAGTCTATAAAAATTAGCGAACTTTTTATATAGAGTTTGCACGCGATCACAATGTTCACCAAAGTGTAGGTTTTCATTTGAATTTACAAACTTTTTATACTGGGGTCACACACGAATAGAGTGTTCAGCAAAGTTGTGGAGGTTTTCATGGGGATTATTTTTCTCGAAGACCAAATAGTTCTATCTCGCACCACTTTGGCCCTGGAGTCAATAAAGATCTTTGAAGTTCGTATTTAGATGTCACACGCGATTACAATGTGCAGCAAATTTGTGGAGGTTTTCATGGGGATTACATCTGTCGCAGACTAGTTAGTTCTATCTCACAGCAAAGTTGTGGAGGTTTTCATGGGGATTATTTCTCACGAAGACCAAATAGGTCTATCTCGCACCACTTTGGCCCTGGAGTCAATAAAGATCTTTGAAGTTCGTATTTACAGGTCACATGCGGTTACAGTGTTCAGTAAAGTTGTAGAGATTTTCATGGGAATTCGCAAACTTTTTATATTGACGTCACACACGATTAGAATGTCAGCAAAGTTGTGAATGTTTTCACCGCCTTGGCCCTGTAGTCTATAAAAATTAGCGAACTTTTTATATAGAGTTTGCACGCGATCACAATGTTCACCAAAGTGTAGGTTTTCATTTGAATTTACAAACTTTTTATACTGGGGTCACACACGAATAGAGTGTTCAGCAAAGTTGTGGAGGTTTTCATGGGGATTATTTCTCTCGAAGACCAAATAGTTCTATCTCGCACCACTTTGACGCTGGAGCCAATAAAGATTTTTGAAGTTCGTATTTAGGGGTCACACGCGATTACAATGTACAGCAAAGTTGTGGAGGTTTTCATGGGGATTATTTCTGTTGAAGATCAAGTAGTTCTATCTCCCACCCATTTGGCCCTGGAGTCAATATAAATTTTTAAACTTCGTAAGTTGAGGTCACATGCGATTGCGATTTTCAGCAAAGTTGTGGAGGTTTTCATGGGGATTATTTCTGTGGCAGACTAGATAGTTCTATCTCCCACCACTTTGGCGCTGGAGCCAATAAAGATTTTTGAAGTTCGTATTTAGAGGTCACACGCGATTACAGTGTTCAGGAAAGTTGTGGAGATTTTCATGGGAATTCACGAACTTTTTATATTGAGGTCACGCACGAATAGAGTGTTCAGCAAAGTTGTGGAGGTTTTCATGGGGATTATTTCTTTCGCAGACCAAGTAGTTCTATCTCCCACCACTTTGGCGCTGGAGCCAATAAAGATTTTTGAAGTTCGTATTTAGAGGTCACACGCGATTACAATGTGCAGCAAAGTTGTGGAGGTTTTCGTGGGGATTATTTCTCACGAAGACCAAATAGTTCTATCTCCCACCACTTTGACCCTGGAGTCAATGAAGATTTTTGGAGTTCCTATTTACAGGTCACATGCGATTACAGTGTTCAGTGAAGTTGTGGAGATTTTCATGGGAATTCACGAAATTTTTATATTGAGGTCACACACGATTAGAGTGTTCAGCAAAGTTGTGAATGTTTCCACCGCCTTGGCCCTGTAGTCGATAACAATTAACGAACTTTTTATGTATAGTTCGCACGCGATTACAATTGTCTCGCAAGTGATGGTTTTCATTTGAATTTACGATTTTTTTATACTGGAGTCAGACACGAATAGAGTGTTCAGCAAAGTTGTGGAGGTTTTCATGGGGATTATTTCTCTAGAAGACCAAATAGGTATATCTCCCACCACTTTGGCCCTGGAGTCAATATAGATCTTTGAAGTTCGCATTTACAGGTCACATGCGATTGCAGTGTTCAGTAAAGTTGTGGAGGTTTTCATGACGACTATTTCTGTCGAAGACCAAATAGTTCTATCTCCCACCAATTTGGTCCTGGAGTCAATATAAATTTTTAAACTTCGTAAGTTAAGGTCACACGCGATTACAATGTACAGCAAAGTTGTGGAGGTTTTCATGGGGATTATTTCTCACGAAGACCAAATAGGTCTATCTCGCACCACTTTGGCCCTGGAGTCAATAAAGATCTTTGAAGTTCGTATTTACAGGTCACATGCGGTTACAGTGTTCAGTAAAGTTGTGGAGATTTTCATGGGGATTATTTCTCTCGAAGACAAAATAGGTATATCTCCCACCACTTTGGCCCTGGAGTCAATAAAGATTTTTGGAGTTCCTATTTACAGGTCACATGCGATTACAGTGTTCAGTAAAGTTGTGGAGATTTTCATGGAGATTCACGAACTTTTTATATTGAGGTCACACATGATTAGAATGTTCAGCAAAGTTGTGAATGTTTTCACCGCCTTGGCCCTGTAGTCTATAAAAATTAACGAACTTTTTATATAGAGTTCGCACGCGATTACAATGGTCATGAAAGTGATGGTTTTCATTTGAATTTACGAATTTTTTATACTGTGGTCACACACGAGTAGAATGTTCAGCAAAGTTATGAAGGTTTTCATGGGGATTATACCTATCGAAGACCAAATAGTTCTATCTCCCACCACTTTGGCCCTGGAGTCAATAAAGATCTTTGAAGTTCGTATTTACAGGTCACATGCGATTACAGTGTTCAGTAAAGTTGTGGAGGTTTTCATGACGATTATTTCTGTCGAAGACCAAATAGGTCTACCTCCCACCACTTTGGCCCTGGAGTCAATAAAGATTTTTGGAGTTCGTATTTGCAGGTCACATGCGATTACAGTGTTCATCAAAGTTGTGGAGGTTTTCATGGGGATTATTTCTCTCGAAGACAAAATAGGTATATCTCCCATCACTTTGGCCCTGGAGTCAATATAGATCTTTGAAGTTCGCATTTACAGGTCACATGCGATTACAGTATTCAGTAAAGTTGTGGAGATTTTCATTGGGATTCACGAACTTTTTATATTGAGGTCACACACGATTAGAATGTTCAGCAAAGCTGTGAATGTTTTCACCGCCTTGGCCCTGTAGTCTATAAAAATTAACGAACTTTTTATATAGAGTTCGCACGCGATAACAATGGTCATGAAAGTGATGGTTTTCATTTGAATTTACGAATTTTTTATACTGTGGTCACACACGAATAGAATGTTCAGCAAAGTTATGAAGGTTTTCATGGGGATTATACCTATCGAAGACCAAATAGTTCTATCTCCCACCACTTTGGCCCTGGAGTCAATAAAGATCTTTGAAGTTCGTATTTACAGGTCACATGCGATTACAGTGTTCAGTAAAGTTGTGGAGATTTTCATGGGAATTCACGAACTTTTTATATTGAGGTCACACACGATTAGTGTTCAGCAAAGTTGTGAATGTTTCCACCGCCTTCACCATGTAGTCGATAAAAATTAACGAACTTTTTTTATAGAGTTCGCATGCGATTACAATGGTCACGAAAGTGATGGTTTTCATTTGAATTTACGAATTTTTTATACTGGGGTCACGCACGAATAGAGTGTTTAGCAAAGTTGTGGAGGTTTTCATGGGGATTATTTCTGTCGCAGACCAAGTAATTCTATCTCCCACCACTTTAGCACTGGAGTCAATATAAATTTTTAAACTTCGTATTTAGATGTCACACGCGATTACAATATTCAGTTAAGTTGTGGAGGTTTTCGTGAGGATTATTTCTGTCGAAGACCAAATAGTTCTATCTCCCACCACTGTGGCCCTGGAGTCAATAAAGATCTTTGAAGTTCGTATTTAGAGGTCACACGCGATTACAATGTTCATCAAAGTTGCGGAGGTTTTCATGGCGATTATTTCTGTTGAAGCTCAAATAGTTCTATCTCCCACCACTTTGGCCCTGGAGTCAATAAAGGTTTTTTAAGTTCGTATTTAGATGTCACGCGCGATTACAATGTACATCAAAGTTGTGGAGGTTTTCATGGGGATTATACCTATCGAAGACCAAATAGTTCTATCTCCCACCACTTTGGCCTTGGAGTCAATATAAATTTTTAAACTTCGTATTTAGAGGTCACACGCGATGACAATATTCAGCAAAGTTGTGGAGGTTTTCATGGGGATTATTTCTCTCGAAGACCAAATAGTTCTATCTCCCACCACTTTGGCCCTCGAGTCAATAAAGATCTTTGAAGTTCGTATTTAGAGGTCACACGCGATTACAATGTTCACCAAAGTTGTGGAGGTTTTCATGGGGATTACTTCTCTCGAAGACCAAATAGTTCTATCTCCCACCACTTTGACCCTGGAGTCAATAAAGATTTTTGAAGTTCGTATTTACAGGTCACATGCGATTACAGTGTTTAGTAAAGTTGTGGAGATTTTCATGGAGATTCACGAACTTTTTATATTGAGGTCACACACGATTAGAATGTTCAGCAAAGTTGTGAATGTTTTCACTGCCTAGGGCCTATAGTCTATAAAAATTAACGAACTTTTTATATAGAGTTTGCACGCAATCACAATGTTCACCAAAGTGTAGGTTTTCATTTGAATTTACAAACTTTTTATACTGGGGTCACACACGAATAGTGTTCATCAAAGTTGTGGAGGTTTTCATGGGGATTATACCTATCGAAGACCAAATAGTTCTATCTCCCACCACTTTGGCACTGGAGTCAATATAAATTTCTAAACTTCGTATTTAGAGGTCACACGCGATGACAATATTCAGCAAAGTTGTGGAGGTTTTCATGGGGATTATTTCTCTCGAAGACCAAATAGTTCTAGCTCCCACCACTTTGGCCCTGGAGTCAATAAAGGTTTTTGAAGTTCGTATTTAGATGTCACACGCGATTACAATGTTCATCAAAGTTGTGGAGATTTTCATGGAGATTCACGAACTTTTTATATTGAGGTCACACATGATTAGAATGTTCAGCAAAGTTGTGAATGTTTTCACCGCCTTGGCCCTGTAGTCTATAAAAATTAACGAACTTTTTATATAGAGTTCGCACGCGATTACAATGGTCATGAAAGTGATGGTTTTCATTTGAATTTACGAATTTTTTATACTGTGGTCACACACGAGTAGAATGTTCAGCAAAGTTATGAAGGTTTTCATGGGGATTATACCTATCGAAGACCAAATAGTTCTATCTCCCACCTCTTTGGCCCTGGAGTCAATAAAGATCTTTGAAGTTCGTATTTACAGGTCACATGCGGTTACAGTGTTCAGTAAAGTTGTGGAGATTTTCATGGGGATTATTTCTCTCGAAGACAAAATAGGTATATCTCCCACCACTTTGGCCCTGGAGTCAATAAAGATTTTTGGAGTTCCTATTTACAGGTCACATGCGATTACAGTGTTCAGTAAAGTTGTGGAGATTTTCATGGAGATTCACGAACTTTTTATATTGAGGTCACACATGATTAGAATGGTCAGCAAAGTTGTGAATGTTTTCACCGCCTTGGCCCTGTAGTCTATAAAAATTAACGAACTTTTTATATAGAGTTCGCACGCGATTACAATGGTCATGAAAGTGATGGTTTTCATTTGAATTTACGAATTTTTTATACTGTGGTCACACACGAGTAGAATGTTCAGCAAAGTTATGAAGGTTTTCATGGGGATTATACCTATCGAAGACCAAATAGTTCTATCTCCCACCACTTTGGCCCTGGAGTCAATAAAGATCTTTGAAGTTCGTATTTACAGGTCACATGCGATTACAGTGTTCAGTAAAGTTGTGGAGGTTTTCATGACGATTATTTCTATCGAAGACCAAATAGGTCTACCTCCCACCACTTTGGTCCTGGAGTCAATAAAGATTTTTGGAGTTCGTATTTGCAGGTCACATGCGATTACAGTGTTCATCAAAGTTGTGGAGGTTTTCATGGGGATTATTTCTCTCGAAGACAAAATAGGTATATCTCCCATCACTTTGGCCCTGGAGTCAATATAGATCTTTGAAGTTCGCATTTACAGGTCACATGCGATTACAGTATTCAGTAAAGTTGTGGAGATTTTCATTGGGATTCACGAACTTTTTATATTGAGGTCACACACGATTAGAATGTTCAGCAAAGTTGTGAATGTTTTCACCGCCTTGGCCCTGTAGTCTATAAAAATTAACGAACTTTTTATATAGAGTTCGCACGCGATAACAATGGTCATGAAAGTGATGGTTTTCATTTGAATTTACGAATTTTTTATACTGTGGTCACACACGAATAGAATGTTCAGCAAAGTTATGAAGGTTTTCATGGGGATTATACCTATCGAAGACCAAATAGTTCTATCTCCCACCACTTTGGCCCTGGAGTCAATGAAGATTTTTGGAGTTCCTATTTACAGGTCACATGCGATTACAGTGTTCAGTGAAGTTGTGGAGATTTTCATGGGAATTCACGAACTTTTTATATTGAGGTCACACACGATTAGTGTTCAGCAAAGTTGTGAATGTTTCCACCGCCTTCACCATGTAGTCGATAAAAATTAACGAACTTTTTTTATAGAGTTCGCATGCGATTACAATGGTCACGAAAGTGATGGTTTTCATTTGAATTTACGAATTTTTTATACTGGGGTCACGCACGAATAGAGTGTTTAGCAAAGTTGTGGAGGTTTTCATGGGGATTATTTCTGTCGCAGACCAAGTAATTCTATCTCCCACCACTTTAGCACTGGAGTCAATATAAATTTTTAAACTTCGTATTTAGATGTCACACGCGATTACAATATTCAGTTAAGTTGTGGAGGTTTTCGTGAGGATTATTTCTGTCGAAGACCAAATAGTTCTATCTCCCACCACTGTGGCCCTGGAGTCAATAAAGATCTTTGAAGTTCGTATTTAGAGGTCACACGCGATTACAATGTTCATCAAAGTTGCGGAGGTTTTCATGGCGATTATTTCTGTTGAAGCTCAAATAGTTCTATCTCCCACCACTTTGGCCCTGGAGTCAATAAAGGTTTTTTAAGTTCGTATTTAGATGTCACGCGCGATTACAATGTACATCAAAGTTGTGGAGGTTTTCATGGGGATTATACCTATCGAAGACCAAATAGTTCTATCTCCCACCACTTTGGCCTTGGAGTCAATATAAATTTTTAAACTTCGTATTTAGAGGTCACACGCGATGACAATATTCAGCAAAGTTGTGGAGGTTTTCATGGGGATTATTTCTCTCGAAGACCAAATAGTTCTATCTCCCACCACTTTGGCCCTCGAGTCAATAAAGATCTTTGAAGTTCGTATTTAGAGGTCACACGCGATTACAATGTTCACCAAAGTTGTGGAGGTTTTCATGGGGATTACTTCTCTCGAAGACCAAATAGTTCTATCTCCCACCACTTTGACCCTGGAGTCAATAAAGATTTTTGAAGTTCGTATTTACAGGTCACATGCGATTACAGTGTTTAGTAAAGTTGTGGAGATTTTCATGGAGATTCACGAACTTTTTATATTGAGGTCACACACGATTAGAATGTTCAGCAAAGTTGTGAATGTTTTCACTGCCTAGGCCCTATAGTCTATAAAAATTAACGAACTTTTTATATAGAGTTTGCACGCAATCACAATGTTCACCAAAGTGTAGGTTTTCATTTGAATTTACAAACTTTTTATACTGGGGTCACACACGAATAGTGTTCATCAAAGTTGTGGAGGTTTTCATGGGGATTATACCTATCGAAGACCAAATAGTTCTATCTCCCACCACTTTGGCACTGGAGTCAATATAAATTTCTAAACTTCGTATTTAGAGGTCACACGCGATGACAATATTCAGCAAAGTTGTGGAGGTTTTCATGGGGATTATTTCTCTCGAAGACCAAATAGTTCTAGCTCCCACCACTTTGGCCCTGGAGTCAATAAAGATTTTTGAAGTTCGTATTTAGATGTCACACGCGATTACAATGTTCATCAAAGTTGTGGAGGTTTTCATGGGGATTATACCTATCGAAGACCAAATAGTTCTATCTCCCACCACTTTGGCCCTGGAGTCAATAAAGATCTTTGAAGTTCGTATTTAGAGGTCACACGCGATTACAATGTTCATCAACGTTGCGCAGGTTTTCACGGGGATTATTTCTGTTGAAGATCAAATAGTTCTATCTCCCACCACTTTGGCGCTGGAGCCAATAAAGATTTTTGAAGTTCGAATTTAGAAGTTACACGCGATTACAATATTCAGTTAAGTTGTGGAGGTTTTCGTGAGGATTATTTCTGTCGAAGACCAAATAGTTCTATCTCCCACCACTTTGGCGCTGTAGCCAATAAAGGTTTTTGAACTTCGTATTTAGAGGTCACACGCGATTACAATGTTCAGCAAAGTGGTGGAGGTTTTCATGACGATTGTTTCTGTCGAGACCAAATAGTTCTATCTCCCACCAATTTGGCCCTGGAGTCAATATAAATTTTTAAACTTCGTATTTAGAGGTCACACGCGATGACAATATTCAGCAAAGCTGTGGAGGTTTTCATGGGGATTATTTCTCTCGAAGATCAAATAGTTCTAGCTCCCACCACTTTGGCCCTGGAGTCAATAAAGGTTTTTGAAGTTCGTATTTAGATGTCACACGCGATTACAATGTTCCACGGGGATTATTTCTGTTGAAGATCAAATAGTTCTATCTCCCACCACTTTGGCGCTGGAGCCAATAAAGATTTTTGAAGTTCGTATTTAGAGGTCACACGCGATTACAATATTCAGTTAAGTTGTGGAGGTTTTCTTGAGGATTATTTCTGTCGCAGACCAAATAGTTCTATCTCCCACCACTTTGGCCCTGGAGTCAATAAAGGTTTTTGAAGTTCATATTTAGATGTCACACGCTATTACAATGTTCATCAAAGTTGTGGAGGTTTTCATGGGGATTATTTCTCTCGAAGACCAAATAGGTATATCTCCCACCACTTTGGCCCTGGAGTCAATATAGATCTTTGAAGTTCGCATTTACAGGTCACATGCGATTACAGTGTTCAGTAATGTTGTGGAGATTTTCATGGGAATTCACGAAATTTTTATATTGAGGTCACACACGATTAGTGTTCTGCAAAGTTGTGAATGTTTCCACCGCCTTCACCATGTAGTCGATAAAAATTAACGAACTTTTTTTATAGAGTTCGCATGCGATTACAATGGTCACGAAAGTGATGGTTTTCATTTGAATTTACGAATTTTTTATACTGGGGTCACACACGAATAGAGTGTTCAGCAAAGTTATGAAGGTTTTCATGGGGATTATACCTATCGAAGACCAAATAGTTCTATCTCCCACCGCTTTGGCCCTGTAGTCTATAAAAATTAGCGAACTTTTTATATAGAGTTTGCACGCGATCACAATGTTCACCAAAGTGTAGGTTTTCATTTGAATTTACAAACTTTTTATACTGGGGTCACACACGAATAGAGTGTTCAGCAAAGTTGTGGAGGTTTTCATGGGGATTATTTCCCTCGAAGACCAAATAGTTCTAGCTCCCACCACTTTGGCCCTGGAGTCAATAAAGGTTTTTGAAGTTCGTATTTAGATGTCACACGCGATTACAATGTTCATCAAAGTTGTGGAGGTTTTCATGGGGATTATACCTATCGAAGACCAAATAGTTCTATCTCCCACCACTTTGGCCCTGGAGTCAATAAAGATCTTTGAAGTTCGTATTTAGAAGTCACACGCGATTACAATGTTCATCAACGTTGCGCAGGTTTTCACGGGGATTATTTCTGTTGAAGATCAAATAGTTCTATCTCCCACCACTTTGGCGCTGGAGCCAATAAAGATTTTTGAAGTTCGTATTTAGAAGTTACACGCGATTACAATATTCAGTTAAGTTGTGGAGGTTTTCGTGAGGATTATTTCTGTCGAAGACCAAATAGTTCTATCTCCCACCACTTTGGCGTTGTAGCCAATAAAGGTTTTTGAACTTCGTATTTAGAGTTCACACGCGATTACAATGTTCAGCAAAGTGGTGGAGGTTTTCATGACGATTATTTCTGTCGAGACCAAATAGTTCTATCTCCCACCAATTTGGCCCTGGAGTCAATATAAATTTTTAAACTTCGTATTTAGAGGTCACGCGCGATGACAATATTCAGCAAAGCTGTGGAGGTTTTCATGGGGATTATTTCTCTCGAAGATCAAATAGTTCTAGCTCCCACCACTTTGGCCCTGGAGTCAATAAAGGTTTTTGAAGTTCGTATTTAGATGTCACACGCGATTACAATGTTCCACGGGGATTATTTCTGTGGAAGATCAAATAGTTCTATCTCCCACCACTTTGGCGCTGGAGCCAATAAAGATTTTTGAAGTTCGTATTTAGAGGTCACACGCGATTACAATATTCAGTTAAGTTGTGGAGGTTTTCTTGAGGATTATTTCTGTCGCAGACCAAATAGTTCTATCTCCCACCACTTTGGCCCTGGAGTCAATAAAGGTTTTTGAAGTTCATATTTAGATGTCACACGCTATTACAATGTTCATCAAAGTTGTGGAGGTTTTCATGGGGATTATTTCTCTCGAAGACCAAATAGGTATATCTCCCACCACTTTGGCCCTGGAGTCAATATAGATCTTTGAAGTTCGCATTTACAGGTCACATGCGATTACAGTGTTCAGTAATGTTGTGGAGATTTTCATGGGAATTCACGAACTTTTTATATTGAGGTCACACACGATTAGTGTTCAGCAAAGTTGTGAATGTTTCCACCGCCTTCACCATGTAGTCGATAAAAATGAACGAACTTTTTTTATAGAGTTCGCATGCGATTACAATGGTCACGAAAGTGATGGTTTTCATTTGAATTTACGAATTTTTTATACTGGGGTCACACACGAATCGAGTGTTCAGCAAAGTTATGAAGGTTTTCATGGGGATTATACCTATCGAAAAACAAATAGTTCTATCTCCCACCGCTTTGGCCCTGTAGTCTATAAAAATTAGCGAACTTTTTATATAGAGTTTGCACGCGATCACAATGTTCACCAAAGTGTAGGTTTTCATTTGAATTTACAAACTTTTTATACTGGGGTCACACACGAATAGAGTGTTCAGCAAAGTTGTGGAGGTTTTCATGGGGATTATTTTTCTCGAAGACCAAATAGTTCTATCTCGCACCACTTTGGCCCTGGAGTCAATAAAGATCTTTGAAGTTCGTATTTAGATGTCACACGCGATTACAATGTGCAGCAAATTTGTGGAGGTTTTCATGGGGATTACATCTGTCGCAGACTAGTTAGTTCTATCTCACAGCAAAGTTGTGGAGGTTTTCATGGGGATTATTTCTCACGAAGACCAAATAGGTCTATCTCGCACCACTTTGGCCCTGGAGTCAATAAAGATCTTTGAAGTTCGTATTTACAGGTCACATGCGGTTACAGTGTTCAGTAAAGTTGTAGAGATTTTCATGGGAATTCGCAAACTTTTTATATTGACGTCACACACGATTAGAATGTCAGCAAAGTTGTGAATGTTTTCACCGCCTTGGCCCTGTAGTCTATAAAAATTAGCGAACTTTTTATATAGAGTTTGCACGCGATCACAATGTTCACCAAAGTGTAGGTTTTCATTTGAATTTACAAACTTTTTATACTGGGGTCACACACGAATAGAGTGTTCAGCAAAGTTGTGGAGGTTTTCATGGGGATTATTTCTCTCGAAGACCAAATAGTTCTATCTCGCACCACTTTGGCGCTGGAGCCAATAAAGATTTTTGAAGTTCGTATTTAGGGGTCACACGCGATTACAATGTACAGCAAAGTTGTGGAGGTTTTCATGGGGATTATTTCTGTTGAAGATCAAGTAGTTCTATCTCCCACCCATTTGGCCCTGGAGTCAATATAAATTTTTAAACTTCGTAAGTTGAGGTCACATGCGATTGCGATTTTCAGCAAAGTTGTGGAGGTTTTCATGGGGATTATTTCTGTGGCGGACTAGATAGTTCTATCTCCCACCACTTTGGCGCTGGAGCCAATAAAGATTTTTGAAGTTCGTATTTAGAGGTCACACGCGATTACAGTGTTCAGTAAAGTTGTGGAGATTTTCATGGGAATTCACGAACTTTTTATATTGAGGTCACGCACGAATAGAGTGTTCAGCAAAGTTGTGGAGGTTTTCATGGGGATTATTTCTTTCGCAGACCAAGTAGTTCTATCTCCCACCACTTTGGCGCTGGAGCCAATAAAGATTTTTGAAGTTCGTATTTAGAGGTCACACGCGATTACAATGTGCAGCAAAGTTGTGGAGGTTTTCGTGGGGATTATTTCTCACGAAGACCAAATAGTTCTATCTCCCACCACTTTGACCCTGGAGTCAATGAAGATTTTTGGAGTTCCTATTTACAGGTCACATGCGATTACAGTGTTCAGTGAAGTTGTGGAGATTTTCATGGGAATTCACGAACTTTTTATATTGAGGTCACACATGATTAGAATGTTCAGCAAAGTTGTGAATGTTTTCACCGCCTTGGCCCTGTAGTCTATAAAAATTAACGAACTTTTTATATAGAGTTCGCACGCGATTACAATGGTCATGAAAGTGATGGTTTTCATTTGAATTTACGAATTTTTTATACTGTGGTCACACACGAGTAGAATGTTCAGCAAAGTTATGAAGGTTTTCATGGGGATTATACCTATCGAAGACCAAATAGTTCTATCTCCCACCAATTTGGTCCTGGAGTCAATATAAATTTTTAAACTTCGTAAGTTAAGGTCACACGCGATTACAATGTACAGCAAAGTTGTGGAGGTTTTCATGTGGATTATTTCTCACGAAGACCAAATAGGTCTATCTCGCACCACTTTGGCCCTGGAGTCAATAAAGATCTTTGAAGTTCGTATTTACAGGTCACATGCGGTTACAGTGTTCAGTAAAGTTGTGGAGATTTTCATGGGGATTATTTCTCTCGAGGACAAAATAGGTATATCTCCCACCACTTTGGCCCTGGAGTCAATAAAGATTTTTGGAGTTCCTATTTACAGGTCACATGCGATTACAGTGTTCAGTAAAGTTGTGGAGATTTTCATGGAGATTCACGAACTTTTTATATTGAGGTCACACATGATTAGAATGTTCAGCAAAGTTGTGAATGTTTTCACCGCCTTGGCCCTGTAGTCTATAAAAATTAACGAACTTTTTATATAGAGTTCGCACGCGATTACAATGGTCATGAAAGTGATGGTTTTCATTTGAATTTACGAATTTTTTATACTGTGGTCACACACGAGTAGAATGTTCAGCAAAGTTATGAAGGTTTTCATGGGGATTATACCTATCGAAGACCAAATAGTTCTATCTCCCACCACTTTGGCCCTGGAGTCAATAAAGATCTTTGAAGTTCGTATTTACAGGTCACATGCGATTACAGTGTTCAGTAAAGTTGTGGAGGTTTTCATGACGATTATTTCTGTCGAAGACCAAATAGGTCTACCTCCCACCACTTTGGCCCTGGAGTCAATAAAGATTTTTGGAGTTCGTATTTGCAGGTCACATGCGATTACAGTGTTCATCAAAGTTGTGGAGGTTTTCATGGGGATTATTTCTCTCGAAGACAAAATAGGTATATCTCCCATCACTTTGGCCCTGGAGTCAATATAGATCTTTGAAGTTCGCATTTATAGGTCACATGCGATTACAGTATTCAGTAAAGTTGTGGAGATTTTCATTGGGATTCACGAACTTTTTATATTGAGGTCACACACGATTAGAATGTTCAGCAAAGTTGTGAATGTTTTCACCGCCTTGGCCCTGTAGTCTATAAAAATTAACGAACTTTTTATATAGAGTTCGCACGCGATAACAATGGTCATGAAAGTGATGGTTTTCATTTGAATTTACGAATTTTTTATACTGTGGTCACACACGAATAGAATGTTCAGCAAAGTTATGAAGGTTTTCATGGGGATTATACCTATCGAAGACCAAATAGTTCTATCTCCCACCACTTTGGCCCTGGAGTCAATAAAGATCTTTGAAGTTCGTATTTACAGGTCACATGCGATTACAGTGTTCAGTAAAGTTGTGGAGATTTTCATGGGAATTCACGAACTTTTTATATTGAGGTCACACACGATTAGTGTTCAGCAAAGTTGTGAATGTTTCCACCGCCTTCACCATGTAGTCGATAAAAATTAACGAACTTTTTTTATAGAGTTCGCATGCGATTACAATGGTCACGAAAGTGATGGTTTTCATTTGAATTTACGAATTTTTTATACTGGGGTCACGCACGAATAGAGTGTTTAGCAAAGTTGTGGAGGTTTTCATGGGGATTATTTCTGTCGCAGACCAAGTAATTCTATCTCCCACCACTTTAGCACTGGAGTCAATATAAATTTTTAAACTTCGTATTTAGATGTCACACGCGATTACAATATTCAGTTAAGTTGTGGAGGTTTTCGTGAGGATTATTTCTGTCGAAGACCAAATAGTTCTATCTCCCACCACTGTGGCCCTGGAGTCAATAAAGATCTTTGAAGTTCGTATTTAGAGGTCACACGCGATTACAATGTTCATCAAAGTTGCGGAGGTTTTCATGGCGATTATTTCTGTTGAAGCTCAAATAGTTCTATCTCCCACCACTTTGGCCCTGGAGTCAATAAAGGTTTTTTAAGTTCGTATTTAGATGTCACGCGCGATTACAATGTACATCAAAGTTGTGGAGGTTTTCATGGGGATTATACCTATCGAAGACCAAATAGTTCTATCTCCCACCACTTTGGCCTTGGAGTCAATATAAATTTTTAAACTTCGTATTTAGAGGTCACACGCGATGACAATATTCAGCAAAGTTGTGGAGGTTTTCATGGGGATTATTTCTCTCGAAGACCAAATAGTTCTATCTCCCACCACTTTGGCCCTCGAGTCAATAAAGATCTTTGAAGTTCGTATTTAGAGGTCACACGCGATTACAATGTTCACCAAAGTTGTGGAGGTTTTCATGGGGATTACTTCTCTCGAAGACCAAATAGTTCTATCTCCCACCACTTTGACCCTGGAGTCAATAAAGATTTTTGAAGTTCGTATTTACAGGTCACATGCGATTACAGTGTTTAGTAAAGTTGTGGAGATTTTCATGGAGATTCACGAACTTTTTATATTGAGGTCACACACGATTAGAATGTTCTGCAAAGTTGTGAATGTTTTCACTGCCTAGGCCCTATAGTCTATAAAAATTAACGAACTTTTTATATAGAGTTTGCACGCAATCACAATGTTCACCAAAGTGTAGGTTTTCATTTGAATTTACAAACTTTTTATACTGGGGTCACACACGAATAGTGTTCATCAAAGTTGTGGAGGTTTTCATGGGGATTATACCTATCGAAGACCAAATAGTTCTATCTCCCACCACTTTGGCACTGGAGTCAATATAAATTTCTAAACTTCGTATTTAGAGGTCACACGCGATGACAATATTCAGCAAAGTTGTGGAGGTTTTCATGGGGATTATTTCTCTCGAAGACCAAATAGTTCTAGCTCCCACCACTTTGGCCCTGGAGTCAATAAAGGTTTTTGAAGTTCGTATTTAGATGTCACACGCGATTACAATGTTCATCAAAGTTGTGGAGGTTTTCATGGGGATTATACCTATCGAAGACCAAATAGTTCTATCTCCCACCACTTTGGCCCTGGAGTCAATAAAGATCTTTGAAGTTCGTATTTAGAGGTCACACGCGATTACAATGTTCATCAACTTTGCGCAGGTTTTCACGGGGATTATTTCTGTTGAAGATCAAATAGTTCTAGCTCCCACCACTTTGGCCCTGGAGTCAATATAAATTTTTAAACTTCGTATTTAGAGGTCACGCGCGATGACAATATTCAGCAAAGCTGTGGAGGTTTTCATGGGGATTATTTCTCTCGAAGATCAAATAGTTCTAGCTCCCACCACTTTGGCCCTGGAGTCAATAAAGGTTTTTGAAGTTCGTATTTAGATGTCACACGCGATTACAATGTTCCACGGGGATTATTTCTGTTGAAGATCAAATAGTTCTATCTCCCACCACTTTGGCGCTGGAGCCAATAAAGATTTTTGAAGTTCGTATTTAGAGGTCACACGCGATTACAATATTCAGTTAAGTTGTGGAGGTTTTCTTGAGGATTATTTCTGTCGCAGACCAAATAGTTCTATCTCCCACCACTTTGGCCCTGGAGTCAATAAAGGTTTTTGAAGTTCATATTTAGATGTCACACGCTATTACAATGTTCATCAAAGTTGTGGAGGTTTTCATGGGGATTATTTCTCTCGAAGACCAAATAGGTATATCTCCCACCACTTTGGCCCTGGAGTCAATATAGATCTTTGAAGTTCGCATTTACAGGTCACATGCGATTACAGTGTTCAGTAATGTTGTGGAGATTTTCATGGGAATTCACGAACTTTTTATATTGAGGTCACACACGATTAGTGTTCAGCAAAGTTGTGAATGTTTCCACCGCCTTCACCATGTAGTCGATAAAAATGAACGAACTTTTTTTATAGAGTTCGCATGCGATTACAATGGTCACGAAAGTGATGGTTTTCATTTGAATTTACGAATTTTTTATACTGGGGTCACACACGAATAGAGTGTTCAGCAAAGTTATGAAGGTTTTCATGGGGATTATACCTATCGAAAACCAAATAGTTCTATCTCCCACCGCTTTGGCCCTGTAGTCTATAAAAATTAGCGAACTTTTTATATAGAGTTTGCACGCGATCACAATGTTCACCAAAGTGTAGGTTTTCATTTGAATTTACAAACTTTTTATACTGGGGTCACACACGAATAGAGTGTTCAGCAAAGTTGTGGAGGTTTTCATGGGGATTATTTTTCTCGAAGACCAAATAGTTCTATCTCGCACCACTTTGGCCCTGGAGTCAATAAAGATCTTTGAAGTTCGTATTTAGATGTCACACGCGATTACAATGTGCAGCAAATTTCTGGAGGTTTTCATGGGGATTACATCTGTCGCAGACTAGTTAGTTCTATCTCACAGCAAAGTTGTGGAGGTTTTCATGGGGATTATTTCTCACGAAGACCAAATAGGTCTATCTCGCACCACTTTGGCCCTGGAGTCAATAAAGATCTTTGAAGTTCGTATTTATAGGTCACATGCGGTTACAGTGTTCAGTAAAGTTGTAGAGATTTTCATGGGAATTCGCAAACTTTTTATATTGACGTCACACACGATTAGAATGTCAGCAAAGTTGTGAATGTTTTCACCGCCTTGGCCCTGTAGTCTATAAAAATTAGCGAACTTTTTATATAGAGTTTGCACGCGATCACAATGTTCACCAAAGTGTAGGTTTTTACAGTGTTCAGTAAAGTTGTGGAGATTTTCATGGGAATTCACGAACTTTTTATATTGAGGTCACGCACGAATAGAGTGTTCAGCAAAGTTGTGGAGGTTTTCGTGGGGATTATTTCTCACGAAGACCAAATAGTTCTATCTCCCACCACTTTGACCCTGGAGTCAATGAAGATTTTTGGAGTTCCTATTTACAGGTCACATGCAATTACAGTGTTCAGTGAAGTTGTGGAGATTTTCATGGGAATTCACGAACTTTTTATATTGAGGTCACACACGATTAGAGTGTTCAGCAAAGTTGTGAATGTTTCCACCGCCTTGGCCCTGTAGTCGATAACAATTAACGAACTTTTTATGTATAGTTCGCACGCGATTACAATTGTCTCGCAAGTGATGGTTTTCATTTGAATTTACGATTTTTTTATACTGGAGTCAGACACGAATAGAGTGTTCAGCAAAGTTGTGGAGGTTTTCATGGGGATTATTTCTCTAGAAGACCAAATAGGTATATCTCCCACCACTTTGGCCCTGGAGTCAATAAAGATCTTTGAAGTTCGTATTTAGAGGTCACACGCGATTACAATGTTCACCAAAGTTGTGGAGGTTTTCATGGGGATTACTTCTCTCGAAGACCAAATAGTTCTATCTCCCACCACTTTGACCCTGGAGTCAATAAAGATTTTTGAAGTTCGTATTTACAGGTCACATGCGATTACAGTGTTTAGTAAAGTTGTGGAGATTTTCATGGAGATTCACGAACTTTTTATATTGAGGTCACACACGATTAGAATGTTCAGCAAAGTTGTGAATGTTTTCACTGCCTAGGCCCTATAGTCTATAAAAATTAACGAACTTTTTATATAGAGTTTGCACGCAATCACAATGTTCACCAAAGTGTAGGTTTTCATTTGAATTTACAAACTTTTTATACTGGGGTCACACACGAATAGTGTTCATCAAAGTTGTGGAGGTTTTCATGGGGATTATACCTATCGAAGACCAAATAGTTCTATCTCCCACCACTTTGGCACTGGAGTCAATATAAATTTCTAAACTTCGTATTTAGAGGTCACACGCGATGACAATATTCAGCAAAGTTGTGGAGGTTTTCATGGGGATTATTTCTCTCGAAGACCAAATAGTTCTAGCTCCCACCACTTTGGCCCTGGAGTCAATAAAGGTTTTTGAAGTTCGTATTTAGATGTCACACGCGATTACAATGTTCATCAAAGTTGTGGAGGCTTTCATGGGGATTATACCTATCGAAGACCAAATAGTTCTATCTCCCACCACTTTGGCCCTGGAGTCAATAAAGATCTTTGAAGTTCGTATTTAGAGGTCACACGCGATTACAATGTTCATCAACGTTGCGCAGGTTTTCACGGGGATTATTTCTGTTGAAGATCAAATAGTTCTAGCTCCCACCACTTTGGCCCTGGAGTCAATATAAATTTTTAAACTTCGTATTTAGAGGTCACGCGCGATGACAATATTCAGCAAAGCTGTGGAGGTTTTCATGGGGATTATTTCTCTCGAAGATCAAATAGTTCTAGCTCCCACCACTTTGGCCCTGGAGTCAATAAAGGTTTTTGAAGTTCGTATTTAGATGTCACACGCGATTACAATGTTCCACGGGGATTATTTCTGTTGAAGATCAAATAGTTCTATCTCCCACCACTTTGGCGCTGGAGCCAATAAAGATTTTTGAAGTTCGTATTTAGAGGTCACACGCGATTACAATATTCAGTTAAGTTGTGGAGGTTTTCTTGAGGATTATTTCTGTCGCAGACCAAATAGTTCTATCTCCCACCACTTTGGCCCTGGAGTCAATAAAGGTTTTTGAAGTTCATATTTAGATGTCACACGCTATTACAATGTTCATCAAAGTTGTGGAGGTTTTCATGGGGATTATTTCTCTCGAAGACCAAATAGGTATATCTCCCACCACTTTGGCCCTGGAGTCAATATAGATCTTTGAAGTTCGCATTTACAGGTCACATGCGATTACAGTGTTCAGTAATGTTGTGGAGATTTTCATGGGAATTCACGAACTTTTTATATTGAGGTCACACACGATTAGTGTTCAGCAAAGTTGTGAATGTTTCCACCGCCTTCACCATGTAGTCGATAAAAATGAACGAACTTTTTTTATAGAGTTCGCATGCGATTACAATGGTCACGAAAGTGATGGTTTTCATTTGAATTTACGAATTTTTTATACTGGGGTCACACACGAATAGAGTGTTCAGCAAAGTTATGAAGGTTTTCATGGGGATTATACCTATCGAAAACCAAATAGTTCTATCTCCCACCGCTTTGGCCCTGTAGTCTATAAAAATTAGCGAACTTTTTATATAGAGTTTGCACGCGATCACAATGTTCACCAAAGTGTAGGTTTTCATTTGAATTTACAAACTTTTTATACTGGGGTCACACACGAATAGAGTGTTCAGCAAAGTTGTGGAGGTTTTCATGGGGATTATTTTTCTCGAAGACCAAATAGTTCTATCTCGCACCACTTTGGCCCTGGAGTCAATAAAGATCTTTGAAGTTCGTATTTAGATGTCACACGCGATTACAATGTGCAGCAAATTTCTGGAGGTTTTCATGGGGATTACATCTGTCGCAGACTAGTTAGTTCTATCTCACAGCAAAGTTGTGGAGGTTTTCATGGGGATTATTTCTCACGAAGACCAAATAGGTCTATCTCGCACCACTTTGGCCCTGGAGTCAATAAAGATCTTTGAAGTTCGTATTTACAGGTCACATGCGGTTACAGTGTTCAGTAAAGTTGTAGAGATTTTCATGGGAATTCGCAAACTTTTTATATTGACGTCACACACGATTAGAATGTCAGCAAAGTTGTGAATGTTTTCACCGCCTTGGCCCTGTAGTCTATAAAAATTAGCGAACTTTTTATATAGAGTTTGCACGCGATCACAATGTTCACCAAAGTGTAGGTTTTCATTTGAATTTACAAACTTTTTATACTGGGGTCACACACGAATAGAGTGTTCAGCAAAGTTGTGGAGGTTTTCATGGGGATTATTTCTCTCGAAGACCAAATAGTTCTATCTCGCACCACTTTGGCGCTGGAGCCAATAAAGATTTTTGAAGTTCGTATTTAGGGGTCACACGCGATTACAATGTACAGCAAAGTTGTGGAGGTTTTCATGGGGATTATTTCTGTTGAAGATCAAGTAGTTCTATCTCCCACCCATTTGGCCCTGGAGTCAATATAAATTTTTAAACTTCGTAAGTTGAGGTCAGATGCGATTGCGATTTTCAGCAAAGTTGTGGAGGTTTTCATGGGGATTATTTCTGTGGCAGACTAGATAGTTCTATCTCCCACCACTTTGGCGCTGGAGCCAATAAAGATTTTTGAAGTTCGTATTTAGAGGTCACACGCGATTACAGTGTTCAGTAAAGTTGTGGAGATTTTCATGGGAATTCACGAACTTTTTATATTGAGGTCACGCATGAATAGAGTGTTCAGCAAAGTTGTGGAGGTTTTCATGGGGATTATTTCTTTCGCAGACCAAGTAGTTCTATCTCCCACCACTTTGGCGCTGGAGCCAATAAAGATTTTTGAAGTTCGTATTTAGAGGTCACACGCGATTACAATGTGCAGCAAAGTTGTGGAGGTTTTCGTGGGGATTATTTCTCACGAAGACCAAATAGTTCTATCTCCCACCACTTTGACCCTGGAGTCAATGAAGATTTTTGGAGTTCCTATTTACAGGTCACATGCAATTACAGTGTTCAGTGAAGTTGTGGAGATTTTCATGGGAATTCACGAACTTTTTATATTGAGGTCACACACGATTAGAGTGTTCAGCAAAGTTGTGAATGTTTCCACCGCCTTGGCCCTGTAGTCGATAACAATTAACGAACTTTTTATGTATAGTTCGCACGCGATTACAATTGTCTCGCAAGTGATGGTTTTCATTTGAATTTACGATTTTTTTATACTGGAGTCAGACACGAATAGAGTGTTCAGCAAAGTTGTGGAGGTTTTCATGGGGATTATTTCTCTAGAAGACCAAATAGGTATATCTCCCACCACTTTGGCCCTGGAGTCAATATAGATCTTTGAAGTTCGCATTTACAGGTCACATGCGATTGCAGTGTTCAGTAAAGTTGTGGAGGTTTTCATGACGACTATTTCTGTCGAAGACCAAATAGTTCTATCTCCCACCAATTTGGTCCTGGAGTCAATATAAATTTTTAAACTTCGTAAGCTAAGGTCACACGCGATTACAATGTACAGCAAAGTTGTGGAGGTTTTCATGGGGATTATTTCTCACGAAGACCAAATAGGTCTATCTCGCACCACTTTGGCCCTGGAGTCAATAAAGATCTTTGAAGTTCGTATTTACAGGTCACATGCGATTACAGTGTTCAGTAAAGTTGTGGAGGTTTTCATGACGATTATTTCTGTCGAAGACCAAATAGGTCTACCTCCCACCACTTTGGCCCTGGAGTCAATAAAGATTTTTGGAGTTCGTATTTGCAGGTCACATGCGATTACAGTGTTCATCAAAGTTGTGGAGGTTTTCATGGGGATTATTTCTCTCGAAGACAAAATAGGTATATCTCCCATCACTTTGGCCCTGGAGTCAATATAGATCTTTGAAGTTCGCATTTACAGGTCACATGCGATTACAGTATTCAGTAAAGTTGTGGAGATTTTCATTGGGATTCACGAACTTTGTATATTGAGGTCACACACGATTAGAATGTTCAGCAAAGTTGTGAATGTTTTCACCGCCTTGGCCCTGTAGTCTATAAAAATTAACGAACTTTTTATATAGAGTTCGCACGCGATAACAATGGTCATGAAAGTGATGGTTTTCATTTGAATTTACGAATTTTTTATACTGTGGTCACACACGAATAGAATGTTCAGCAAAGTTATGAAGGTTTTCATGGGGATTATACCTATCGAAGACCAAATAGTTCTATCTCCCACCACTTTGGTCCTGGAGTCAATAAAGATCTTTGAAGTTCGTATTTACAGGTCACATGCGATTACAGTGTTCAGTAAAGTTGTGGAGATTTTCATGGGAATTCACGAACTTTTTATATTGAGGTCACACACGATTAGTGTTCAGCAAAGTTGTGAATGTTTCCACCGCCTTCACCATGTAGTCGATAAAAATTAACGAACTTTTTTTATAGAGTTCGCATGCGATTACAATGGTCACGAAAGTGATGGTTTTCATTTGAATTTACGAATTTTTTATACTGGGGTCACGCACGAATAGAGTGTTTAGCAAAGTTGTGGAGGTTTTCATGGGGATTATTTCTGTCGCAGACCAAGTAATTCTATCTCCCACCACTTTAGCACTGGAGTCAATATAAATTTTTAAACTTCGTATTTAGATGTCACACGCGATTACAATATTCAGTTAAGTTGTGGAGGTTTTCGTGAGGATTATTTCTGTCGAAGACCAAATAGTTCTATCTCCCACCACTGTGGCCCTGGAGTCAATAAAGATCTTTGAAGTTCGTATTTAGAGGTCACACGCGATTACAATGTTCATCAAAGTTGCGGAGGTTTTCATGGCGATTATTTCTGTTGAAGCTCAAATAGTTCTATCTCCCACCACTTTGGCCCTGGAGTCAATAAAGGTTTTTTAAGTTCGTATTTAGATGTCACGCGCGATTACAATGTACATCAAAGTTGTGGAGGTTTTCATGGGGATTATACCTATCGCAGACCAAATAGTTCTATCTCCCACCACTTTGGCCCTGGAGTCAATATAGATCTTTGAAGTTCGCATTTACAGGTCACATGCGATTACAGTGTTCAGTAATGTTGTGGAGATTTTCATGGGAATTCACGAACTTTTTATATTGAGGTCACACACGATTAGTGTTCAGCAAAGTTGTGAATGTTTCCACCGCCTTCACCATGTAGTCGATAAAAATTAACGAACTTTTTTTATAGAGTTCGCATGCGATTACAATGGTCACGAAAGTGATGGTTTTCATTTGAATTTACGAATTTTTTATACTGGGGTCACACACGAATAGAGTGTTCAGCAAAGTTATGAAGGTTTTCATGGGGATTATACCTATCGAAAACCAAATAGTTCTATCTCCCACCGCTTTGGCCCTGTAGTCTATAAAAATTAGCGAACTTTTTATATAGAGTTTGCACGCGATCACAATGTTCACCAAAGTGTAGGTTTTCATTTGAATTTACAAACTTTTTATACTGGGGTCACACACGAATAGAGTGTTCAGCAAAGTTGTGGAGGTTTTCATGGGGATTATTTTTCTCGAAGACCAAATAGTTCTATCTCGCACCACTTTGGCCCTGGAGTCAATAAAGATCTTTGAAGTTCGTATTTAGATGTCACACGCGATTACAATGTGCAGCAAATTTCTGGAGGTTTTCATGGGGATTACATCTGTCGCAGACTAGTTAGTTCTATCTCACAGCAAAGTTGTGGAGGTTTTCATGGGGATTATTTCTCACGAAGACCAAATAGGTCTATCTCGCACCACTTTGGCCCTGGAGTCAATAAAGATCTTTGAAGTTCGTATTTACAGGTCACATGCGGTTACAGTGTTCAGTAAAGTTGTAGAGATTTTCATGGGAATTCGCAAACTTTTTATATTGACGTCACACACGATTAGAATGTCAGCAAAGTTGTGAATGTTTTCACCGCCTTGGCCCTGTAGTCTATAAAAATTAGCGAACTTTTTATATAGAGTTTGCACGCGATCACAATGTTCACCAAAGTGTAGGTTTTCATTTGAATTTACAAACTTTTTATACTGGGGTCACACACGAATAGAGTGTTCAGCAAAGTTGTGGAGGTTTTCATGGGGATTATTTCTCTCGAAGACCAAATAGTTCTATCTCGCACCACTTTGGCGCTGGAGCCAATAAAGATTTTTGAAGTTCGTATTTAGGGGTCACACGCGATTACAATGTACAGCAAAGTTGTGGAGGTTTTCATGGGGATTATTTCTGTTGAAGATCAAGTAGTTCTATCTCCCACCCATTTGGCCCTGGAGTCAATATAAATTTTTAAACTTCGTAAGTTGAGGTCAGATGCGATTGCGATTTTCAGCAAAGTTGTGGAGGTTTTCATGGGGATTATTTCTGTGGCAGACTAGATAGTTCTATCTCCCACCACTTTGGCGCTGGAGCCAATAAAGATTTTTGAAGTTCGTATTTAGAGGTCACACGCGATTACAGTGTTCAGTAAAGTTGTGGAGATTTTCATGGGAATTCACGAACTTTTTATATTGAGGTCACGCATGAATAGAGTGTTCAGCAAAGTTGTGGAGGTTTTCATGGGGATTATTTCTTTCGCAGACCAAGTAGTTCTATCTCCCACCACTTTGGCGCTGGAGCCAATAAAGATTTTTGAAGTTCGTATTTAGAGGTCACACGCGATTACAATGTGCAGCAAAGTTGTGGAGGTTTTCGTGGGGATTATTTCTCACGAAGACCAAATAGTTCTATCTCCCACCACTTTGACCCTGGAGTCAATGAAGATTTTTGGAGTTCCTATTTACAGGTCACATGCAATTACAGTGTTCAGTGAAGTTGTGGAGATTTTCATGGGAATTCACGAACTTTTTATATTGAGGTCACACACGATTAGAGTGTTCAGCAAAGTTGTGAATGTTTCCACCGCCTTGGCCCTGTAGTCGATAACAATTAACGAACTTTTTATGTATAGTTCGCACGCGATTACAATTGTCTCGCAAGTGATGGTTTTCATTTGAATTTACAATTTTTTTATACTGGAGTCAGACACGAATAGAGTGTTCAGCAAAGTTGTGGAGGTTTTCATGGGGATTATTTCTCTAGAAGACCAAATAGGTATATCTCCCACCACTTTGGCCCTGGAGTCAATATAGATCTTTGAAGTTCGCATTTACAGGTCACATGCGATTGCAGTGTTCAGTAAAGTTGTGGAGGTTTTCATGACGACTATTTCTGTCGAAGACCAAATAGTTCTATCTCCCACCAATTTGGTCCTGGAGTCAATATAAATTTTTAAACTTCGTAAGCTAAGGTCACACGCGATTACAATGTACAGCAAAGTTGTGGAGGTTTTCATGGGGATTATTTCTCACGAAGACCAAATAGGTCTATCTCGCACCACTTTGGCCCTGGAGTCAATAAAGATCTTTGAAGTTCGTATTTACAGGTCACATGCGATTACAGTGTTCAGTAAAGTTGTGGAGGTTTTCATGACGATTATTTCTGTCGAAGACCAAATAGGTCTACCTCCCACCACTTTGGCCCTGGAGTCAATAAAGATTTTTGGAGTTCGTATTTGCAGGTCACATGCGATTACAGTGTTCATCAAAGTTGTGGAGGTTTTCATGGGGATTATTTCTCTCGAAGACAAAATAGGTATATCTCCCATCACTTTGGCCCTGGAGTCAATATAGATCTTTGAAGTTCGCATTTACAGGTCACATGCGATTACAGTATTCAGTAAAGTTGTGGAGATTTTCATTGGGATTCACGAACTTTGTATATTGAGGTCACACACGATTAGAATGTTCAGCAAAGTTGTGAATGTTTTCACCGCCTTGGCCCTGTAGTCTATAAAAATTAACGAACTTTTTATATAGAGTTCGCACGCGATAACAATGGTCATGAAAGTGATGGTTTTCATTTGAATTTACGAATTTTTTATACTGTGGTCACACACGAATAGAATGTTCAGCAAAGTTATGAAGGTTTTCATGGGGATTATACCTATCGAAGACCAAATAGTTCTATCTCCCACCACTTTGGTCCTGGAGTCAATAAAGATCTTTGAAGTTCGTATTTACAGGTCACATGCGATTACAGTGTTCAGTAAAGTTGTGGAGATTTTCATGGGAATTCACGAACTTTTTATATTGAGGTCACACACGATTAGTGTTCAGCAAAGTTGTGAATGTTTCCACCGCCTTCACCATGTAGTCGATAAAAATTAACGAACTTTTTTTATAGAGTTCGCATGCGATTACAATGGTCACGAAAGTGATGGTTTTCATTTGAATTTACGAATTTTTTATACTGGGGTCACGCACGAATAGAGTGTTTAGCAAAGTTGTGGAGGTTTTCATGGGGATTATTTCTGTCGCAGACCAAGTAATTCTATCTCCCACCACTTTAGCACTGGAGTCAATATAAATTTTTAAACTTCGTATTTAGATGTCACACGCGATTACAATATTCAGTTAAGTTGTGGAGGTTTTCGTGAGGATTATTTCTGTCGAAGACCAAATAGTTCTATCTCCCACCACTGTGGCCCTGGAGTCAATAAAGATCTTTGAAGTTCGTATTTAGAGGTCACACGCGATTACAATGTTCATCAAAGTTGCGGAGGTTTTCATGGCGATTATTTCTGTTGAAGCTCAAATAGTTCTATCTCCCACCACTTTGGCCCTGGAGTCAATAAAGGTTTTTTAAGTTCGTATTTAGATGTCACGCGCGATTACAATGTACATCAAAGTTGTGGAGGTTTTCATGGGGATTATACCTATCGCAGACCAAATAGTTCTATCTCCCACCACTTTGGCCTTGGAGTCAATATAAATTTTTAAACTTCGTATTTAGAGGTCACACGCGATGACAATATTCAGCAAAGTTGTGGAGGTTTTCATGGGGATTATTTCTCTCGAAGACCAAATAGTTCTATCTCCCACCACTTTGGCCCTCGAGTCAATAAAGATCTTTGAAGTTCGTATTTAGAGGTCACACGCGATTACAATGTTCACCAAAGTTGTGGAGGTTTTCATGGGGATTACTTCTCTCGAAGACCAAATAGTTCTATCTCCCACCACTTTGACCCTGGAGTCAATAAAGATTTTTGAAGTTCGTATTTACAGGTCACATGCGATTACAGTGTTTAGTAAAGTTGTGGAGATTTTCATGGAGATTCACGAACTTTTTATATTGAGGTCACACACGATTAGAATGTTCAGCAAAGTTGTGAATGTTTTCACTGCCTAGGCCCTATAGTCTATAAAAATTAACGAACTTTTTATATAGAGTTTGCACGCAATCACAATGTTCACCAAAGTGTAGGTTTTCATTTGAATTTACAAACTTTTTATACTGGGGTCACACACGAATAGTGTTAATCAAAGTTGTGGAGGTTTTCATGGGGATTATACCTATCGAAGACCAAATAGTTCTATCTCCCACCACTTTGGCACTGGAGTCAATATAAATTTCTAAACTTCGTATTTAGAGGTCACACGCGATGACAATATTCAGCAAAGTTGTGGAGGTTTTCATGGGGATTATTTCTCTCGAAGACCAAATAGATCTAGCTCCCACCACTTTGGCCCTGGAGTCAATAAAGGTTTTTGAAGTTCGTATTTAGATGTCACACGCGATTACAATGTTCATCAAAGTTGTGGAGGTTTTCATGGGGATTATACCTATCGAAGACCAAATAGTTCTATCTCCCACCACTTTGGCCCTGGAGTCAATAAAGATCTTTGAAGTTCGTATTTAGAGGTCACACGCGATTACAATGTTCAGCAAAGTGGTGGAGGTTTTCATGACGATTATTTCTGTCGAGACCAAATAGTTCTATCTCCCACCAATTTGGCCCTGGAGTCAATATAAATTTTTAAACTTCGTATTTAGAGGTCACACGCGATGACAATATTCAGCAAAGCTGTGGAGGTTTTCATGGGGATTATTTCTCTCGAAGATCAAATAGTTCTAGCTCCCACCACTTTGGCCCTGGAGTCAATAAAGGTTTTTGAAGTTCGTATTTAGATGTCACACGCGATTACAATGTTCCACGGGGATTATTTCTGTTGAAGATCAAATAGTTCTATCTCCCACCACTTTGGCGCTGGAGCCAATAAAGATTTTTGAAGTTCGTATTTAGAGGTCACACGCGATTACAATATTCAGTTAAGTTGTGGAGGTTTTCTTGAGGATTATTTCTGTCGCAGACCAAATAGTTCTATCTCCCACCACTTTGGCCCTGGAGTCAATAAAGGTTTTTGAAGTTCATATTTAGATGTCACACGCTATTACAATGTTCATCAAAGTTGTGGAGGTTTTCATGGGGATTATTTCTCTCGAAGACCAAATAGATCTAGCTCCCACCACTTTGGCCCTGGAGTCAATAAAGGTTTTTGAAGTTCGTATTTAGATGTCACACGCGATTACAATGTTCATCAAAGTTGTGGAGGTTTTCGTGAGGATTATTTCTGTCGAAGACCAAATAGTTCTATCTCCCACCACTTTGGCGCTGTAGCCAATAAAGGTTTTTGAACTTCGTATTTAGAGGTCACACGCGATTACAATGTTCAGCAAAGTGGTGGAGGTTTTCATGACGATTATTTCTGTCGAGACCAAATAGTTCTATCTCCCACCAATTTGGCCCTGGAGTCAATATAAATTTTTAAACTTCGTATTTAGAGGTCACACGCGATGACAATATTCAGCAAAGCTGTGGAGGTTTTCATGGGGATTATTTCTCTCGAAGATCAAATAGTTCTAGCTCCCACCACTTTGGCCCTGGAGTCAATAAAGGTTTTTGAAGTTCGTATTTAGATGTCACACGCGATTACAATGTTCCACGGGGATTATTTCTGTTGAAGATCAAATAGTTCTATCTCCCACCACTTTGGCGCTGGAGCCAATAAAGATTTTTGAAGTTCGTACTTAGAGGTCACACGCGATTACAATATTCAGTTAAGTTGTGGAGGTTTTCTTGAGGATTATTTCTGTCGCAGACCAAATAGTTCTATCTCCCACCACTTTGGCCCTGGAGTCAATAAAGGTTTTTGAAGTTCATATTTAGATGTCACACGCTATTACAATGTTCATCAAAGTTGTGGAGGTTTTCATGGGGATTATTTCTCTCGAAGACCAAATAGGTATATCTCCCACCACTTTGGCCCTGGAGTCAATATAGATCTTTGAAGTTCGCATTTACAGGTCACATGCGATTACAGTGTTCAGTAATGTTGTGGAGATTTTCATGGGAATTCACGAAATTTTTATATTGAGGTCACACACGATTAGTGTTCAGCAAAGTTGTGAATGTTTCCACCGCCTTCACCATGTAGTCGATAAAAATTAACGAACTTTTTTTATAGAGTTCGCATGCGATTACAATGGTCACGAAAGTGATGGTTTTCATTTGAATTTACGAATTTTTTATACTGGGGTCACACACGAATAGAGTGTTCAGCAAAGTTATGAAGGTTTTCATGGGGATTATACCTATCGAAGACCAAATAGTTCTATCTCCCACCGCTTTGGCCCTGTAGTCTATAAAAATTAGCGAACTTTTTATATAGAGTTTGCACGCGATCACAATGTTCACCAAAGTGTAGGTTTTCATTTGAATTTACAAACTTTTTATACTGGGGTCACACACGAATAGAGTGTTCAGCAAAGTTGTGGAGGTTTTCATGGGGATTATTTCCCTCGAAGACCAAATAGTTCTAGCTCCCACCACTTTGGCCCTGGAGTCAATAAAGGTTTTTGAAGTTCGTATTTAGATGTCACACGCGATTACAATGTTCATCAAAGTTGTGGAGGTTTTCATGGGGATTATACCTATCGAAGACCAAATAGTTCTATCTCCCACCACTTTGGCCCTGGAGTCAATAAAGATCTTTGAAGTTCGTATTTAGAGGTCACACGCGATTACAATGTTCATCAACGTTGCGCAGGTTTTCACGGGGATTATTTCTGTTGAAGATCAAATAGTTCTATCTCCCACCACTTTGGCGCTGGAGCCAATAAAGATTTTTGAAGTTCGTATTTAGAAGTTACACGCGATTACAATATTCAGTTAAGTTGTGGAGGTTTTCGTGAGGATTATTTCTGTCGAAGACCAAATAGTTCTATCTCCCACCACTTTGGCGCTGTAGCCAATAAAGGTTTTTGAACTTCATATTTAGAGTTCACACGCGATTACAATGTTCAGCAAAGTGGTGGAGGTTTTCATGACGATTATTTCTGTCGAGACCAAATAGTTCTATCTCCCACCAATTTGGCCCTGGAGTCAATATAAATTTTTAAACTTCGTATTTAGAGGTCACGCGCGATGACAATATTCAGCAAAGCTGTGGAGGTTTTCATGGGGATTATTTCTCTCGAAGATCAAATAGTTCTAGCTCCCACCACTTTGGCCCTGGAGTCAATAAAGGTTTTTGAAGTTCGTATTTAGATGTCACACGCGATTACAATGTTCCACGGGGATTATTTCTGTTGAAGATCAAATAGTTCTATCTCCCACCACTTTGGCGCTGGAGCCAATAAAGATTTTTGAAGTTCGTATTTAGAGGTCACACGCGATTACAATATTCAGTTAAGTTGTGGAGGTTTTCTTGAGGATTATTTCTGTCGCAGACCAAATAGTTCTATCTCCCACCACTTTGGCCCTGGAGTCAATAAAGGTTTTTGAAGTTCATATTTAGATGTCACACGCTATTACAATGTTCATCAAAGTTGTGGAGGTTTTCATGGGGATTATTTCTCTCGAAGACCAAATAGGTATATCTCCCACCACTTTGGCCCTGGAGTCAATATAGATCTTTGAAGTTCGCATTTACAGGTCACATGCGATTACAGTGTTCAGTAATGTTGTGGAGATTTTCATGGGAATTCACGAACTTTTTATATTGAGGTCACACACGATTAGTGTTCAGCAAAGTTGTGAATGTTTCCACCGCCTTCACCATGTAGTCGATAAAAATTAACGAACTTTTTTTATAGAGTTCGCATGCGATTACAATGGTCACGAAAGTGATGGTTTTCATTTGAATTTACGAATTTTTTATACTGGGGTCACACACGAATAGAGTGTTCAGCAAAGTTATGAAGGTTTTCATGGGGATTATACCTATCGAAAACCAAATAGTTCTATCTCCCACCGCTTTGGCCCTGTAGTCTATAAAAATTAGCGAACTTTTTATATAGAGTTTGCACGCGATCACAATGTTCACCAAAGTGTAGGTTTTCATTTGAATTTACAAACTTTTTATACTGGGGTCACACACGAATAGAGTGTTCAGCAAAGTTGTGGAGGTTTTCATGGGGATTATTTTTCTCGAAGACCAAATAGTTCTATCTCGCACCACTTTGGCCCTGGAGTCAATAAAGATCTTTGAAGTTCGTATTTAGATGTCACACGCGATTACAATGTGCAGCAAATTTCTGGAGGTTTTCATGGGGATTACATCTGTCGCAGACTAGTTAGTTCTATCTCACAGCAAAGTTGTGGAGGTTTTCATGGGGATTATTTCTCACGAAGACCAAATAGGTCTATCTCGCACCACTTTGGCCCTGGAGTCAATAAAGATCTTTGAAGTTCGTATTTACAGGTCACATGCGGTTACAGTGTTCAGTAAAGTTGTAGAGATTTTCATGGGAATTCGCAAACTTTTTATATTGACGTCACACACGATTAGAATGTCAGCAAAGTTGTGAATGTTTTCACCGCCTTGGCCCTGTAGTCTATAAAAATTAGCGAACTTTTTATATAGAGTTTGCACGCGATCACAATGTTCACCAAAGTGTAGGTTTTCATTTGAATTTACAAACTTTTTATACTGGGGTCACACACGAATAGAGTGTTCAGCAAAGTTGTGGAGGTTTTCATGGGGATTATTTCTCTCGAAGACCAAATAGTTCTATCTCGCACCACTTTGGCGCTGGAGCCAATAAAGATTTTTGAAGTTCGTATTTAGGGGTCACACGCGATTACAATGTACAGCAAAGTTGTGGAGGTTTTCATGGGGATTATTTCTGTTGAAGATCAAGTAGTTCTATCTCCCACCCATTTGGCCCTGGAGTCAATATAAATTTTTAAACTTCGTAAGTTGAGGTCACATGCGATTGCGATTTTCAGCAAAGTTGTGGAGGTTTTCATGGGGATTATTTCTGTGGCAGACTAGATAGTTCTATCTCCCACCACTTTGGCGCTGGAGCCAATAAAGATTTTTGAAGTTCGTATTTAGAGGTCACACGCGATTACAGTGTTCAGTAAAGTTGTGGAGATTTTCATGGGAATTCACGAACTTTTTATATTGAGGTCACGCACGAATAGAGTGTTCAGCAAAGTTGTGGTGGTTTTCATGGGGATTATTTCTTTCGCAGACCAAGTAGTTCTATCTCCCACCACTTTGGCGCTGTAGCCAATAAAGATTTTTGAAGTTCGTATTTAGAGGTCACACGCGATTACAATGTGCAGCAAAGTTGTGGAGGTTTTCGTGGGGATTATTTCTCACGAAGACCAAATAGTTCTATCTCCCACCACTTTGACCCTGGAGTCAATGAAGATTTTTGGAGTTCCTATTTACAGGTCACATGCGATTACAGTGTTCAGTGAAGTTGTGGAGATTTTCATGGGAATTCACGAACTTTTTATATTGAGGTCACACACGATTAGAGTGTTCAGCAAAGTTGTGAATGTTTCCACCGCCTTGGCCCTGTAGTCGATAACAATTAACGAACTTTTTATGTATAGTTCGCACGCGATTACAATTGTCTCGCAAGTGATGGTTTTCATTTGAATTTACGATTATTTTATACTGGAGTCAGACACGAATAGAGTGTTCAGCAAAGTTGTGGAGGTTTTCATGGGGATTATTTCTCTAGAAGACCAAATAGGTATATCTCCCACCACTTTGGCCCTGGAGTCAATATAGATCTTTGAAGTTCGCATTTACAGGTCACATGCGGTTGCAGTGTTCAGTAAAGTTGTGGAGGTTTTCATGACGACTATTTCTGTCGAAGACCAAATTGTTCTATCTCCCACCAATTTGGTCCTGGAGTCAATATAAATTTTTAAACTTCGTAAGTTAAGGTCACACGCGATTACAATGTACAGCAAAGTTGTGGAGGTTTTCATGGGGATTATTTCTCACGAAGACCAAATAGGTCTATCTCGCACCACTTTGGCCCTGGAGTCAATAAAGGTCTTTGAAGTTCGTATTTACAAGTCACATGCGGTTACAGTGTTCAGTAAAGTTGTGGAGATTTTCATGGGGATTATTTCTCTCGAAGACAAAATAGGTATATCTCCCACCACTTTGGCCCTGGAGTCAATAAAGATTTTTGGAGTTCCTATTTACAGGTCACATGCGATTACAGTGTTCAGTAAATTTGTGGAGATTTTCATGGAGATTCACGAACTTTTTATATTGAGGTCACACATGATTAGAATGTTCAGCAAAGTTGTGAATGTTTTCACCGCCTTGGCCCTGTAGTCTATAAAAATTAACGAACTTTTTATATAGAGTTCGCACGCGATTACAATGGTCATGAAAGTGATGGTTTTCATTTGAATTTACGAATTTTTTATACTGTGGTCACACACGAGTAGAATGTTCAGCAAAGTTATGAAGGTTTTCATGGGGATTATACCTATCGAAGACCAAATAGTTCTATCTCCCACCACTTTGGCCCTGGAGTCAATAAAGATCTTTGAAGTTCGTATTTACAGGTCACATGCGATTACAGTGTTCAGTAAAGTTGTGGAGGTTTTCATGACGATTATTTCTGTCGAAGACCAAATAGGTCTACCTCCCACCACTTTGGCCCTGGAGTCAATAAAGATTTTTGGAGTTCGTATTTGCAGGTCACATGCGATTACAGTGTTCATCAAAGTTGTGGAGGTTTTCATGGGGATTATTTCTCTCGAAGACAAAATAGGTATATCTCCCATCACTTTGGCCCTGGAGTCAATATAGATCTTTGAAGTTCGCATTTACAGGTCACATGCGATTACAGTATTCAGTAAAGTTGTGGAGATTTTCATTGGGATTCACGAACTTTTTATATTGAGGTCACACACGATTAGAATGTTCAGCAAAGTTGTGAATGTTTTCACCGCCTTGGCCCTGTAGTCTATAAAAATTAACGAACTTTTTATATAGAGTTCGCACGCGATAACAATGGTCATGAAAGTGATGGTTTTCATTTGAATTTACGAATTTTTTATACTGTGGTCACACACGAATAGAATGTTCAGCAAAGTTATGAAGGTTTTCATGGGGATTATACCTATCGAAGACCAAATAGTTCTATCTCCCACCACTTTGGCCCTGGAGTCAATAAAGATCTTTGAAGTTCGTATTTACAGGTCACATGCGATTACAGTGTTCAGTAAAGTTGTGGAGATTTTCATGGGAATTCACGAACTTTTTATATTGAGGTCACACACGATTAGTGTTCAGCAAAGTTGTGAATGTTTCCACCGCCTTCACCATGTAGTCGATAAAAATTAACGAACTTTTTTTATAGAGTTCGCATGCGATTACAATGGTCACGAAAGTGATGGTTTTCATTTGAATTTACGAATTTTTTATACTGGGGTCACGCACGAATAGAGTGTTTAGCAAAGTTGTGGAGGTTTTCATGGGGATTATTTCTGTCGCAGACCAAGTAATTCTATCTCCCACCACTTTAGCGCTGGAGTCAATATAAATTTTTAAACTTCGTATTTAGATGTCACACGCGATTACAATATTCAGTTAAGTTGTGGAGGTTTTCGTGAGGATTATTTCTGTCGAAGACCAAATAGTTCTATCTCCCACCACTGTGGCCCTGGAGTCAATAAAGATCTTTGAAGTTCGTATTTAGAGGTCACACGCGATTACAATGTTCATCAAAGTTGCGGAGGTTTTCATGGCGATTATTTCTGTTGAAGCTCAAATAGTTCTATCTCCCACCACTTTGGCCCTGGAGTCAATAAAGGTTTTTTAAGTTCGTATTTAGATGTCACGCGCGATTACAATGTACATCAAAGTTGTGGAGGTTTTCATGGGGATTATACCTATCGAAGACCAAATAGTTCTATCTCCCACCACTTTGGCCTTGGAGTCAATATAAATTTTTAAACTTCGTATTTAGAGGTCACACGCGATGACAATATTCAGCAAAGTTGTGGAGGTTTTCATGGGGATTATTTCTCTCGAAGACCAAATAGTTCTATCTCCCACCACTTTGGCCCTCGAGTCAATAAAGATCTTTGAAGTTCGTATTTAGAGGTCACACGCGATTACAATGTTCACCAAAGTTGTGGAGGTTTTCATGGGGATTCACGAACTTTTTATATTGAGGTCACGCACGAATAGAGTGTTCAGCAAAGTTGTGGAGGTTTTCATGGGGATTATTTCTTTCGCAGACCAAGTAGTTCTATCTCTCACCACTTTCGCGCTGGAGCCAATAAAGATTTTTGAAGTTCGTATTTAGAGGTCACACGCGATTACAATGTGCAGCAAAGTTGTGGAGGTTTTCGTGGGGATTATTTCTCACGAAGACCAAATAGTTCTATCTCCCACCACTTTGACCCTGGAGTCAATGAAGATTTTTGGAGTTCCTATTTACAGGTCACATGCGATTACAGTGTTCAGTGAAGTTGTGGAGATTTTCATGGGAATTCACGAACTTTTTATATTGAGGTCACACACGTTTAGAGTGTTCAGCAAAGTTGTGAATGTTTCCACCGCCTTGGCCCTGTAGTCGATAACAATTAACGAACTTTTTATGTATAGTTCGCACGCGATTACAATTGTCTCGCAAGTGATGGTTTTCATTTGAATTTACGACTTTTTTATACTGGAGTCAGACACGAATAGAGTGTTCAGCAAAGTTGTGGAGGTTTTCATGGGGATTATTTCTCTAGAAGACCAAATAGGTATATCTCCCACCACTTTGGCCCTGGAGTCAATATAGATCTTTGAAGTTCGCATTTACAGGTCACATGCGATTGCAGTGTTCAGTAAAGTTGTGGAGGTTTTCATGACGACTATTTCTGTCGAAGACCAAATAGTTCTATCTCCCACCAATTTGGTCCTGGAGTCAATATAAATTTTTAAACTTCGTAAGTTAAGGTCACACGCGATTACAATGTACAGCAAAGTTGTGGAGGTTTGCATGGGGATTATTTCTCACGAAGACCAAATAGGTCTATCTCGCACCACTTTGGCCCTGGAGTCAATAAAGATCTTTGAAGTTCGTATTTACAGGTCACATGCGGTTACAGTGTTCAGTAAAGTTGTGGAGATTTTCATGGGAATTCGCAAACTTCTTATATTGACGTCACACACGATTAGAATGTCAGCAAAGTTGTGAATGTTTTCACCGCCTTGGCCCTGTAGTCTATAAAAATTAGCGAACTTTTTATATAGAGTTTGCACGCGATCACAATGTTCACCAAAGTGTAGGTTTTCATTTGAATTTACAAACTTTTTATACTGGGGTCACACACGAATAGAGTGTTCAGCAAAGCTGTGGAGGTTTTCATTGGGATTATTTCTCTCGAAGACCAAATAGGTCTATCTCGCACCACTTTGGCCCTGGAGTCAATAAAGTTCTTTGAAGTTCGTATTTAGATGTCACACGCGATTACAATGTTCAGCAAAGTTGTGGAGGTTTTCATGGGGATTATTTCTCACGAAGACCAAATAGGTCTATCTCGCACCACTTTGGCTCTGGAGTCAATAAAGATCTTTGAAGTTCGTATTTACAGGTCACATGCGGTTACAGTGTTCAGTAAAGTTGTGGAGGTTTTCATGACGATTATTTCTGTCGAAGACCAAGTAGTTCTATCTCCCACCACTTTGGCGCTGGAGCCAATAAGGATTTTTGAAGTTCGTATTTAGAGGTCACACGCGATTACAGTGTTCAGTAAAGTTGTGGAGATTTTCATGGGAATTCACGAACTTTTTATATTGAGGTCACGCACGAATAGAGTGTTCAGCAAAGTTGTGGAGGTTTTCATGGGGATTATTTCTCTAGAAGACCAAATAGGTATATCTCCCACCACTTTGACCCTGGAGTCAATAAAGATTTTTGAAGTTCGTATTTACAGGTCACATGCGATTACAGTGTTTAGTAAAGTTGTGGAGATTTTCATGGAGATTCACGAACTTTTTATATTGAGGTCACACACGATTAGAATGTTCAGCAAAGTTGTGAATGTTTTCACTGCCTAGGCCCTATAGTCTATAAAAATTAACGAACTTTTTATATAGAGTTTGCACGCAATCACAATGTTCACCAAAGTGTAGGTTTTCATTTGAATTTACAAACTTTTTATACTGGGGTCACACACGAATAGTGTTCATCAAAGTTGTGGAGGTTTTCATGGGGATTATACCTATCGAAGACCAAATAGTTCTATCTCCCACCACTTTGGCACTGGAGTCAATATAAATTTCTAAACTTCGTATTTAGAGGTCACACGCGATGACAATATTCAGCAAAGTTGTGGAGGTTTTCATGGGGATTATTTCTCTCGAAGACCAAATAGTTCTAGCTCCCACCACTTTGGCCCTGGAGTCAATAAAGGTTTTTGAAGTTCGTATTTAGATGTCACACGCGATTACAATGTTCATCAAAGTTGTGGAGATTTTCATGGAGATTCACGAACTTTTTATATTGAGGTCACACATGATTAGAATGTTCAGCAAAGTTGTGAATGTTTTCACCGCCTTGGCCCTGTAGTCTATAAAAATTAACGAACTTTTTATATAGAGTTCGCACGCGATTACAATGGTCATGAAAGTGATGGTTTTCATTTGAATTTACGAATTTTTTATACTGGGGTCACGCACGAATAGAGTGTTTAGCAAAGTTGTGTAGGTTTTCATGGGGATTATTTCTGTCGCAGACCAAGTAATTCTATCTCCCACCACTTTAGCACTGGAGTCAATATAAATTTTTAAACTTCGTATTTAGATGTCACACGCGATTACAATATTCAGTTAAGTTGTGGAGGTTTTCGTGAGGATTATTTCTGTCGAAGACCAAATAGTTCTATCTCCCACCACTGTGGCCCTGGAGTCAATAAAGATCTTTGAAGTTCGTATTTAGAGGTCACACGCGATTACAATGTTCATCAAAGTTGCGGAGGTTTTCATGGCGATTATTTCTGTTGAAGCTCAAATAGTTCTATCTCCCACCACTTTGGCCCTGGAGTCAATAAAGGTTTTTTAAGTTCGTATTTAGATGTCACGCGCGATTACAATGTACATCAAAGTTGTGGAGGTTTTCATGGGGATTATACCTATCGAAGACCAAATAGTTCTATCTCCCACCACTTTGGCCTTGGAGTCAATATAAATTTTTAAACTTCGTATTTAGAGGTCACACGCGATGACAATATTCAGCAAAGTTGTGGAGGTTTTCATGGGGATTATTTCTGTCGCAGACCAAATAGTTCTATCTCCCACCACTTTGGCCCTGGAGTCAATAAAGGTTTTTGAAGTTCATATTTAGATGTCACACGCTATTACAATGTTCATCAAAGTTGTGGAGGTTTTCATGGGGATTATTTCTCTCGAAGACCAAATAGGTATATCTCCCACCACTTTGGCCCTGGAGTCAATATAGATCTTTGAAGTTCGCATTTACAGGTCACATGCGATTACAGTGTTCAGTAATGTTGTGGAGATTTTCATGGGAATTCACGAACTTTTTATATTGAGGTCACACACGATTAGTGTTCAGCAAAGTTGTGAATGTTTCCACCGCCTTCACCATGTAGTCGATAAAAATTAACGAACTTTTTTTATAGAGTTCGCATGCGATTACAATGGTCACGAAAGTGATGGTTTTCATTTGAATTTACGAATTTTTTATACTGGGGTCACACACGAATAGAGTGTTCAGCAAAGTTATGAAGGTTTTCATGGGGATTATACCTATCGAAAACCAAATAGTTCTATCTCCCACCGCTTTGGCCCTGTAGTCTATAAAAATTAGCGAACTTTTTATATAGAGTTTGCACGCGATCACAATGTTCACCAAAGTGTAGGTTTTCATTTGAATTTACAAACTTTTTATACTGGGGTCACACACGAATAGAGTGTTCAGCAAAGTTGTGGAGGTTTTCATGGGGATTATTTTTCTCGAAGACCAAATAGTTCTATCTCGCACCACTTTGGCCCTGGAGTCAATAAAGATCTTTGAAGTTCGTATTTAGATGTCACACGCGATTACAATGTGCAGCAAATTTCTGGAGGTTTTCATGGGGATTACATCTGTCGCAGACTAGTTAGTTCTATCTCACAGCAAAGTTGTGGAGGTTTTCATGGGGATTATTTCTCACGAAGACCAAATAGGTCTATCTCGCACCACTTTGGCCCTGGAGTCAATAAAGATCTTTGAAGTTCGTATTTACAGGTCACATGCGGTTACAGTGTTCAGTAAAGTTGTAGAGATTTTCATGGGAATTCGCAAACTTTTTATATTGACGTCACACACGATTAGAATGTCAGCAAAGTTGTGAATGTTTTCACCGCCTTGGCCCTGTAGTCTATAAAAATTAGCGAACTTTTTATATAGAGTTTGCACGCGATCACAATGTTCACCAAAGTGTAGGTTTTCATTTGAATTTACAAACTTTTTATACTGGGGTCACACACGAATAGAGTGTTCAGCAAAGTTGTGGAGGTTTTCATGGGGATTATTTCTCTCGAAGACCAAATAGTTCTATCTCGCACCACTTTGGCGCTGGAGCCAATAAAGATTTTTGAAGTTCGTATTTAGGGGTCACACGCGATTACAATGTACAGCAAAGTTGTGGAGGTTTTCATGGGGATTATTTCTGTTGAAGATCAAGTAGTTCTATCTCCCACCCATTTGGCCCTGGAGTCAATATAAATTTTTAAACTTCGTAAGTTGAGGTCACATGCGATTGCGATTTTCAGCAAAGTTGTGGAGGTTTTCATGGGGATTATTTCTGTGGCAGACTAGATAGTTCTATCTCCCACCACTTTGGCGCTGGAGCCAATAAAGATTTTTGAAGTTCGTATTTAGAGGTCACACGCGATTACAGTGTTCAGTAAAGTTGTGGAGATTTTCATGGGAATTCACGAACTTTTTATATTGAGGTCACGCACGAATAGAGTGTTCAGCAAAGTTGTGGTGGTTTTCATGGGGATTATTTCTTTCGCAGACCAAGTAGTTCTATCTCCCACCACTTTGGCGCTGGAGCCAATAAAGATTTTTGAAGTTCGTATTTAGAGGTCACACGCGATTACAATGTGCAGCAAAGTTGTGGAGGTTTTCGTGGGGATTATTTCTCACGAAGACCAAATAGTTCTATCTCCCACCACTTTGACCCTGGAGTCAATGAAGATTTTTGGAGTTCCTATTTACAGGTCACATGCGATTACAGTGTTCAGTGAAGTTGTGGAGATTTTCATGGGAATTCACGAACTTTTTATATTGAGGTCACACACGATTAGAGTGTTCAGCAAAGTTGTGAATGTTTCCACCGCCTTGGCCCTGTAGTCGATAACAATTAACGAACTTTTTATGTATAGTTCGCACGCGATTACAATTGTCTCGCAAGTGATGGTTTTCATTTGAATTTACGATTATTTTATACTGGAGTCAGACACGAATAGAGTGTTCAGCAAAGTTGTGGAGGTTTTCATGGGGATTATTTCTCTAGAAGACCAAATAGGTATATCTCCCACCACTTTGGCCCTGGAGTCAATATAGATCTTTGAAGTTCGCATTTACAGGTCACATGCGGTTGCAGTGTTCAGTAAAGTTGTGGAGGTTTTCATGACGACTATTTCTGTCGAAGACCAAATTGTTCTATCTCCCACCAATTTGGTCCTGGAGTCAATATAAATTTTTAAACTTCGTAAGTTAAGGTCACACGCGATTACAATGTACAGCAAAGTTGTGGAGGTTTTCATGGGGATTATTTCTCACGAAGACCAAATAGGTCTATCTCGCACCACTTTGGCCCTGGAGTCAATAAAGGTCTTTGAAGTTCGTATTTACAAGTCACATGCGGTTACAGTGTTCAGTAAAGTTGTGGAGATTTTCATGGGGATTATTTCTCTCGAAGACAAAATAGGTATATCTCCCACCACTTTGGCCCTGGAGTCAATAAAGATTTTTGGAGTTCCTATTTACAGGTCACATGCGATTACAGTGTTCAGTAAATTTGTGGAGATTTTCATGGAGATTCACGAACTTTTTATATTGAGGTCACACATGATTAGAATGTTCAGCAAAGTTGTGAATGTTTTCACCGCCTTGGCCCTGTAGTCTATAAAAATTAACGAACTTTTTATATAGAGTTCGCACGCGATTACAATGGTCATGAAAGTGATGGTTTTCATTTGAATTTACGAATTTTTTATACTGTGGTCACACACGAGTAGAATGTTCAGCAAAGTTATGAAGGTTTTCATGGGGATTATACCTATCGAAGACCAAATAGTTCTATCTCCCACCACTTTGGCCCTGGAGTCAATAAAGATCTTTGAAGTTCGTATTTACAGGTCACATGCGATTACAGTGTTCAGTAAAGTTGTGGAGGTTTTCATGACGATTATTTCTGTCGAAGACCAAATAGGTCTACCTCCCACCACTTTGGCCCTGGAGTCAATAAAGATTTTTGGAGTTCGTATTTGCAGGTCACATGCGATTACAGTGTTCATCAAAGTTGTGGAGGTTTTCATGGGGATTATTTCTCTCGAAGACAAAATAGGTATATCTCCCATCACTTTGGCCCTGGAGTCAATATAGATCTTTGAAGTTCGCATTTACAGGTCACATGCGATTACAGTATTCAGTAAAGTTGTGGAGATTTTCATTGGGATTCACGAACTTTTTATATTGAGGTCACACACGATTAGAATGTTCAGCAAAGTTGTGAATGTTTTCACCGCCTTGGCCCTGTAGTCTATAAAAATTAACGAACTTTTTATATAGAGTTCGCACGCGATAACAATGGTCATGAAAGTGATGGTTTTCATTTGAATTTACGAATTTTTTATACTGTGGTCACACACGAATAGAATGTTCAGCAAAGTTATGAAGGTTTTCATGGGGATTATACCTATCGAAGACCAAATAGTTCTATCTCCCACCACTTTGGCCCTGGAGTCAATAAAGATCTTTGAAGTTCGTATTTACAGGTCACATGCGATTACAGTGTTCAGTAAAGTTGTGGAGATTTTCATGGGAATTCACGAACTTTTTATATTGAGGTCACACACGATTAGTGTTCAGCAAAGTTGTGAATGTTTCCACCGCCTTCACCATGTAGTCGATAAAAATTAACGAACTTTTTTTATAGAGTTCGCATGCGATTACAATGGTCACGAAAGTGATGGTTTTCATTTGAATTTACGAATTTTTTATACTGGGGTCACGCACGAATAGAGTGTTTAGCAAAGTTGTGGAGGTTTTCATGGGGATTATTTCTGTCGCAGACCAAGTAATTCTATCTCCCACCACTTTAGCGCTGGAGTCAATATAAATTTTTAAACTTCGTATTTAGATGTCACACGCGATTACAATATTCAGTTAAGTTGTGGAGGTTTTCGTGAGGATTATTTCTGTCGAAGACCAAATAGTTCTATCTCCCACCACTGTGGCCCTGGAGTCAATAAAGATCTTTGAAGTTCGTATTTAGAGGTCACACGCGATTACAATGTTCATCAAAGTTGCGGAGGTTTTCATGGCGATTATTTCTGTTGAAGCTCAAATAGTTCTATCTCCCACCACTTTGGCCCTGGAGTCAATAAAGGTTTTTTAAGTTCGTATTTAGATGTCACGCGCGATTACAATGTACATCAAAGTTGTGGAGGTTTTCATGGGGATTATACCTATCGAAGACCAAATAGTTCTATCTCCCACCACTTTGGCCTTGGAGTCAATATAAATTTTTAAACTTCGTATTTAGAGGTCACACGCGATGACAATATTCAGCAAAGTTGTGGAGGTTTTCATGGGGATTATTTCTCTCGAAGACCAAATAGTTCTATCTCCCACCACTTTGGCCCTCGAGTCAATAAAGATCTTTGAAGTTCGTATTTAGAGGTCACACGCGATTACAATGTTCACCAAAGTTGTGGAGGTTTTCATGGGGATTCACGAACTTTTTATATTGAGGTCACGCACGAATAGAGTGTTCAGCAAAGTTGTGGAGGTTTTCATGGGGATTATTTCTTTCGCAGACCAAGTAGTTCTATCTCTCACCACTTTCGCGCTGGAGCCAATAAAGATTTTTGAAGTTCGTATTTAGAGGTCACACGCGATTACAATGTGCAGCAAAGTTGTGGAGGTTTTCGTGGGGATTATTTCTCACGAAGACCAAATAGTTCTATCTCCCACCACTTTGACCCTGGAGTCAATGAAGATTTTTGGAGTTCCTATTTACAGGTCACATGCGATTACAGTGTTCAGTGAAGTTGTGGAGATTTTCATGGGAATTCACGAACTTTTTATATTGAGGTCACACACGTTTAGAGTGTTCAGCAAAGTTGTGAATGTTTCCACCGCCTTGGCCCTGTAGTCGATAACAATTAACGAACTTTTTATGTATAGTTCGCACGCGATTACAATTGTCTCGCAAGTGATGGTTTTCATTTGAATTTACGACTTTTTTATACTGGAGTCAGACACGAATAGAGTGTTCAGCAAAGTTGTGGAGGTTTTCATGGGGATTATTTCTCTAGAAGACCAAATAGGTATATCTCCCACCACTTTGGCCCTGGAGTCAATATAGATCTTTGAAGTTCGCATTTACAGGTCACATGCGATTGCAGTGTTCAGTAAAGTTGTGGAGGTTTTCATGACGACTATTTCTGTCGAAGACCAAATAGTTCTATCTCCCACCAATTTGGTCCTGGAGTCAATATAAATTTTTCAACTTCGTAAGTTAAGGTCACACGCGATTACAATGTACAGCAAAGTTGTGGAGGTTTGCATGGGGATTATTTCTCACGAAGACCAAATAGGTCTATCTCGCACCACTTTGGCCCTGGAGTCAATAAAGATCTTTGAAGTTCGTATTTACAGGTCACATGCGGTTACAGTGTTCAGTAAAGTTGTGGAGATTTTCATGGGAATTCGCAAACTTCTTATATTGACGTCACACACGATTAGAATGTCAGCAAAGTTGTGAATGTTTTCACCGCCTTGGCCCTGTAGTCTATAAAAATTAGCGAACTTTTTATATAGAGTTTGCACGCGATCACAATGTTCACCAAAGTGTAGGTTTTCATTTGAATTTACAAACTTTTTATACTGGGGTCACACACGAATAGAGTGTTCAGCAAAGCTGTGGAGGTTTTCATTGGGATTATTTCTCTCGAAGACCAAATAGGTCTATCTCGCACCACTTTGGCCCTGGAGTCAATAAAGTTCTTTGAAGTTCGTATTTAGATGTCACACGCGATTACAATGTTCAGCAAAGTTGTGGAGGTTTTCATGGGGATTATTTCTCACGAAGACCAAATAGGTCTATCTCGCACCACTTTGGCTCTGGAGTCAATAAAGATCTTTGAAGTTCGTATTTACAGGTCACATGCGGTTACAGTGTTCAGTAAAGTTGTGGAGGTTTTCATGACGATTATTTCTGTCGAAGACCAAGTAGTTCTATCTCCCACCACTTTGGCGCTGGAGCCAATAAGGATTTTTGAAGTTCGTATTTAGAGGTCACACGCGATTACAGTGTTCAGTAAAGTTGTGGAGATTTTCATGGGAATTCACGAACTTTTTATATTGAGGTCACGCACGAATAGAGTGTTCAGCAAAGTTGTGGAGGTTTTCATGGGGATTATTTCTCTAGAAGACCAAATAGGTATATCTCCCACCACTTTGACCCTGGAGTCAATAAAGATTTTTGAAGTTCGTATTTACAGGTCACATGCGATTACAGTGTTTAGTAAAGTTGTGGAGATTTTCATGGAGATTCACGAACTTTTTATATTGAGGTCACACACGATTAGAATGTTCAGCAAAGTTGTGAATGTTTTCACTGCCTAGGCCCTATAGTCTATAAAAATTAACGAACTTTTTATATAGAGTTTGCACGCAATCACAATGTTCACCAAAGTGTAGGTTTTCATTTGAATTTACAAACTTTTTATACTGGGGTCACACACGAATAGTGTTCATCAAAGTTGTGGAGGTTTTCATGGGGATTATACCTATCGAAGACCAAATAGTTCTATCTCCCACCACTTTGGCACTGGAGTCAATATAAATTTCTAAACTTCGTATTTAGAGGTCACACGCGATGACAATATTCAGCAAAGTTGTGGAGGTTTTCATGGGGATTATTTCTCTCGAAGACCAAATAGTTCTAGCTCCCACCACTTTGGCCCTGGAGTCAATAAAGGTTTTTGAAGTTCGTATTTAGATGTCACACGCGATTACAATGTTCATCAAAGTTGTGGAGATTTTCATGGAGATTCACGAACTTTTTATATTGAGGTCACACATGATTAGAATGTTCAGCAAAGTTGTGAATGTTTTCACCGCCTTGGCCCTGTAGTCTATAAAAATTAACGAACTTTTTATATAGAGTTCGCACGCGATTACAATGGTCATGAAAGTGATGGTTTTCATTTGAATTTACGAATTTTTTATACTGGGGTCACGCACGAATAGAGTGTTTAGCAAAGTTGTGTAGGTTTTCATGGGGATTATTTCTGTCGCAGACCAAGTAATTCTATCTCCCACCACTTTAGCACTGGAGTCAATATAAATTTTTAAACTTCGTATTTAGATGTCACACGCGATTACAATATTCAGTTAAGTTGTGGAGGTTTTCGTGAGGATTATTTCTGTCGAAGACCAAATAGTTCTATCTCCCACCACTGTGGCCCTGGAGTCAATAAAGATCTTTGAAGTTCGTATTTAGAGGTCACACGCGATTACAATGTTCATCAAAGTTGCGGAGGTTTTCATGGCGATTATTTCTGTTGAAGCTCAAATAGTTCTATCTCCCACCACTTTGGCCCTGGAGTCAATAAAGGTTTTTTAAGTTCGTATTTAGATGTCACGCGCGATTACAATGTACATCAAAGTTGTGGAGGTTTTCATGGGGATTATACCTATCGAAGACCAAATAGTTCTATCTCCCACCACTTTGGCCTTGGAGTCAATATAAATTTTTAAACTTCGTATTTAGAGGTCACACGCGATGACAATATTCAGCAAAGTTGTGGAGGTTTTCATGGGGATTATTTCTCTCGAAGACCAAATAGTTCTATCTCCCACCACTTTGGCCCTCGAGTCAATAAAGATCTTTGAAGTTCGTATTTAGAGGTCACACGCGATTACAATGTTCACCAAAGTTGTGGAGGTTTTCATGGGGATTACTTCTCTCGAAGACCAAATAGTTCTATCTCCCACCACTTTGACCCTGGAGTCAATAAAGATTTTTGAAGTTCGTATTTACAGGTCACATGCGATTACAGTGTTTAGTAAAGTTGTGGAGATTTTCATGGAGATTCACGAACTTTTTATATTGAGGTCACACACGATTAGAATGTTCAGCAAAGTTGTGAATGTTTTCACTGCCTAGGCCCTATAGTCTATAAAAATTAACGAACTTTTTATATAGAGTTTGCACGCAATCACAATGTTCACCAAAGTGTAGGTTTTCATTTGAATTTACAAACTTTTTATACTGGGGTCACACACGAATAGTGTTCATCAAAGTTGTGGAGGTTTTCATGGGGATTATACCTATCGAAGACCAAATAGTTCTATCTCCCACCACTTTGGCACTGGAGTCAATATAAATTTCTAAACTTCGTATTTAGAGGTCACACGCGATGACAATATTCAGCAAAGTTGTGGAGGTTTTCATGGGGATTATTTCTCTCGAAGACCAAATAGTTCTAGCTCCCACCACTTTGGCCCTGGAGTCAATAAAGGTTTTTGAAGTTCGTATTTAGATGTCACACGCGATTACAATGTTCATCAAAGTTGTGGAGGTTTTCATGGGGATTATACCTATCGAAGACCAAATAGTTCTATCTCCCACCACTTTGGCCCTGGAGTCAATAAAGATCTTTGAAGTTCGTATTTGGAGGTCACACGCGATTACAATGTTCATCAACGTTGCGCAGGTTTTCACTGGGATTATTTCTGTTGAAGATCAAATAGTTCTAGCTCCCACCACTTTGGCCCTGGAGTCAATATAAATTTTTAAACTTCGTATTTAGAGGTCACGCGCGATGACAATATTCAGCAAAGCTGTGGAGGTTTTCATGGGGATTATTTCTCTCGAAGATCAAATAGTTCTAGCTCCCACCACTTTGGCCCTGGAGTCAATAAAGGTTTTTGAAGTTCGTATTTAGATGTCACACGCGATTACAATGTTCCACGGGGATTATTTCTGTTGAAGATCAAATAGTTCTATCTCCCACCACTTTGGCGCTGGAGCCAATAAAGATTTTTGAAGTTCGTATTTAGAGGTCACACGCGATTACAATATTCAGTTAAGTTGTGGAGGTTTTCTTGAGGATTATTTCTGTCGCAGACCAAATAGTTCTATCTCCCACCACTTTGGCCCTGGAGTCAATAAAGGTTTTTGAAGTTCATATTTAGATGTCACACGCTATTACAATGTTCATCAAAGTTGTGGAGGTTTTCATGGGGATTATTTCTCTCGAAGACCAAATAGGTATATCTCACACCACTTTGGCCCTGGAGTCAATATAGATCTTTGAAGTTCGTATTTAGAGGTCACACGCGATTACAATGTACAGCAAAGTTGTGGAGGTTTTCATGGGGATTATTTCTGTTGAAGATCAAGTAGTTCTATCTCCCACCACTTTGGCCCTCGAGTCAATAAAGATCTTTGAAGTTCGTATTTAGAGGTCACACGCGATTACAATGTTCACCAAAGTTGTGGAGGTTTTCATGGGGATTCACGAACTTTTTATATTGAGGTCACGCACGAATAGAGTGTTCAGCAAAGTTGTGGAGGTTTTCATGGGGATTATTTCTTTCGCAGACCAAGTAGTTCTATCTCTCACCACTTTGGCGGTGGAGCCAATAAACATTTTTGAAGTTCGCATTTAGAGGTCACACGCGATTACAATGTGCAGCAAAGTTGTGGAGGTTTTCGTGGGGATTATTTCTCACGAAGACCAAATAGTTCTATCTCCCACCACTTTGACCCTGGAGTCAATGAAGATTTTTGGAGTTCCTATTTACAGGTCACATGCGATTACAGTGTTCAGTGAAGTTGTGGAGATTTTCATGGGAATTCACGAACTTTTTATATTGAGGTCACACACGTTTAGAGTGTTCAGCAAAGTTGTGAATGTTTCCACCGCCTTGGCCCTGTAGTCGATAACAATTAACGAACTTTTTATGTATAGTTCGCACGCGATTACAATTGTCTCGCAAGTGATGGTTTTCATTTGAATTTACGACTTTTTTATACTGGAGTCAGACACGAATAGAGTGTTCAGCAAAGTTGTGGAGGTTTTCCTGGGGATTATTTCTCTAGAAGACCAAATAGGTATATCTCCCACCACTTTGGCCCTGGAGTCAATATAGATCTTTGAAGTTCGCATTTACAGGTCACATGCGATTGCAGTGTTCAGTAAAGTTGTGGAGGTTTTCATGACGACTATTTCTGTCGAAGACCAAATAGTTCTATCTCCCACCAATTTGGTCCTGGAGTCAATATAAATTTTTAAACTTCGTAAGTTAAGGTCACACGCGATTACAATGTACAGCAAAGTTGTGGAGGTTTGCATGGGGATTATTTCTCACGAAGACCAAATAGGTCTATCTCGCACCACTTTGGCCCTGGAGTCAATAAAGATCTTTGAAGTTCGTATTTACAGGTCACATGCGGTTACAGTGTTCAGTAAAGTTGTGGAGATTTTCATGGGAATTCGCAAACTTCTTATATTGACGTCACACACGATTAGAATGTCAGCAAAGTTGTGAATGTTTTCACCGCCTTGGCCCTGTAGTCTATAAAAATTAGCGAACTTTTTATATAGAGTTTGCACGCGATCACAATGTTCACCAAAGTGTAGGTTTTCATTTGAATTTACAAACTTTTTATACTGGGGTCACACACGAATAGAGTGTTCAGCAAAGCTGTGGAGGTTTTCATGGGGATTATTTCTCTCGAAGACCAAATAGGTCTATCTCGCACCACTTTGGCCCTGGAGTCAATAAAGTTCTTTGAAGTTCGTATTTAGATGTCACACGCGATTACAATGTTCAGCAAAGTTGTGGAGGTTTTCATGGGGATTATTTCTCACGAAGACCAAATAGGTCTATCTCGCACCACTTTGGCTCTGGAGTCAATAAAGATCTTTGAAGTTCGTATTTACAGGTCACATGCGGTTACAGTGTTCAGTAAAGTTGTGGAGGTTTTCATGACGATTATTTCTGTCGAAGACCAAGTAGTTCTATCTCCCACCACTTTGGCGCTGGAGCCAATAAGGATTTTTGAAGTTCGTATTTAGAGGTCACACGCGATTACAGTGTTCAGTAAAGTTGTGGAGATTTTCATGGGAATTCACGAACTTTTTATATTGAGGTCACGCACGAATAGAGTGTTCAGCAAAGTTGTGGAGGTTTTCATGGGGATTATTTCTCTAGAAGACCAAATAGGTATATCTCCCACCACTTTGACCCTGGAGTCAATAAAGATTTTTGAAGTTCGTATTTACAGGTCACATGCGATTACAGTGTTTAGTAAAGTTGTGGAGATTTTCATGGAGATTCACGAACTTTTTATATTGAGGTCACACACGATTAGAATGTTCAGCAAAGTTGTGAATGTTTTCACTGCCTAGGCCCTATAGTCTATAAAAATTAACGAACTTTTTATATAGAGTTTGCACGCAATCACAATGTTCACCAAAGTGTAGGTTTTCATTTGAATTTACAAACTTTTTATACTGGGGTCACACACGAATAGTGTTCATCAAAGTTGTGGAGGTTTTCATGGGGATTATACCTATCGAAGACCAAATAGTTCTATCTCCCACCACTTTGGCACTGGAGTCAATATAAATTTCTAAACTTCGTATTTAGAGGTCACACGCGATGACAATATTCAGCAAAGTTGTGGAGGTTTTCATGGGGATTATTTCTCTCGAAGACCAAATAGTTCTAGCTCCCACCACTTTGGCCCTGGAGTCAATAAAGGTTTTTGAAGTTCGTATTTAGATGTCACACGCGATTACAATGTTCATCAAAGTTGTGGAGATTTTCATGGAGATTCACGAACTTTTTATATTGAGGTCACACATGATTAGAATGTTCAGCAAAGTTGTGAATGTTTTCACCGCCTTGGCCCTGTAGTCTATAAAAATTAACGAACTTTTTATATAGAGTTCGCACGCGATTACAATGGTCATGAAAGTGATGGTTTTCATTTGAATTTACGAATTTTTTATACTGGGGTCACGCACGAATAGAGTGTTTAGCAAAGTTGTGTAGGTTTTCATGGGGATTATTTCTGTCGCAGACCAAGTAATTCTATCTCCCACCACTTTAGCACTGGAGTCAATATAAATTTTTAAACTTCGTATTTAGATGTCACACGCGATTACAATATTCAGTTAAGTTGTGGAGGTTTTCGTGAGGATTATTTCTGTCGAAGACCAAATAGTTCTATCTCCCACCACTGTGGCCCTGGAGTCAATAAAGATCTTTGAAGTTCGTATTTAGAGGTCACACGCGATTACAATGTTCATCAAAGTTGCGGAGGTTTTCATGGCGATTATTTCTGTTGAAGCTCAAATAGTTCTATCTCCCACCACTTTGGCCCTGGAGTCAATAAAGGTTTTTTAAGTTCGTATTTAGATGTCACGCGCGATTACAATGTACATCAAAGTTGTGGAGGTTTTCATGGGGATTATACCTATCGAAGACCAAATAGTTCTATCTCCCACCACTTTGGCCTTGGAGTCAATATAAATTTTTAAACTTCGTATTTAGAGGTCACACGCGATGACAATATTCAGCAAAGTTGTGGAGGTTTTCATGGGGATTATTTCTCTCGAAGACCAAATAGTTCTATCTCCCACCACTTTGGCCCTCGAGTCAATAAAGATCTTTGAAGTTCGTATTTAGAGGTCACACGCGATTACAATGTTCACCAAAGTTGTGGAGGTTTTCATGGGGATTACTTCTCTCGAAGACCAAATAGTTCTATCTCCCACCACTTTGACCCTGTAGTCTATAAAAATTAGCGAACTTTTTATATAGAGTTTGCACGCGATCACAATGTTCACCAAAGTGTAGGTTTTCATTTGAATTTACAAACTTTTTATACTGGGGTCACACACGAATAGAGTGTTCAGCAAAGTTGTGGAGGTTTTCATGGGGATTATTTTTCTCGAAGACCAAATAGTTCTATCTCGCACCACTTTGGCCTTGGAGTCAATATAAATTTTTAAACTTCGTATTTAGAGGTCACACGCGATGACAATATTCAGCAAAGTTGTGGAGGTTTTCATGGGGATTATTTCTCTCGAAGACCAAATAGTTCTATCTCCCACCACTTTGGCCCTCGAGTCAATAAAGATCTTTGAAGTTCGTATTTAGAGGTCACACGCGATTACAATGTTCAGCAAAGTTATGAAGGTTTTCATGGGGATTATACCTATCGAAAACCAAATAGTTCTATCTCCCACCGCTTTGGCCCTGTAGTCTATAAAAATTAGCGAACTTTTTATATAGAGTTTGCACGCGATCACAATGTTCACCAAAGTGTAGGTTTTCATTTGAATTTACAAACTTTTTATACTGGGGTCACACACGAATAGAGTGTTCAGCAAAGTTGTGGAGGTTTTCATGGGGATTATTTTTCTCGAAGACCAAATAGTTCTATCTCGCACCACTTTGGCCCTGGAGTCAATAAAGATCTTTGAAGTTCGTATTTAGATGTCACACGCGATTACAATGTGCAGCAAATTTCTGGAGGTTTTCATGGGGATTACATCTGTCGCAGACTAGTTAGTTCTATCTCACAGCAAAGTTGTGGAGGTTTTCATGGGGATTATTTCTCACGAAGACCAAATAGGTCTATCTCGCACCACTTTGGCCCTGGAGTCAATAAAGATCTTTGAAGTTCGTATTTACAGGTCACATGCGGTTACAGTGTTCAGTAAAGTTGTAGAGATTTTCATGGGAATTCGCAAACTTTTTATATTGACGTCACACACGATTAGAATGTCAGCAAAGTTGTGAATGTTTTCACCGCCTTGGCCCTGTAGTCTATAAAAATTAGCGAACTTTTTATATAGAGTTTGCACGCGATCACAATGTTCACCAAAGTGTAGGTTTTCATTTGAATTTACAAACTTTTTATACTGGGGTCACACACGAATAGAGTGTTCAGCAAAGTTGTGGAGGTTTTCATGGGGATTATTTCTCTCGAAGACCAAATAGTTCTATCTCGCACCACTTTGGCGCTGGAGCCAATAAAGATTTTTGAAGTTCGTATTTAGGGGTCACACGCGATTACAATGTACAGCAAAGTTGTGGAGGTTTTCATGGGGATTATTTCTGTTGAAGATCAAGTAGTTCTATCTCCCACCCATTTGGCCCTGGAGTCAATATAAATTTTTAAACTTCGTAAGTTGAGGTCACATGCGATTGCGATTTTCAGCAAAGTTGTGGAGGTTTTCATGGGGATTATTTCTGTGGCAGACTAGATAGTTCTATCTCCCACCACTTTGGCGCTGGAGCCAATAAAGATTTTTGAAGTTCGTATTTAGAGGTCACACGCGATTACAGTGTTCAGTAAAGTTGTGGAGATTTTCATGGGAATTCACGAACTTTTTATATTGAGGTCACGCACGAATAGAGTGTTCAGCAAAGTTGTGGAGGTTTTCATGGGGATTATTTCTTTCGCAGACCAAGTAGTTCTATCTCCCACCACTTTGGCGCTGGAGCCAATAAAGATTTTTGAAGTTCGTATTTAGAGGTCACACGCGATTACAATGTGCAGCAAAGTTGTGGAGGTTTTCGTGGGGATTATTTCTCACGAAGACCAAATAGTTCTATCTCCCACCACTTTGACCCTGGAGTCAATGAAGATTTTTGGAGTTCCTATTTACAGGTCACATGCGATTACAGTGTTCAGTGAAGTTGTGGAGATTTTCATGGGAATTCACGAACTTTTTATATTGAGGTCACACACGATTAGAGTGTTCAGCAAAGTTGTGAATGTTTCCACCGCCTTGGCCCTGTAGTCGATAACAATTAACGAATTTTTTATGTATAGTTCGCACGCGATTACAATTGTCTCGCAAGTGATGGTTTTCATTTGAATTTACGATTATTTTATACTGGAGTCAGACACGAATAGAGTGTTCAGCAAAGTTGTGGAGGTTTTCATGGGGATTATTTCTCTAGAAGACCAAATAGGTATATCTCCCACCACTTTGGCCCTGGAGTCAATATAGATCTTTGAAGTTCGCATTTACAGGTCACATGCGGTTGCAGTGTTCAGTAAAGTTGTGGAGGTTTTCATGACGACTATTTCTGTCGAAGACCAAATTGTTCTATCTCCCACCAATTTGGTCCTGGAGTCAATATAAATTTTTAAACTTCGTAAGTTAAGGTCACACGCGATTACAATGTACAGCAAAGTTGTGGAGGTTTTCATGGGGATTATTTCTCACGAAGACCAAATAGGTCTATCTCGCACCACTTTGGCCCTGGAGTCAATAAAGATCTTTGAAGTTCGTATTTACAGGTCACATGCGATTACAGTCTTCAGTAAAGTTGTGGAGATTTTCATGGGAATTCACGAACTTTTTATATTGAGGTCACACACGATTAGTGTTCAGCAAAGTTGTGAATGTTTCCACCGCCTTCACCATGTAGTCGATAAAAATTAACGAACTTTTTTTATAGAGTTCGCATGCGATTACAATGGTCACGAAAGTGATGGTTTTCATTTGAATTTACGAATTTTTTATACTGGGGTCACGCACGAATAGAGTGTTTAGCAAAGTTGTGGAGGTTTTCATGGGGATTATTTCTGTCGCAGACCAAGTAATTCTATCTCCCACCACTTTAGCGCTGGAGTCAATATAAATTTTTAAACTTCGTATTTAGATGTCACACGCGATTACAATATTCAGTTAAGTTGTGGAGGTTTTCGTGAGGATTATTTCTGTCGAAGACCAAATAGTTCTATCTCCCACCACTGTGGCCCTGGAGTCAATAAAGATCTTTGAAGTTCGTATTTAGAGGTCACACGCGATTACAATGTTCATCAAAGTTGCGGAGGTTTTCATGGCGATTATTTCTGTTGAAGCTCAAATAGTTCTATCTCCCACCACTTTGGCCCTGGAGTCAATAAAGGTTTTTTAAGTTCGTATTTAGATGTCACGCGCGATTACAATGTACATCAAAGTTGTGGAGGTTTTCATGGGGATTATACCTATCGAAGACCAAATAGTTCTATCTCCCACCACTTTGGCCTTGGAGTCAATATAAATTTTTAAACTTCGTATTTAGAGGTCACACGCGATGACAATATTCAGCAAAGTTGTGGAGGTTTTCATGGGGATTATTTCTCTCGAAGACCAAATAGTTCTATCTCCCACCACTTTGGCCCTCGAGTCAATAAAGATCTTTGAAGTTCGTATTTAGAGGTCACACGCGATTACAATGTTCACCAAAGTTGTGGAGGTTTTCATGGGGATTCACGAACTTTTTATATTGAGGTCACGCACGAATAGAGTGTTCAGCAAAGTTGTGGAGGTTTTCATGGGGATTATTTCTTTCGCAGACCAAGTAGTTCTATCTCTCACCACTTTGGCGCTGGAGCCAATAAAGATTTTTGAAGTTCGTATTTAGAGGTCAGACGCGATTACAATGTTCATCAAAGTTGCGGAGGTTTTCATGGCGATTATTTCTGTTGAAGCTCAAATAGTTCTATCTCCCACCACTTTGGCCCTGGAGTCAATAAAGGTTTTTTAAGTTCGTATTTAGATGTCACGCGCGATTACAATGTACATCAAAGTTGTGGAGGTTTTCATGGGGATTATACCTATCGAAGACCAAATAGTTCTATCTCCCACCACTTTGGCCTTGGAGTCAATATAAATTTTTAAACTTCGTATTTAGAGGTCACACGCGATGACAATATTCAGCAAAGTTGTGGAGGTTTTCATGGGGATTATTTCTCTCGAAGACCAAATAGTTCTATCTCCCACCACTTTGGCCCTCGAGTCAATAAAGATCTTTGAAGTTCGTATTTAGAGGTCACACGCGATTACAATGTTCACCAAAGTTGTGGAGGTTTTCATGGGGATTACTTCTCTCGAAGACCAAATAGTTCTATCTCCCACCACTTTGACCCTGTAGTCTATAAAAATTAGCGAACTTTTTATATAGAGTTTGCACGCGATCACAATGTTCACCAAAGTGTAGGTTTTCATTTGAATTTACAAACTTTTTATACTGTGGTCACACACGAATAGAGTGTTCAGCAAAGTTGTGGAGGTTTTCATGGGGATTATTTTTCTCGAAGACCAAATAGTTCTATCTCGCACCACTTTGGCCTTGGAGTCAATATAAATTTTTAAACTTCGTATTTAGAGGTCACACGCGATGACAATATTCAGCAAAGTTGTGGAGGTTTTCATGGGGATTATTTCTCTCGAAGACCAAATAGTTCTATCTCCCACCACTTTGGCCCTCGAGTCAATAAAGATCTTTGAAGTTCGTATTTAGAGGTCACACGCGATTACAATGTTCAGCAAAGTTATGAAGGTTTTCATGGGGATTATACCTATCGAAAACCAAATAGTTCTATCTCCCACCGCTTTGGCCCTGTAGTCTATAAAAATTAGCGAACTTTTTATATAGAGTTTGCACGCGATCACAATGTTCACCAAAGTGTAGGTTTTCATTTGAATTTACAAACTTTTTATACTGGGGTCACACACGAATAGAGTGTTCAGCAAAGTTGTGGAGGTTTTCATGGGGATTATTTTTCTCGAAGACCAAATAGTTCTATCTCGCACCACTTTGGCCCTGGAGTCAATAAAGATCTTTGAAGTTCGTATTTAGATGTCACACGCGATTACAATGTGCAGCAAATTTCTGGAGGTTTTCATGGGGATTACATCTGTCGCAGACTAGTTAGTTCTATCTCACAGCAAAGTTGTGGAGGTTTTCATGGGGATTATTTCTCACGAAGACCAAATAGGTCTATCTCGCACCACTTTGGCCCTGGAGTCAATAAAGATCTTTGAAGTTCGTATTTACAGGTCACATGCGGTTACAGTGTTCAGTAAAGTTGTAGAGATTTTCATGGGAATTCGCAAACTTTTTATATTGACGTCACACACGATTAGAATGTCAGCAAAGTTGTGAATGTTTTCACCGCCTTGGCCCTGTAGTCTATAAAAATTAGCGAACTTTTTATATAGAGTTTGCACGCGATCACAATGTTCACCAAAGTGTAGGTTTTCATTTGAATTTACAAACTTTTTATACTGGGGTCACACACGAATAGAGTGTTCAGCAAAGTTGTGGAGGTTTTCATGGGGATTATTTCTCTCGAAGACCAAATAGTTCTATCTCGCACCACTTTGGCGCTGGAGCCAATAAAGATTTTTGAAGTTCGTATTTAGGGGTCACACGCGATTACAATGTACAGCAAAGTTGTGGAGGTTTTCATGGGGATTATTTCTGTTGAAGATCAAGTAGTTCTATCTCCCACCCATTTGGCCCTGGAGTCAATATAAATTTTTAAACTTCGTAAGTTGAGGTCACATGCGATTGCGATTTTCAGCAAAGTTGTGGAGGTTTTCATGGGGATTATTTCTGTGGCAGACTAGATAGTTCTATCTCCCACCACTTTGGCGCTGGAGCCAATAAAGATTTTTGAAGTTCGTATTTAGAGGTCACACGCGATTACAGTGTTCAGTAAAGTTGTGGAGATTTTCATGGGAATTCACGAACTTTTTATATTGAGGTCACGCACGAATAGAGTGTTCAGCAAAGTTGTGGAGGTTTTCATGGGGATTATTTCTTTCGCAGACCAAGTAGTTCTATCTCCCACCACTTTGGCGCTGGAGCCAATAAAGATTTTTGAAGTTCGTATTTAGAGGTCACACGCGATTACAATGTGCAGCAAAGTTGTGGAGGTTTTCGTGGGGATTATTTCTCACGAAGACCAAATAGTTCTATCTCCCACCACTTTGACCCTGGAGTCAATGAAGATTTTTGGAGTTCCTATTTACAGGTCACATGCGATTACAGTGTTCAGTGAAGTTGTGGAGATTTTCATGGGAATTCACGAACTTTTTATATTGAGGTCACACACGATTAGAGTGTTCAGCAAAGTTGTGAATGTTTCCACCGCCTTGGCCCTGTAGTCGATAACAATTAACGAATTTTTTATGTATAGTTCGCACGCGATTACAATTGTCTCGCAAGTGATGGTTTTCATTTGAATTTACGATTATTTTATACTGGAGTCAGACACGAATAGAGTGTTCAGCAAAGTTGTGGAGGTTTTCATGGGGATTATTTCTCTAGAAGACCAAATAGGTATATCTCCCACCACTTTGGCCCTGGAGTCAATATAGATCTTTGAAGTTCGCATTTACAGGTCACATGCGGTTGCAGTGTTCAGTAAAGTTGTGGAGGTTTTCATGACGACTATTTCTGTCGAAGACCAAATTGTTCTATCTCCCACCAATTTGGTCCTGGAGTCAATATAAATTTTTAAACTTCGTAAGTTAAGGTCACACGCGATTACAATGTACAGCAAAGTTGTGGAGGTTTTCATGGGGATTATTTCTCACGAAGACCAAATAGGTCTATCTCGCACCACTTTGGCCCTGGAGTCAATAAAGATCTTTGAAGTTCGTATTTACAGGTCACATGCGATTACAGTGTTCAGTAAAGTTGTGGAGATTTTCATGGGAATTCACGAACTTTTTATATTGAGGTCACACACGATTAGTGTTCAGCAAAGTTGTGAATGTTTCCACCGCCTTCACCATGTAGTCGATAAAAATTAACGAACTTTTTTTATAGAGTTCGCATGCGATTACAATGGTCACGAAAGTGATGGTTTTCATTTGAATTTACGAATTTTTTATACTGGGGTCACGCACGAATAGAGTGTTTAGCAAAGTTGTGGAGGTTTTCATGGGGATTATTTCTGTCGCAGACCAAGTAATTCTATCTCCCACCACTTTAGCGCTGGAGTCAATATAAATTTTTAAACTTCGTATTTAGATGTCACACGCGATTACAATATTCAGTTAAGTTGTGGAGGTTTTCGTGAGGATTATTTCTGTCGAAGACCAAATAGTTCTATCTCCCACCACTGTGGCCCTGGAGTCAATAAAGATCTTTGAAGTTCGTATTTAGAGGTCACACGCGATTACAATGTTCATCAAAGTTGCGGAGGTTTTCATGGCGATTATTTCTGTTGAAGCTCAAATAGTTCTATCTCCCACCACTTTGGCCCTGGAGTCAATAAAGGTTTTTTAAGTTCGTATTTAGATGTCACGCGCGATTACAATGTACATCAAAGTTGTGGAGGTTTTCATGGGGATTATACCTATCGAAGACCAAATAGTTCTATCTCCCACCACTTTGGCCTTGGAGTCAATATAAATTTTTAAACTTCGTATTTAGAGGTCACACGCGATGACAATATTCAGCAAAGTTGTGGAGGTTTTCATGGGGATTATTTCTCTCGAAGACCAAATAGTTCTATCTCCCACCACTTTGGCCCTCGAGTCAATAAAGATCTTTGAAGTTCGTATTTAGAGGTCACACGCGATTACAATGTTCACCAAAGTTGTGGAGGTTTTCATGGGGATTCACGAACTTTTTATATTGAGGTCACGCACGAATAGAGTGTTCAGCAAAGTTGTGGAGGTTTTCATGGGGATTATTTCTTTCGCAGACCAAGTAGTTCTATCTCTCACCACTTTGGCGCTGGAGCCAATAAAGATTTTTGAAGTTCGTATTTAGAGGTCACACGCGATTACAATGTGCAGCAAAGTTGTGGAGGTTTTCGTGGGGATTATTTCTCACGAAGACCAAATAGTTCTATCTCCCACCACTTTGACCCTGGAGTCAATGAAGATTTTTGGAGTTCCTATTTACAGGTCACATGCGATTACAGTGTTCAGTGAAGTTGTGGAGATTTTCATGGGAATTCACGAACTTTTTATATTGAGGTCACACACGTTTAGAGTGTTCAGCAAAGTTGTGAATGTTTCCACCGCCTTAGCCCTGTAGTCGATAACAATTAACGAACTTTTTATGTATAGTTCGCACGCGATTACAATTGTCTCGCAAGTGATGGTTTTCATTTGAATTTACGACTTTTTTATACTGGAGTCAGACACGAATAGAGTGTTCAGCAAAGTTGTGGAGGTTTTCATGGGGATTATTTCTCTAGAAGACCAAATAGGTATATCTCCCACCACTTTGGCCCTGGAGTCAATATAGATCTTTGAAGTTCGCATTTACAGGTCACATGCGATTGCAGTGTTCAGTAAAGTTGTGGAGGTTTTCATGACGACTATTTCTGTCGAAGACCAAATAGTTCTATCTCCCACCAATTTGGTCCTGGAGTCAATATAAATTTTTAAACTTCGTAAGTTAAGGTCACACGCGATTACAATGTACAGCAAAGTTGTGGAGGTTTGCATGGGGATTATTTCTCACGAAGACCAAATAGGTCTATCTCGCACCACTTTGGCCCTGGAGTCAATAAAGATCTTTGAAGTTCGTATTTACAGGTCACATGCGGTTACAGTGTTCAGTAAAGTTGTGGAGATTTTCATGGGAATTCGCAAACTTCTTATATTGACGTCACACACGATTAGAATGTCAGCAAAGTTGTGAATGTTTTCACCGCCTTGGCCCTGTAGTCTATAAAAATTAGCGAACTTTTTATATAGAGTTTGCACGCGATCACAATGTTCACCAAAGTGTAGGTTTTCATTTGAATTTACAAACTTTTTATACTGGGGTCACACACGAATAGAGTGTTCAGCAAAGCTGTGGAGGTTTTCATGGGGATTATTTCTCTCGAAGACCAAATAGGTCTATCTCGCACCACTTTGGCCCTGGAGTCAATAAAGTTCTTTGAAGTTCGTATTTAGATGTCACACGCGATTACAATGTTCAGCAAAGTTGTGGAGGTTTTCATGGGGATTATTTCTCACGAAGACCAAATAGGTCTATCTCGCACCACTTTGGCTCTGGAGTCAATAAAGATCTTTGAAGTTCGTATTTACAGGTCACATGCGGTTACAGTGTTCAGTAAAGTTGTGGAGGTTTTCCTGACGATTATTTCTGTCGAAGACCAAGTAGTTCTATCTCCCACCACTTTGGCGCTGGAGCCAATAAGGATTTTTGAAGTTCGTATTTAGAGGTCACACGCGATTACAGTGTTCAGTAAAGTTGTGGAGATTTTCATGGGAATTCACGAACTTTTTATATTGAGGTCACGCACGAATAGAGTGTTCAGCAAAGTTGTGGAGGTTTTCATGGGGATTATTTCTCTAGAAGACCAAATAGGTATATCTCCCACCACTTTGACCCTGGAGTCAATAAAGATTTTTGAAGTTCGTATTTACAGGTCACATGCGATTACAGTGTTTAGTAAAGTTGTGGAGATTTTCATGGAGATTCACGAACTTTTTATATTGAGGTCACACACGATTAGAATGTTCAGCAAAGTTGTGAATGTTTTCACTGCCTAGGCCCTATAGTCTATAAAAATTAACGAACTTTTTATATAGAGTTTGCACGCAATCACAATGTTCACCAAAGTGTAGGTTTTCATTTGAATTTACAAACTTTTTATACTGGGGTCACACACGAATAGTGTTCATCAAAGTTGTGGAGGTTTTCATGGGGATTATACCTATCGAAGACCAAATAGTTCTATCTCCCACCACTTTGGCACTGGAGTCAATATAAATTTCTAAACTTCGTATTTAGAGGTCACACGCGATGACAATATTCAGCAAAGTTGTGGAGGTTTTCATGGGGATTATTTCTCTCGAAGACCAAATAGTTCTAGCTCCCACCACTTTGGCCCTGGAGTCAATAAAGGTTTTTGAAGTTCGTATTTAGATGTCACACGCGATTACAATGTTCATCAAAGTTGTGGAGATTTTCATGGAGATTCACGAACTTTTTATATTGAGGTCACACATGATTAGAATGTTCAGCAAAGTTGTGAATGTTTTCACCGCCTTGGCCCTGTAGTCTATAAAAATTAACGAACTTTTTATATAGAGTTCGCACGCGATTACAATGGTCATGAAAGTGATGGTTTTCATTTGAATTTACGAATTTTTTATACTGGGGTCACGCACGAATAGAGTGTTTAGCAAAGTTGTGTAGGTTTTCATGGGGATTATTTCTGTCGCAGACCAAGTAATTCTATCTCCCACCACTTTAGCACTGGAGTCAATATAAATTTTTAAACTTCGTATTTAGATGTCACACGCGATTACAATATTCAGTTAAGTTGTGGAGGTTTTCGTGAGGATTATTTCTGTCGAAGACCAAATAGTTCTATCTCCCACCACTGTGGCCCTGGAGTCAATAAAGATCTTTGAAGTTCGTATTTAGAGGTCACACGCGATTACAATGTTCATCAAAGTTGCGGAGGTTTTCATGGCGATTATTTCTGTTGAAGCTCAAATAGTTCTATCTCCCACCACTTTGGCCCTGGAGTCAATAAAGGTTTTTTAAGTTCGTATTTAGATGTCACGCGCGATTACAATGTACATCAAAGTTGTGGAGGTTTTCATGGGGATTATACCTATCGAAGACCAAATAGTTCTATCTCCCACCACTTTGGCCTTGGAGTCAATATAAATTTTTAAACTTCGTATTTAGAGGTCACACGCGATGACAATATTCAGCAAAGTTGTGGAGGTTTTCATGGGGATTATTTCTCTCGAAGACCAAATAGTTCTATCTCCCACCACTTTGGCCCTCGAGTCAATAAAGATCTTTGAAGTTCGTATTTAGAGGTCACACGCGATTACAATGTTCACCAAAGTTGTGGAGGTTTTCATGGGGATTACTTCTCTCGAAGACCAAATAGTTCTATCTCCCACCACTTTGACCCTGGAGTCAATAAAGATTTTTGAAGTTCGTATTTACAGGTCACATGCGATTACAGTGTTTAGTAAAGTTGTGGAGATTTTCATGGAGATTCACGAACTTTTTATATTGAGGTCACACACGATTAGAATGTTCAGCAAAGTTGTGAATGTTTTCACTGCCTAGGCCCTATAGTCTATAAAAATTAACGAACTTTTTATATAGAGTTTGCACGCAATCACAATGTTCACCAAAGTGTAGGTTTTCATTTGAATTTACAAACTTTTTATACTGGGGTCACACACGAATAGTGTTCATCAAAGTTGTGGAGGTTTTCATGGGGATTATACCTATCGAAGACCAAATAGTTCTATCTCCCACCACTTTGGCACTGGAGTCAATATAAATTTCTAAACTTCGTATTTAGAGGTCACACGCGATGACAATATTCAGCAAAGTTGTGGAGGTTTTCATGGGGATTATTTCTCTCGAAGACCAAATAGTTCTAGCTCCCACCACTTTGGCCCTGGAGTCAATAAAGGTTTTTGAAGTTCGTATTTAGATGTCACACGCGATTACAATGTTCATCAAAGTTGTGGAGGTTTTCATGGGGATTATACCTATCGAAGACCAAATAGTTCTATCTCCCACCACTTTGGCCCTGGAGTCAATAAAGATCTTTGAAGTTCGTATTTAGAGGTCACACGCGATTACAATGTTCATCAACGTTGCGCAGGTTTTCACGGGGATTATTTCTGTTGAAGATCAAATAGTTCTAGCTCCCACCACTTTGGCCCTGGAGTCAATATAAATTTTTAAACTTCGTATTTAGAGGTCACGCGCGATGACAATATTCAGCAAAGCTGTGGAGGTTTTCATGGGGATTATTTCTCTCGAAGATCAAATAGTTCTAGCTCCCACCACTTTGGCCCTGGAGTCAATAAAGGTTTTTGAAGTTCGTATTTAGATGTCACACGCGATTACAATGTTCCACGGGGATTATTTCTGTTGAAGATCAAATAGTTCTATCTCCCACCACTTTGGCGCTGGAGCCAATAAAGATTTTTGAAGTTCGTATTTAGAGGTCACACGCGATTACAATATTCAGTTAAGTTGTGGAGGTTTTCTTGAGGATTATTTCTGTCGCAGACCAAATAGTTCTATCTCCCACCACTTTGGCCCTGGAGTCAATAAAGGTTTTTGAAGTTCATATTTAGATGTCACACGCTATTACAATGTTCATCAAAGTTGTGGAGGTTTTCATGGGGATTATTTCTCTCGAAGACCAAATAGGTATATCTCCCACCACTTTGGCCCTGGAGTCAATATAGATCTTTGAAGTTCGTATTTAGAGGTCACACGCGATTACAATGTACAGCAAAGTTGTGGAGGTTTTCATGGGGATTATTTCTGTTGAAGATCAAGTAGTTCTATCTCCCACCACTTTGGCCCTCGAGTCAATAAAGATCTTTGAAGTTCGTATTTAGAGGTCACACGCGATTACAATGTTCACCAAAGTTGTGGAGGTTTTCATGGGGATTCACGAACTTTTTATATTGAGGTCACGCACGAATAGAGTGTTCAGCAAAGTTGTGGAGGTTTTCATGGGGATTATTTCTTTCGCAGACCAAGTAGTTCTATCTCTCACCACTTTGGCGCTGGAGCCAATAAAGATTTTTGAAGTTCGTATTTAGAGGTCACACGCGATTACAATGTGCAGCAAAGTTGTGGAGGTTTTCGTGGGGATTATTTCTCACGAAGACCAAATAGTTCTATCTCCCACCACTTTGACCCTGGAGTCAATGAAGATTTTTGGAGTTCCTATTTACAGGTCACATGCGATTACAGTGTTCAGTGAAGTTGTGGAGATTTTCATGGGAATTCACGAACTTTTTATATTGAGGTCACACACGTTTAGAGTGTTCAGCAAAGTTGTGAATGTTTCCACCGCCTTGGCCCTGTAGTCGATAACAATTAACGAACTTTTTATGTATAGTTCGCACGCGATTACAATTGTCTCGCAAGTGATGGTTTTCATTTGAATTTACGACTTTTTTATACTGGAGTCAGACACGAATAGAGTGTTCAGCAAAGTTGTGGAGGTTTTCCTGGGGATTATTTCTCTAGAAGACCAAATAGGTATATCTCCCACCACTTTGGCCCTGGAGTCAATATAGATCTTTGAAGTTCGCATTTACAGGTCACATGCGATTGCAGTGTTCAGTAAAGTTGTGGAGGTTTTCATGACGACTATTTCTGTCGAAGACCAAATAGTTCTATCTCCCACCAATTTGGTCCTGGAGTCAATATAAATTTTTAAACTTCGTAAGTTAAGGTCACACGCGATTACAATGTACAGCAAAGTTGTGGAGGTTTGCATGGGGATTATTTCTCACGAAGACCAAATAGGTCTATCTCGCACCACTTTGGCCCTGGAGTCAATAAAGATCTTTGAAGTTCGTATTTACAGGTCACATGCGGTTACAGTGTTCAGTAAAGTTGTGGAGATTTTCATGGGAATTCGCAAACTTCTTATATTGACGTCACACACGATTAGAATGTCAGCAAAGTTGTGAATGTTTTCACCGCCTTGGCCCTGTAGTCTATAAAAATTAGCGAACTTTTTATATAGAGTTTGCACGCGATCACAATGTTCACCAAAGTGTAGGTTTTCATTTGAATTTACAAACTTTTTATACTGGGGTCACACACGAATAGAGTGTTCAGCAAAGCTGTGGAGGTTTTCATGGGGATTATTTCTCTCGAAGACCAAATAGGTCTATCTCGCACCACTTTGGCCCTGGAGTCAATAAAGTTCTTTGAAGTTCGTATTTAGATGTCACACGCGATTACAATGTTCAGCAAAGTTGTGGAGGTTTTCATGGGGATTATTTCTCACGAAGACCAAATAGGTCTATCTCGCACCACTTTGGCTCTGGAGTCAATAAAGATCTTTGAAGTTCGTATTTACAGGTCACATGCGGTTACAGTGTTCAGTAAAGTTGTGGAGGTTTTCATGACGATTATTTCTGTCGAAGACCAAGTAGTTCTATCTCCCACTACTTTGGCGCTGGAGCCAATAAGGATTTTTGAAGTTCGTATTTAGAGGTCACACGCGATTACAGTGTTCAGTAAAGTTGTGGAGATTTTCATGGGAATTCACGAACTTTTTATATTGAGGTCACGCACGAATAGAGTGTTCAGCAAAGTTGTGGAGGTTTTCATGGGGATTATTTCTCTAGAAGACCAAATAGGTATATCTCCCACCACTTTGACCCTGGAGTCAATAAAGATTTTTGAAGTTCGTATTTACAGGTCACATGCGATTACAGTGTTTAGTAAAGTTGTGGAGATTTTCATGGAGATTCACGAACTTTTTATATTGAGGTCACACACGATTAGAATGTTCAGCAAAGTTGTGAATGTTTTCACTGCCTAGGCCCTATAGTCTATAAAAATTAACGAACTTTTTATATAGAGTTTGCACGCAATCACAATGTTCACCAAAGTGTAGGTTTTCATTTGAATTTACAAACTTTTTATACTGGGGTCACACACGAATAGTGTTCATCAAAGTTGTGGAGGTTTTCATGGGGATTATACCTATCGAAGACCAAATAGTTCTATCTCCCACCACTTTGGCACTGGAGTCAATATAAATTTCTAAACTTCGTATTTAGAGGTCACACGCGATGACAATATTCAGCAAAGTTGTGGAGGTTTTCATGGGGATTATTTCTCTCGAAGACCAAATAGTTCTAGCTCCCACCACTTTGGCCCTGGAGTCAATAAAGGTTTTTGAAGTTCGTATTTAGATGTCACACGCGATTACAATGTTCATCAAAGTTGTGGAGATTTTCATGGAGATTCACGAACTTTTTATATTGAGGTCACACATGATTAGAATGTTCAGCAAAGTTGTGAATGTTTTCACCGCCTTGGCCCTGTAGTCTATAAAAATTAACGAACTTTTTATATAGAGTTCGCACGCGATTACAATGGTCATGAAAGTGATGGTTTTCATTTGAATTTACGAATTTTTTATACTGGGGTCACGCACGAATAGAGTGTTTAGCAAAGTTGTGTAGGTTTTCATGGGGATTATTTCTGTCGCAGACCAAGTAATTCTATCTCCCACCACTTTAGCACTGGAGTCAATATAAATTTTTAAACTTCGTATTTAGATGTCACACGCGATTACAATATTCAGTTAAGTTGTGGAGGTTTTCGTGAGGATTATTTCTGTCGAAGACCAAATAGTTCTATCTCCCACCACTGTGGCCCTGGAGTCAATAAAGATCTTTGAAGTTCGTATTTAGAGGTCACACGCGATTACAATGTTCATCAAAGTTGCGGAGGTTTTCATGGCGATTATTTCTGTTGAAGCTCAAATAGTTCTATCTCCCACCACTTTGGCCCTGGAGTCAATAAAGGTTTTTTAAGTTCGTATTTAGATGTCACGCGCGATTACAATGTACATCAAAGTTGTGGAGGTTTTCATGGGGATTATACCTATCGAAGACCAAATAGTTCTATCTCCCACCACTTTGGCCTTGGAGTCAATATAAATTTTTAAACTTCGTATTTAGAGGTCACACGCGATGACAATATTCAGCAAAGTTGTGGAGGTTTTCATGGGGATTATTTCTCTCGAAGACCAAATAGTTCTATCTCCCACCACTTTGGCCCTCGAGTCAATAAAGATCTTTGAAGTTCGTATTTAGAGGTCACACGCGATTACAATGTTCACCAAAGTTGTGGAGGTTTTCATGGGGATTACTTCTCTCGAAGACCAAATAGTTCTATCTCCCACCACTTTGACCCTGGAGTCAATAAAGATTTTTGAAGTTCGTATTTACAGGTCACATGCGATTACAGTGTTTAGTAAAGTTGTGGAGATTTTCATGGAGATTCACGAACTTTTTATATTGAGGTCACACAGGATTAGAATGTTCAGCAAAGTTGTGAATGTTTTCACTGCCTAGGCCCTATAGTCTATAAAAATTAACGAACTTTTTATATAGAGTTTGCACGCAATCACAATGTTCACCAAAGTGTAGGTTTTCATTTGAATTTACAAACTTTTTATACTGGGGTCACACACGAATAGTGTTCATCAAAGTTGTGGAGGTTTTCATGGGGATTATACCTATCGAAGACCAAATAGTTCTATCTCCCACCACTTTGGCACTGGAGTCAATATAAATTTCTAAACTTCGTATTTAGAGGTCACACGCGATGACAATATTCAGCAAAGTTGTGGAGGTTTTCATGGGGATTATTTCTCTCGAAGACCAAATAGTTCTAGCTCCCACCACTTTGGCCCTGGAGTCAATAAAGGTTTTTGAAGTTCGTATTTAGATGTCACACGCGATTACAATGTTCATCAAAGTTGTGGAGGTTTTCATGGGGATTATACCTATCGAAGACCAAATAGTTCTATCTCCCACCACTTTGGCCCTGGAGTCAATAAAGATCTTTGAAGTTCGTATTTAGAGGTCACACGCGATTACAATGTTCATCAACGTTGCGCAGGTTTTCACGGGGATTATTTCTGTTGAAGATCAAATAGTTCTAGCTCCCACCACTTTGGCCCTGGAGTCAATATAAATTTTTAAACTTCGTATTTAGAGGTCACGCGCGATGACAATATTCAGCAAAGCTGTGGAGGTTTTCATGGGGATTATTTCTCTCGAAGATCAAATAGTTCTAGCTCCCACCACTTTGGCCCTGGAGTCAATAAAGGTTTTTGAAGTTCGTATTTAGATGTCACACGCGATTACAATGTTCCACGGGGATTATTTCTGTTGAAGATCAAATAGTTCTATCTCCCACCACTTTGGCGCTGGAGCCAATAAAGATTTTTGAAGTTCGTATTTAGAGGTCACACGCGATTACAATATTCAGTTAAGTTGTGGAGGTTTTCTTGAGGATTATTTCTGTCGCAGACCAAATAGTTCTATCTCCCACCACTTTGGCCCTGGAGTCAATAAAGGTTTTTGAAGTTCATATTTAGATGTCACACGCTATTACAATGTTCATCAAAGTTGTGGAGGTTTTCATGGGGATTATTTCTCTCGAAGACCAAATAGGTATATCTCCCACCACTTTGGCCCTGGAGTCAATATAGATCTTTGAAGTTCGCATTTACAGGTCACATGCGATTACAGTGTTCAGTAATGTTGTGGAGATTTTCATGGGAATTCACGAACTTTTTATATTGAGGTCACACACGATTAGTGTTCAGCAAAGTTGTGAATGTTTCCACCGCCTTCACCATGTAGTCGATAAAAATGAACGAACTTTTTTTATAGAGTTCGCATGCGATTACAATGGTCACGAAAGTGATGGTTTTCATTTGAATTTACGAATTTTTTATACTGGGGTCACACACGAATAGAGTGTTCAGCAAAGTTATGAAGGTTTTCATGGGGATTATACCTATCGAAAACCAAATAGTTCTATCTCCCACCGCTTTGGCCCTGTAGTCTATAAAAATTAGCGAACTTTTTATATAGAGTTTGCACGCGATCACAATGTTCACCAAAGTGTAGGTTTTCATTTGAATTTACAAACTTTTTATACTGGGGTCACACACGAATAGAGTGTTCAGCAAAGTTGTGGAGGTTTTCATGGGGATTATTTCTCTCGAAGACCAAATAGTTCTATCTCGCACCACTTTGGCGCTGGAGCCAATAAAGATTTTTGAAGTTCGTATTTAGGGGTCACACGCGATTACAATGTACAGCAAAGTTGTGGAGGTTTTCATGGGGATTATTTCTGTTGAAGATCAAGTAGTTCTATCTCCCACCCATTTGGCCCTGGAGTCAATATAAATTTTTAAACTTCGTAAGTTGAGGTCACATGCGATTGCGATTTTCAGCAAAGTTGTGGAGGTTTTCATGGGGATTATTTCTGTGGCAGACTAGATAGTTCTATCTCCCACCACTTTGGCGCTGGAGCCAATAAAGATTTTTGAAGTTCGTATTTAGAGGTCACACGCGATTACAGTGTTCAGTAAAGTTGTGGAGATTTTCATGGGAATTCACGAACTTTTTATATTGAGGTCACGCACGAATAGAGTGTTCAGCAAAGTTGTGGAGGTTTTCATGGGGATTATTTCTTTCGCAGACCAAGTAGTTCTATCTCCCACCACTTTGGCGCTGGAGCCAATAAAGATTTTTGAAGTTCGTATTTAGAGGTCACACGCGATTACAATGTGCAGCAAAGTTGTGGAGGTTTTCGTGGGGATTATTTCTCACGAAGACCAAATAGTTCTATCTCCCACCACTTTGACCCTGGAGTCAATGAAGATTTTTGGAGTTCCTATTTACAGGTCACATGCGATTACAGTGTTCAGTGAAGTTGTGGAGATTTTCATGGGAATTCACGAACTTTTTATATTGAGGTCACACACGATTAGAGTGTTCAGCAAAGTTGTGAATGTTTCCACCGCCTTGGCCCTGTAGTCGATAACAATTAACGAACTTTTTATGTATAGTTCGCACGCGATTACAATTGTCTCGCAAGTGATGGTTTTCATTTGAATTTACGATTTTTTTATACTGGAGTCAGACACGAATAGAGTGTTCAGCAAAGTTGTGGAGGTTTTCATGGGGATTATTTCTCTAGAAGACCAAATAGGTATATCTCCCACCACTTTGGCCCTGGAGTCAATATAGATCTTTGAAGTTCGCATTTACAGGTCACATGCGATTGCAGTGTTCAGTAAAGTTGTGGAGGTTTTCATGACGACTATTTCTGTCGAAGACCAAATAGTTCTATCTCCCACCAATTTGGTCCTGGAGTCAATATAAATTTTTAAACTTCGTAAGTTAAGATCACACGCGATTACAATGTACAGCAAAGTTGTGGAGGTTTTCATGGGGATTATTTCTCACGAAGACCAAATAGGTCTATCTCGCACCACTTTGGCCCTGGAGTCAATAAAGATCTTTGAAGTTCGTATTTACAGGTCACATGCGGTTACAGTGTTCAGTAAAGTTGTGGAGATTTTCATGGGGATTATTTCTCTCGAAGACAAAATAGGTATATCTCCCACCACTTTGGCCCTGGAGTCAATAAAGATTTTTGGAGTTCCTATTTACAGGTCACATGCGATTACAGTGTTCAGTAAAGTTGTGGAGATTTTCATGGAGATTCACGAACTTTTTATATTGAGGTCACACATGATTAGAATGTTCAGCAAAGTTGTGAATGTTTTCACCGCCTTGGCCCTGTAGTCTATAAAAATTAACGAACTTTTTATATAGAGTTCGCACGCGATTACAATGGTCATGAAAGTGATGGTTTTCATTTGAATTTACGAATTTTTTATACTGTGGTCACACACGAGTAGAATGTTCAGCAAAGTTATGAAGGTTTTCATGGGGATTATACCTATCGAAGACCAAATAGTTCTATCTCCCACCACTTTGGCCCTGGAGTCAATAAAGATCTTTGAAGTTCGTATTTACAGGTCACATGCGATTACAGTGTTCAGTAAAGTTGTGGAGGTTTTCATGACGATTATTTCTGTCGAAGACCAAATAGGTCTATCTCCCACCACTTTGGCCCTGGAGTCAATAAAGATTTTTGGAGTTCGTATTTGCAGGTCACATGCGATTACAGTGTTCATCAAAGTTGTGGAGGTTTTCATGGGGATTATTTCTCTCGAAGACAAAATAGGTATATCTCCCATCACTTTGGCCCTGGAGTCAATATAGATCTTTGAAGTTCGCATTTACAGGTCACATGCGATTACAGTATTCAGTAAAGTTGTGGAGATTTTCATTGAGATTCACGAACTTTGTATATTGAGGTCACACACGATTAGAATGTTCAGCAAAGTTGTGAACGTTTTCACCGCCTTGGCCCTGTAGTCTATAAAAATTAACGAACTTTTTATATAGAGTTCGCACGCGATAACAATGGTCATGAAAGTGATGGTTTTCATTTGAATTTACGAATTTTTTATACTGTGGTCACACACGAATAGAATGTTCAGCAAAGTTATGAAGGTTTTCATGGGGATTATACCTATCGAAGACCAAATAGTTCTATCTCCCACCACTTTGGTCCTGGAGTCAATAAAGATCTTTGAAGTTCGTATTTACAGGTCACATGCGATTACAGTGTTCAGTAAAGTTGTGGAGATTTTCATGGGAATTCACGAACTTTTTATATTGAGGTCACACACGATTAGTGTTCAGCAAAGTTGTGAATGTTTCCACCGCCTTCACCATGTAGTCGATAAAAATTAACGAACTTTTTTTATAGAGTTCGCATGCGATTACAATGGTCACGAAAGTGATGGTTTTCATATGAATTTACGAATTTTTTATACTGGGGTCACGCACGAATAGAGTGTTTAGCAAAGTTGTGGAGGTTTTCATGGGGATTATTTCTGTCGCAGACCAAGTAATTCTATCTCCCACCACTGTGGCCCTGGAGTCAATAAAGATCTTTGAAGTTCGTATTTAGAGGTCACACGCGATTACAATGTTCATCAAAGTTGCGGAGGTTTTCATGGCGATTATTTCTGTTGAAGCTCAAATAGTTCTATCTCCCACCACTTTGGCCCTGGAGTCAATAAAGGTTTTTTAAGTTCGTATTTAGATGTCACGCGCGATTACAATGTACATCAAAGTTCTGGAGGTTTTCATGGGGATTATACCTATCGAAGACCAAATAGTTCTATCTCCCACCACTTTGGCCTTGGAGTCAATATAAATTTTTAAACTTCGTATTTAGAGGTCACACGCGATGACAATATTCAGCAAAGTTGTGGAGGTTTTCATGGGGATTATTTCTCTCGAAGACCAAATAGTTCTATCTCCCACCACTTTGGCCCTCGAGTCAATAAAGATCTTTGAAGTTCGTATTTAGAGGTCACACGCGATTACAATGTTCATCAAAGTTGTGGAGGTTTTCATGGGGATTATACCTATCGAAGACCAAATAGTTCTATCTCCCACCACTTTGGCCCTGGAGTCAATAAAGATCTTTGAAGTTCGTATTTAGAGGTCACACGCGATTACAATGTTCATCAACGTTGCGCAGGTTTTCACGGGGATTATTTCTGTTGAAGATCAAATAGTTCTATCTCCCACCACTTTGGCGCTGGAGCCAATAAAGATTTTTGAAGTTCGAATTTAGAAGTTACACGCGATTACAATGTTCATCAAAGTTGTGGAGGTTTTCATGGGGATTATACCTATCGAAGACCAAATAGTTCTATCTCCCACCACTTTGGCCCTGGAGTCAATAAAGATCTTTGAAGTTCGTATTTAGAGGTCACACGCGATTACAATGTTCATCAACGTTGCGCAGGTTTTCACGGGGATTATTTCTGTTGAAGATCAAATAGTTCTATCTCCCACCACTTTGGCGCTGGAGCCAATAAAGATTTTTGAAGTTCGAATTTAGAAGTTACACGCGATTACAATATTCGGTTAAGTTGTGGAGGTTTTCGTGAGGATTATTTCTGTCGAAGACCAAATAGTTCTATCTCCCACCACTTTGGCGCTGTAGCCAATAAAGGTTTTTGAACTTCGTATTTAGAGGTCACACGCGATTACAATGTTCAGCAAAGTGGTGGAGGTTTTCATGACGATTATTTCTGTCGAGACCAAATAGTTCTATCTCCCACCAATTTGGCCCTGGAGTCAATATAAATTTTTAAACTTCGTATTTAGAGGTCACACGCGATGACAATATTCAGCAAAGCTGTGGAGGTTTTCATGGGGATTATTTCTCTCGAAGATCAAATAGTTCTAGCTCCCACCACTTTGGCCCTGGAGTCAATAAAGGTTTTTGAAGTTCGTATTTAGATGTCACACGCGATTACAATGTTCCACGGGGATTATTTCTGTTGAAGATCAAATAGTTCTATCTCCCACCACTTTGGCGCTGGAGCCAATAAAGATTTTTGAAGTTCGTATTTAGAGGTCACACGCGATTACAATATTCAGTTAAGTTGTGGAGGTTTTCTTGAGGATTATTTCTGTCGCAGACCAAATAGTTCTATCTCCCACCACTTTGGCCCTGGAGTCAATAAAGGTTTTTGAAGTTCATATTTAGATGTCACACGCTATTACAATGTTCATCAAAGTTGTGGAGGTTTTCATGGGGATTATTTCTCTCGAAGACCAAATAGGTATATCTCCCACCACTTTGGCCCTGGAGTCAATATAGATCTTTGAAGTTCGCATTTACAGGTCACATGCGATTACAGTGTTCAGTAATGTTGTGGAGATTTTCATGGGAATTCACGAAATTTTTATATTGAGGTCACACACGATTAGTGTTCATCAAAGTTGTGAATGTTTCCACCGCCTTCACCATGTAGTCGATAAAAATTAACGAACTTTTTTTATAGAGTTCGCATGCGATTACAATGGTCACGAAAGTGATGGTTTTCATTTGAATTTACGAATTTTTTATACTGGGGTCACACACGAATAGAGTGTTCAGCAAAGTTATGAAGGTTTTCATGGGGATTATACCTATCGAAGACCAAATAGTTCTATCTCCCACCGCTTTGGCCCTGTAGTCTATAAAAATTAGCGAACTTTTTATATAGAGTTTGCACGCGATCACAATGTTCACCAAAGTGTAGGTTTTCATTTGAATTTACAAACTTTTTATACTGGGGTCACACACGAATAGAGTGTTCAGCAAAGTTGTGGAGGTTTTCATGGGGATTATTTCCCTCGAAGACCAAATAGTTCTAGCTCCCACCACTTTGGCCCTGGAGTCAATAAAGGTTTTTGAAGTTCGTATTTAGATGTCACACGCGATTACAATGTTCATCAAAGTTGTGGAGGTTTTCATGGGGATTATACCTATCGAAGACCAAATAGTTCTATCTCCCACCACTTTGGCCCTGGAGTCAATAAAGATCTTTGAAGTTCGTATTTAGAGGTCACACGCGATTACAATGTTCATCAACGTTGCGCAGGTTTTCACGGGGATTATTTCTGTTGAAGATCAAATAGTTCTATCTCCCACCACTTTGGCGCTGGAGCCAATAAAGATTTTTGAAGTTCGTATTTAGAAGTTACACGCGATTACAATATTCAGTTAAGTTGTGGAGGTTTTCGTGAGGATTATTTCTGTCGAAGACCAAATAGTTCTATCTCCCACCACTTTGGCGCTGTAGCCAATAAAGGTTTTTGAACTTCATATTTAGAGTTCACACGCGATTACAATGTTCAGCAAAGTGGTGGAGGTTTTCATGACGATTATTTCTGTCGAGACCAAATAGTTCTATCTCCCACCAATTTGGCCCTGGAGTCAATATAAATTTTTAAACTTCGTATTTAGAGGTCACGCGCGATGACAATATTCAGCAAAGCTGTGGAGGTTTTCATGGGGATTATTTCTCTCGAAGATCAAATAGTTCTAGCTCCCACCACTTTGGCCTTGGAGTCAATAAAGGTTTTTGAAGTTCGTATTTAGATGTCACACGCGATTACAATGTTCCACGGGGATTATTTCTGTTGAAGATCAAATAGTTCTATCTCCCACCACTTTGGCGCTGGAGCCAATAAAGATTTTTGAAGTTCGTATTTAGAGGTCACACGCGATTACAATATTCAGTTAAGTTGTGGAGGTTTTCTTGAGGATTATTTCTGTCGCAGACCAAATAGTTCTATCTCCCACCACTTTGGCCCTGGAGTCAATAAAGGTTTTTGAAGTTCATATTTAGATGTCACACGCTATTACAATGTTCATCAAAGTTGTGGAGGTTTTCATGGGGATTATTTCTCTCGAAGACCAAATAGGTATATCTCCCACCACTTTGGCCGTCAATATAGATCTTTGAAGTTCGCATTTACAGGTCACATGCGATTACAGTGTTCAGTAATGTTGTGGAGATTTTCATGGGAATTCACGAACTTTTTCTATTGAGGTCACACACGATTAGTGTTCAGCAAAGTTGTGAATGTTTCCACCGCCTTCACCATGTAGTCGATAAAAATGAACGAACTTTTTTTATAGAGTTCGCATGCGATTACAATGGTCACGAAAGTGATGGTTTTCATTTGAATTTACGAATTTTTTATACTGGGGTCACACACGAATAGAGTGTTCAGCAAAGTTATGAAGGTTTTCATGGGGATTATACCTATCGAAAACCAAATAGTTCTATCTCCCACCGCTTTGGCCCTGTAGTCTATAAAAATTAGCGAACTTTTTATATAGAGTTTGCACGCGATCACAATGTTCACCAAAGTGTAGGTTTTCATTTGAATTTACAAACTTTTTATACTGGGGTCACACACGAATAGAGTGTTCAGCAAAGTTGTGGAGGTTTTCATGGGGATTATTTTTCTCGAAGACCAAATAGTTCTATCTCGCACCACTTTGGCCCTGGAGTCAATAAAGATCTTTGAAGTTCGTATTTAGATGTCACACGCGATTACAATGTGCAGCAAATTTGTGGAGGTTTTCATGGGGATTACATCTGTCGCAGACTAGTTAGTTCTATCTCACAGCAAAGTTGTGGAGGTTTTCATGGGGATTATTTCTCACGAAGACCAAATAGGTCTATCTCGCACCACTTTGGCCCTGGAGTCAATAAAGATCTTTGAAGTTCGTATTTACAGGTCACATGCGGTTACAGTGTTCAGTAAAGTTGTAGAGATTTTCATGGGAATTCGCAAACTTTTTATATTGACGTCGCACACGATTAGAATGTCAGCAAAGTTGTGAATGTTTTCATCGCCTTGGCCCTGTAGTCTATAAAAATTAGCGAACTTTTTATATAGAGTTTGCACGCGATCACAATGTTCACCAAAGTGTAGGTTTTCATTTGAATTTACAAACTTTTTATACTGGGGTCACACACGAATAGAGTGTTCAGCAAAGTTGTGGAGGTTTTCATGGGGATTATTTCTCTCGAAGACCAAATAGTTCTATCTCGCACCACTTTGGCGCTGGAGCCAATAAAGATTTTTGAAGTTCGTATTTAGGGGTCACACGCGATTACAATGTACAGCAAAGTTGTGGAGGTTTTCATGGGGATTATTTCTGTTGAAGATCAAGTAGTTCTATCTCCCACCCATTTGGCCCTGGAGTCAATATAAATTTTTAAACTTCGTAAGTTGAGGTCACATGCGATTGCGATTTTCAGCAAAGTTGTGGAGGTTTTCATGGGGATTATTTCTGTGGCAGACTAGATAGTTCTATCTCCCACCACTTTGGCGCTGGAGCCAATAAAGATTTTTGAAGTTCGTATTTAGAGGTCACACGCGATTACAGTGTTCAGTAAAGTTGTGGAGATTTTCATGGGAATTCACGAACTTTTTATATTGAGGTCACGCACGAATAGAGTGTTCAGCAAAGTTGTGGAGGTTTTCATGGGGATTATTTCTTTCGCAGACCAAGTAGTTCTATCTCCCACCACTTTGGCGCTGGAGCCAATAAAGATTTTTGAAGTTCGTATTTAGAGGTCACACGCGATTACAATGTGCAGCAAAGTTGTGGAGGTTTTCGTGGGGATTATTTCTCACGAAGACCAAATAGTTCTATCTCCCACCACTTTGACCCTGGAGTCAATGAAGATTTTTGGAGTTCCTATTTACAGGTCACATGCGATTACAGTGTTCAGTGAAGTTGTGGAGATTTTCATGGGAATTCACGAACTTTTTATATTGAGGTCACACACGATTAGAGTGTTCAGCAAAGTTGTGAATGTTTCCACCGCCTTGGCCCTGTAGTCGATAACAATTAACGAACTTTTTATGTATAGTTCGCACGCGATTACAATTGTCTCGCAAGTGATGGTTTTCATTTGAATTTACGATTATTTTATACTGGAGTCAGACACGAATAGAGTGTTCAGCAAAGTTGTGGAGGTTTTCATGGGGATTATTTCTCTAGAAGACCAAATAGGTATATCTCCCACCACTTTGGCCCTGGAGTCAATATAGATCTTTGAAGTTCGCATTTACAGGTCACATGCGATTGCAGTGTTCAGTAAAGTTGTGGAGGTTTTCATGACGACTATTTCTGTCGAAGACCAAATAGTTCTATCTCCCACCAATTTGGTCCTGGAGTCAATATAAATTTTTAAACTTCGTAAGTTAAGGTCACACGCGATTACAATGTACAGCAAAGTTGTGGAGGTTTTCATGGGGATTATTTCTCACGAAGACCAAATAGGTCTATCTCGCACCACTTTGGCCCTGGAGTCAATAAAGATCTTTGAAGTTCGTATTTACAGGTCACATGCGGTTACAGTGTTCAGTAAAGTTGTGGAGATTTTCATGGGGATTATTTCTCTCGAAGACAAAATAGGTATATCTCCCACCACTTTGGCCCTGGAGTCAATAAAGATTTTTGGAGTTCCTATTTACAGGTCACATGCGATTACAGTGTTCAGTAAATTTGTGGAGATTTTCATGGAGATTCACGAACTTTTTATATTGAGGTCACACATGATTAGAATGTTCAGCAAAGTTGTGAATGTTTTCACCGCCTTGGCCCTGTAGTCTATAAAAATTAACGAACTTTTTATATAGAGTTCGCACGCGATTACAATGGTCATGAAAGTGATGGTTTTCATTTGAATTTACGAATTTTTTATACTGTGGTCACACACGAGTAGAATGTTCAGCAAAGTTATGAAGGTTTTCATGGGGATTATACCTATCGAAGACCAAATAGTTCTATCTCCCACCACTTTGGCCCTGGAGTCAATAAAGATCTTTGAAGTTCGTATTTACAGGTCACATGCGATTACAGTGTTCAGTAAAGTTGTGGAGGTTTTCATGACGATTATTTCTGTCGAAGACCAAATAGGTCTACCTCCCACCACTTTGGCCCTGGAGTCAATAAAGATTTTTGGAGTTCGTATTTGCAGGTCACATGCGATTACAGTGTTCATCAAAGTTGTGGAGGTTTTCATGGGGATTATTTCTCTCGAAGACAAAATAGGTATATCTCCCATCACTTTGGCCCTGGAGTCAATATAGATCTTTGAAGTTCGCATTTACAGGTCACATGCGATTACAGTGTTCAGTAAAGTTGTGGAGGTTTTCATGACGACTATTTCTGTCGAAGACCAAATAGTTCTATCTCCCACCAATTTGGTCCTGGAGTCAATATAAATTTTTAAACTTCGTAAGTTAAGGTCACACGCGATTACAATGTACAGCAAAGTTGTGGAGGTTTTCATGGGGATTATTTCTCACGAAGACCAAATAGGTCTATCTCGCACCACTTTGGCCCTGGAGTTAATAAAGATCTTTGAAGTTCGTATTTAGATGTCACACGCGATTACAATGTTCACCAAAGTTGTGGAGGTTTTCATGGGGATTATTTCTCACAAAGACCAAATAGGTCTATCTCGCACCACTTTGGCTCTGGAGTCAATAAAGATCTTTGAAGTTCGTATTTACAGGTCACATGCGGTTACAGTGTTCAGTAAAGTTGTGGAGGTTTTCATGACGATTATTTCTGTCGAAGACCAAGTAGTTCTATCTCCCACCACTTTGGCGCTGGAGCCAATAAGGATTTTTGAAGTTCGTATTTAGAGGTCACACGCGATTACAGTGTTCAGTAAAGTTGTGGAGATTTTCATGGGAATTCACGAACTTTTTATATTGAGGTCACGCACGAATAGAGTGTTCAGCAAAGTTGTGGAGGTTTTCATGGGGATTATTTCTCTAGAAGACCAAATAGGTATATCTCCCACCACTTTGACCCTGGAGTCAATAAAGATTTTTGAAGTTCGTATTTACAGGTCACATGCGATTACAGTGTTTAGTAAAGTTGTGGAGATTTTCATGGAGATTCACGAACTTTTTATATTGAGGTCACACACGATTAGAATGTTCAGCAAAGTTGTGAATGTTTTCACTGCCTAGGCCCTATAGTCTATAAAAATTAACGAACTTTTTATATAGAGTTTGTACGCAATCACAATGTTCACCAAAGTGTAGGTTTTCATTTGAATTTACAAACTTTTTATACTGGGGTCACACACGAATAGTGTTCATCAAAGTTGTGGAGGTTTTCATGGGGATTATACCTATCGAAGACCAAATAGTTCTATCTCCCACCACTTTGGCACTGGAGTCAATATAAATTTCTAAACTTCGTATTTAGAGGTCACACGCGATGACAATATTCAGCAAAGTTGTGGAGGTTTTCATGGGGATTATTTCTCTCGAAGACCAAATAGTTCTAGCTCCCACCACTTTGGCCCTGGAGTCAATAAAGGTTTTTGAAGTTCGTATTTAGATGTCACACGCGATTACAATGTTCATCAAAGTTGTGGAGATTTTCATGGAGATTCACGAACTTTTTATATTGAGGTCACACATGATTAGAATGTTCAGCAAAGTTGTGAATGTTTTCACCGCCTTGGCCCTGTAGTCTATAAAAATTAACGAACTTTTTATATAGAGTTCGCACGCGATTACAATGGTCATGAAAGTGATGGTTTTCATTTGAATTTACGAATTTTTTATACTGTGGTCACACACGAGTAGAATGTTCAGCAAAGTTATGAAGGTTTTCATGGGGATTATACCTATCGAAGACCAAATAGTTCTATCTCCCACCACTTTGGCCCTGGAGTCAATAAAGATCTTTGAAGTTCGTATTTACAGGTTACATGCGGTTACAGTGTTCAGTAAAGTTGTGGAGATTTTCATGGGGATTATTTCTCTCGAAGACAAAATAGGTATATCTCCCACCACTTTGGCCCTGGAGTCAATAAAGATTTTTGGAGTTCCTATTTACAGGTCACATGCGATTACAGTGTTCAGTAAAGTTGTGGAGATTTTCATGGAGATTCACGAACTTTTTATATTGAGGTCACACATGATTAGAATGTTCAGCAAAGTTGTGAATGTTTTCACCGCCTTGGCCCTGTAGTCTATAAAAATTAACGAACTTTTTATATAGAGTTCGCACGCGATTACAATGGTCATGAAAGTGATGGTTTTCATTTGAATTTACGAATTTTTTATACTGTGGTCACACACGAGTAGAATGTTCAGCAAAGTTATGAAGGTTTTCATGGGGATTATACCTATCGAAGACCAAATAGTTCTATCTCCCACCACTTTGGCCCTGGAGTCAATAAATATCTTTGAAGTTCGTATTTACAGGTCACATGCGATTACAGTGTTCAGTAAAGTTGTGGAGGTTTTCATGACGATTATTTCTATCGAAGACCAAATAGGTCTACCTCCCACCACTTTGGCCCTGGAGTCAATAAAGATTTTTGGAGTTCGTATTTGCAGGTCACATGCGATTACAGTGTTCATCAAAGTTGTGGAGGTTTTCATGGGGATTATTTCTCTCGAAGACAAAATAGGTATATCTCCCATCACTTTGGCCCTGGAGTCAATATAGATCTTTGAAGTTCGCATTTACAGGTCACATGCGATTACAGTATTCAGTAAAGTTGTGGAGATTTTCATTGGGATTCACGAACTTTTTATATTGAGGTCACACACGATTAGAATGTTCAGCAAAGTTGTGAATGTTTTCACCGCCTTGGCCCTGTAGTCGATAAAAATTAACGAACTTTTTATATAGAGTTCGCACGCGATAACAATGGTCATGAAAGTGATGGTTTTCATTTGAATTTACGAATTTTTTATACTGTGGTCACACACGAATAGAATGTTCAGCAAAGTTATGAAGGTTTTCATGGGGATTATACCTATCGAAGACCAAATAGTTCTATCTCCCACCACTTTGGCCCTGGAGTCAATAAAGATCTTTGAAGTTCGTATTTACAGGTCACATGCGATTACAGTGTTCAGTAAAGTTGTGGAGATTTTCATGGGAATTCACGAACTTTTTATATTGAGGTCACACACGATTAGTGTTCAGCAAAGTTGTGAATGTTTCCACCGCCTTCACCATGTAGTCGATAAAAATTAAAGAACTTTTTTTATAGAGTTCGCATGCGATTACAATGGTCACGAAAGTGATGGTTTTCATTTGAATTTACGAATTTTTTATACTGGGGTCACGCACGAATAGAGTGTTTAGCAAAGTTGTGGAGGTTTTCATGGGGATTATTTCTGTCGCAGACCAAGTAATTCTATCTCCCACCACTTTAGCACTGGAGTCAATATAAATTTTTAAACTTCGTATTTAGATGTCACACGCGATTACAATATTCAGTTAAGTTGTGGAGGTTTTCGTGAGGATTATTTCTGTCGAAGACCAAATAGTTCTATCTCCCACCACTGTGGCCCTGGAGTCAATAAAGATCTTTGAAGTTCGTATTTAGAGGTCACACGCGATTACAATGTTCATCAAAGTTGCGGAGGTTTTCATGGCGATTATTTCTGTTGAAGCTCAAATAGTTCTATCTCCCACCACTTTGGCCCTGGAGTCAATAAAGGTTTTTTAAGTTCGTATTTAGATGTCACGCGCGATTACAATGTACATCAAAGTTGTGGAGGTTTTCATGGGGATTATACCTATCGAAGACCAAATAGTTCTACCTCCCACCACTTTGGCCTTGGAGTCAATATAAATTTTTAAACTTCGTATTTAGAGGTCACACGCGATGACAATATTCAGCAAAGTTGTGGAGGTTTTCATGGGGATTATTTCTCTCGAAGACCAAATAGTTCTATCTCCCACCACTTTGGCCCTCGAGTCAATAAAGATCTTTGAAGTTCGTATTTAGAGGTCACACGCGATTACAATGTTCACCAAAGTTGTGGAGGTTTTCATGGGGATTACTTCTCTCGAAGACCAAATAGTTCTACCTCCCACCACTTTGACCCTGGAGTCAATAAAGATTTTTGAAGTTCGTATTTACAGGTCACATGCGATTACAGTGTTTAGTAAAGTTGTGGAGATTTTCATGGAGATTCACGAACTTTTTATATTGAGGTCACACACGATTAGAATGTTCAGCAAAGTTGTGAATGTTTTCACTGCCTAGGCCCTATAGTCTATAAAAATTAACGAACTTTTTATATAGAGTTTGCACGCAATCACAATGTTCACCAAAGTGTAGGTTTTCATTTGAATTTACAAACTTTTTATACTGGGGTCACACACGAATAGTGTTCATCAAAGTTGTGGAGGTTTTCATGGGGATTATACCTATCGAAGACCAAATAGTTCTATCTCCCACCACTTTGGCACTGGAGTCAATATAAATTTCTAAACTTCGTATTTAGAGGTCACACGCGATGACAATATTCAGCAAAGTTGTGGAGGTTTTCATGGGGATTATTTCTCTCGAAGACCAAATAGTTCTAGCTCCCACCACTTTGGCCCTGGAGTCAATAAAGGTTTTCGAAGTTCGTATTTAGATGTCACACGCGATTACAATGTTCATCAAAGTTGTGGAGGTTTTCATGGGGATTATACCTATCGAAGACCAAATAGTTCTATCTCCCACCACTTTGGCCCTGGAGTCAATAAAGATCTTTGAAGTTCGTATTTAGAGGTCACACGCGATTACAATGTTCATCAACGTTGCGCAGGTTTTCACGGGGATTATTTCTGTTGAAGATCAAATAGTTCTATCTCCCACCACTTTGGCGCTGGAGCCAATAAAGATTTTTGAAGTTCGAATTTAGAAGTTACACGCGATTACAATATTCAGTTAAGTTGTGGAGGTTTTCGTGAGGATTATTTCTGTCGAAGACCAAATAGTTCTATCTCCCACCACTTTGGCGCTGTAGCCAATAAAGGTTTTTGAACTTCGTATTTAGAGGTCACACGCGATTACAATGTTCAGCAAAGTGGTGGAGGTTTTCATGACGATTATTTCTGTCGAGACCAAATAGTTCTATCTCCCACCAATTTGGCCCTGGAGTCAATATAAATTTTTAAACTTCGTATTTAGAGGTCACACGCGATGACAATATTCAGCAAAGCTGTGGAGGTTTTCATGGGGATTATTTCTCTCGAAGATCAAATAGTTCTAGCTCCCACCACTTTGGCCCTGGAGTCAATAAAGGTTTTTGAAGTTCGTATTTAGATGTCACACGCGATTACAATGTTCCACGGGGATTATTTCTGTTGAAGATCAAATAGTTCTATCTCCCACCACTTTGGCGCTGGAGCCAATAAAGATTTTTGAAGTTCGTATTTAGAGGTCACACGCGATTACAATATTCAGTTAAGTTGTGGAGGTTTTCTTGAGGATTATTTCTGTCGCAGACCAAATAGTTCTATCTCCCACCACTTTGGCCCTGGAGTCAATAAAGGTTTTTGACGTTCATATTTAGATGTCACACGCTATTACAATGTTCATCAAAGTTGTGGAGGTTTTCATGGGGATTATTTCTCTCGAAGACCAAATAGGTATATCTCCCACCACTTTGGCCCTGGAGTCAATATAGATCTTTGAAGTTCGCATTTACAGGTCACATGCGATTACAGTGTTCAGTAATGTTGTGGAGATTTTCATGGGAATTCACGAAATTTTTATATTGAGGTCACACACGATTAGTGTTCAGCAAAGTTGTGAATGTTTCCACCGCCTTCACCATGTAGTCGATAAAAATTAACGAACTTTTTTTATAGAGTTCGCATGCGATTACAATGGTCACGAAAGTGATGGTTTTCATTTGAATTTACGAATTTTTTATACTGGGGTCACACACGAATAGAGTGTTCAGCAAAGTTATGAAGGTTTTCATGGGGATTATACCTATCGAAGACCAAATAGTTCTATCTCCCACCGCTTTGGCCCTGTAGTCTATAAAAATTAGCGAACTTTTTATATAGAGTTTGCACGCGATCACAATGTTCACCAAAGTGTAGGTTTTCATTTGAATTTACAAACTTTTTATACTGGGGTCACACACGAATAGAGTGTTCAGCAAAGTTGTGGAGGTTTTCATGGGGATTATTTCTCTCGAAGACCAAATAGTTCTATCTCGCACCACTTTGGCCCTGGAGTCAATAAAGATCTTTGAAGTTCGTATTTAGATGTCACACGCGATTTCAATGTTCAGCAAATTTGTGGAGGTTTTCATGGGGATTACATCTGTCGCAGACTAGTTAGTTCTATCTCACAGCAAAGTTGTGGAGGTTTTCATGGGGATTATTTCTCACGAAGACCAAATAGGTCTATCTCGCACCACTTTGGCCCTGGAGTCAATAAAGATCTTTGAAGTTCGTATTTACAGGTCACATGCGGTTACAGTGTTCAGTAAAGTTGTAGAGATTTTCATGGGAATTCGCAAACTTTTTATATTGACGTCACACACGATTAGAATGTCAGCAAAGTTGTGAATGTTTTCACCGCCTTGGCCCTGTAGTCTATAAAAATTAGCGAACTTTTTATATAGAGTTTGCACGCGATCACAATGTTCACCAAAGTGTAGGTTTTCATTTGAATTTACAAACTTTTTATACTGGGGTCACACACGAATAGAGTGTTCAGCAAAGTTGTGGAGGTTTTCATGGGGATTATTTCTCACGCAGACCAAATAGTTCTATCTCGCACCACTTTGGCGCTGGAGCCAATAAAGATTTTTGAAGTTCGTATTTAGAGGTCACACGCGATTACAATGTACAGCAAAGTTGTGGAGGTTTTCATGGGGATTATTTCTGTTGAAGATCAAGTAGTTCTATCTCCCACCACTTTGGCGCTGGAGCCAATAAGGATTTTTGAAGTTCGTATTTAGAGGTCACACGCGATTACAGTGTTCAGTAAAGTTGTGGAGATTTTCATGGGAATTCACGAACTTTTTATATTGAGGTCACGCACGAATAGAGTGTTCAGCAAAGTTGTGGAGGTTTTCATGGGGATTATTTCTTTCGCAGACCAAGTAGTTCTATTTCTCACCACTTTGGCGCTGGAGCCAATAAAGATTTTTGAAGTTCGTATTTAGAGGTCACACGCGATTACAATGTGCAGCAAAGTTGTGGAGGTTTTGTGGGGATTATTTCTCACGAAGACCAAATAGTTCTATCTCCCACCACTTTGACCCTGGAGTCAATGAAGATTTTTGGAGTTCCTATTTACAGGTCACATGCGATTACAGTGTTCAGTGAAGTTGTGGAGATTTTCATGGGAATTCACGAACTTTTTATATTGAGGTCACACACGATTAGAGTGTTCAGCAAAGTTGTGAATGTTTCCACCGCCTTGGCCCTGTAGTCGATAACAATTAACGAACTTTTTATGTATAGTTCGCACGCGATTACAATTGTCTCGCAAGTGATGGTTTTCATTTGAATTTACGATTTTTTTATACTGGAGTCAGACACGAATAGAGTGTTCAGCAAAGTTGTGGAGGTTTTCATGGGGATTATTTCTCTAGAAGACCAAATAGGTATATCTCCCACCAGTTTGGCCCTGGAGTCAATATAGATCTTTGAAGTTCGCATTTACAGGTCACATGCGATTGCAGTGTTCAGTAAAGTTGTGGAGGTTTTCATGACGACTATTTCTGTCGAAGACCAAATAGTTCTATCTCCCACCAATTTGGTCCTGGAGTCAATATAAATTTTTAAACTTCGTAAGTTAAGGTCACACGCGATTACAATGTACAGCAAAGTTGTGGAGGTTTTCATGGGGATTATTTCTCACGAAGACCAAATAGGTCTATCTCGCACCACTTTGGCCCTGGAGTCAATAAAGATCTTTGAATTTCGTATTTACAGGTCACATGCGGTTCAGTAAAGTTGTGGAGATTTTCATGGGAATTCGCAAACTTCTTATATTGACGTCACACACGATTAGAATGTCAGCAAAGTTGTGAATGTTTTCACCGCCTTGGCCCTGTAGTCTATAAAAATTAGCGAACTTTTTATATAGAGTTTGCACGCGATCACAATGTTCACCAAAGTGTAGGTTTTCATTTGAATTTACAAACTTTTTATACTGGGGTCACACACGAATAGAGTGTTCAGCAAAGCTGTGGAGGTTTTCATGGGGATTATTTCTCTCGAAGACCAAATAGGTCTATCTCGCACCACTTTGGCCCTGGAGTCAATAAAGTTCTTTGAAGTTCGTATTTAGATGTCACACGCGATTACAATGTTCAGCAAAGTTGTGGAGGTTTTCATGGGGATTATTTCTCACGAAGACCAAATAGGTCTATCTCGCACCACTTTGGCTCTGGAGTCAATAAAGATCTTTGAAGTTCGTATTTACAGGTCACATGCGGTTACAGTGTTCAGTAAAGTTGTGGAGGTTTTCATGACGATTATTTCTGTCGAAGACCAAATAGTTCTATCTCCCACCACTTTGGCGCTGGAGCCAATAAGGATTTTTGAAGTTCGTATTTAGAGGTCACACGCGATTACAGTGTTCAGTAAAGTTGTGGAGATTTTCATGGGAATTCACGAACTTTTTATATTGAGGTCACGCACGAATAGAGTGTTCAGCAAAGTTGTGGAGGTTTTCATGGGGATTATTTCTTTCGCAGACCAAGTAGTTCTATCTCTCACCACTTTGGCGCTGGAGCCAATAAAGATTTTTGAAGTTCGTATTTAGAGGTCACACGCGATTACAATGTGCAGCAAAGTTGTGGAGGTTTTCGTGGGGATTATTTCTCACGAAGACCAAATAGTTCTATCTCCCACCACTTTGACCCTGGAGTCAATGAAGATTTTTGGAGTTCCTATTTACAGGTCACATGCGATTACAGTGTTCAGTGAAGTTGTGGAGATTTTCATGGGAATTCACGAACTTTTTATATTGAGGTCACACACGATTAGAGTGTTCAGCAAAGTTGTGAATGTTTCCACCGCCTTGGCCCTGTAGTCGATAACAATTAACGAACTTTTTATGTATAGTTCGCACGCGATTACAATTGTCTCGCAAGTGATGGTTTTCATTTGAATTTACGATTTTTTTATACTGGAGTCAGACACGAATAGAGTGTTCAGCAAAGTTGTGGAGGTTTTCATGGGGATTATTTCTCACGAAGACCAAATAGGTCTATCTCGCACCACTTTGGCCCTGGAGTCAATAAAGATCTTTGAAGTTCGTATTTACAGGTCACATGCGGTTACAGTGTTCAGTAAAGTTGTGGAGATTTTCATGGGAATTCGCAAACTTCTTATATTGACGTCACACACGATTAGAATGTCAGCAAAGTTGTGAATGTTTTCACCGCCTTGGCCCTGTAGTCTATAAAAATTAGCGAACTTTTTATATAGAGTTTGCACGCGATCACAATGTTCACCAAAGTGTAGGTTTTCATTTGAATTTACAAACTTTTTATACTGGGGTCACACACGAATAGAGTGTTCAGCAAAGCTGTGGAGGTTTTCATGGGGATTATTTCTCTCGAAGACCAAATAGGTCTATCTCGCACCACTTTGGCTCTGGAGTCAATAAAGATCTTTGAAGTTCGTATTTACAGGTCACATGCGGTTACAGTGTTCAGTAAAGTTGTGGAGGTTTTCATGACGATTATTTCTGTCGAAGACCAAATAGGTCTACCTCCCACCACTTTGGCCCTGGAGTCAATAAAGATTTTTGGAGTTCGTATTTACAGGTCACATGCGATTACAGTGTTCATCAAAGTTGTGGAGGTTTTCATGGGGATTATTTCTCTCGAAGACGAAATAGGTCTATCTCGCACCACTTTGGCCCTGGAGTCAATAAAGATCTTTGAAGTTCGTATTTACAGGTCACATGCGGTTACAGTGTTCAGTAAAGTTGTGGAGATTTTCATGGGAATTCGCAAACTTTTTATATTGACGTCACACACGATTAGAATGTCAGCAAAGTTGTGAATGTTTTCACCGCCTTGGCCCTGTAGTCTATAAAAATTAGCGAACTTTTTATATAGAGTTTGCACGCGATCACAATGTTCACCAAAGTGTAGGTTTTCATTTGAATTTACAAACTTTTTATACTGGGTTCACACACGAATAGAGTGTTCAGCAAAGTTGTGGAGGTTTTCATGGGGATTATTTCTCTCGAAGACCAAATAGTTCTATCTCCCACCACTTTGGCCCTGGAGTCAATAAAGATCTTTGAAGTTCGTATTTACAGGTCACATGCGGTTACAGTGTTCAGTAAAGTTGTGGAGGTTTTCATGACGATTATTTCTGTCGAAGACCAAATAGTTCTATCTCCCACCACTTTGGCGCTAGAGCCAATAAGGATTTTTGAAGTTCGTATTTAGAGGTCACACGCGATTACAGTGTTCAGTAAAGTTGTGGAGATTTTCATGGGAATTCACGAACTTTTTATATTGAGGTCACGCACGAATAGAGTGTTCAGCAAAGTTGTGGAGGTTTTCATGGGGATTATTTCTCTAGAAGACCAAATAGGTATATCTCCCACCACTTTGACCCTGGAGTCAATAAAGATTTTTGAAGTTCGTATTTACAGGTCACATGCGATTACAGTGTTTAGTAAAGTTGTGGAGATTTTCATGGAGATTCACGAACTTTTTATATTGAGGTCACACACGATTAGAATGTTCAGCAAAGTTGTGAATGTTTTCACTGCCTAGGCCCTATAGTCTATAAAAATTAACGAACTTTTTATATAGAGTTTGCACGCAATCACAATGTTCACCAAAGTGTAGGTTTTCATTTGAATTTACAAACTTTTTATACTGGGTTCACACACGAATAGAGTGTTCAGCAAAGTTGTGGAGGTTTTCATGGGGATTATTTCTCTCGAAGACCAAATAGTTCTATCTCCCACCACTTTGGCACTGGAGTCAATATAAATTTCTAAACTTCGTATTTAGAGGTCACACGCGATGACAATATTCAGCAAAGTTGTGGAGGTTTTCATGGGGATTATTTCTCTCGAAGACCAAATAGTTCTAGCTCCCACCACTTTGGCCCTGGAGTCAATAAAGGTTTTTGAAGTTCGTATTTAGATGTCACACGCGATTACAATGTTCATCAAAGTTGTGGAGATTTTCATGGAGATTCACGAACTTTTTATATTGAGGTCACACATGATTAGAATGTTCAGCAAAGTTGTGAATGTTTTCACCGCCTTGGCCCTGTAGTCTATAAAAATTAACGAACTTTTTATATAGAGTTCGCACGCGATTACAATGGTCATGAAAGTGATGGTTTTCATTTGAATTTACGAATTTTTTATACTGTGGTCACACACGAGTAGAATGTTCAGCAAAGTTATGAAGGTTTTCATGGGGATTATACCTATCGAAGACCAAATAGTTCTATCTCCCACCACTTTGGCCCTGGAATCAATAAAGATCTTTGAAGTTCGTATTTACAGGTCACATGCGGTTACAGTGTTCAGTAAAGTTGTGGAGATTTTCATGGGGATTATTTCTCTCGAAGACAAAATAGGTATATCTCCCACCACTTTGGCCCTGGAGTCAATAAAGATTTTTGGAGTTCCTATTTACAGGTCACATGCGATTACAGTGTTCAGTAAAGTTGTGGAGATTTTCATGGAGATTCACGAACTTTTTATATTGAGGTCACACATGATTAGAATGTTCAGCAAAGTTGTGAATGTTTTCACCGCCTTGGCCCTGTAGTCTATAAAAATTAACGAACTTTTTATATAGAGTTCGCACGCGATTACAATGGTCATGAAAGTGATGGTTTTCATTTGAATTTACGAATTTTTTATACTGTGGTCACACACGAGTAGAATGTTCAGCAAAGTTATGAAGGTTTTCATGGGGATTATACCTATCGAAGACCAAATAGTTCTATCTCCCACCACTTTGGCCCTGGAGTCAATAAATATCTTTGAAGTTCGTATTTACAGGTCACATGCGATTACAGTGTTCAGTAAAGTTGTGGAGGTTTTCATGACGATTATTTCTATCGAAGACCAAATAGGTCTACCTCCCACCACTTTGGCCCTGGAGTCAATAAAGATTTTTGGAGTTCGTATTTGCAGGTCACATGCGATTACAGTGTTCATCAAAGTTGTGGAGGTTTTCATGGGGATTATTTCTCTCGAAGACAAAATAGGTATATCTCCCATCACTTTGGCCCTGGAGTCAATATAGATCTTTGAAGTTCGCATTTACAGGTCACATGCGATTACAGTATTCAGTAAAGTTGTGGAGATTTTCATTGGGATTCACGAACTTTTTATATTGAGGTCACACACGATTAGAATGTTCAGCAAAGTTGTGAATGTTTTCACCGCCTTGGCCCTGTAGTCTATAAAAATTAACGAACTTTTTATATAGAGTTCGCACGCGATAACAATGGTCATGAAAGTGATGGTTTTCATTTGAATTTACGAATTTTTTATACTGTGGTCACACACGAATAGAATGTTCAGCAAAGTTATGAAGGTTTTCATGGGGATTATACCTATCGAAGACCAAATAGTTCTATCTCCCACCACTTTGGCCCTGGAGTCAATAAAGATCTTTGAAGTTCGTATTTACAGGTCACATGCGATTACAGTGTTCAGTAAAGTTGTGGAGATTTTCATGGGAATTCACGAACTTTTTATATTGAGGTCACACACGATTAGTGTTCAGCAAAGTTGTGAATGTTTCCACCGCCTTCACCATGTAGTCGATAAAAATTAACGAACTTTTTTTATAGAGTTCGCATGCGATTACAATGGTCACGAAAGTGATGGTTTTCATTTGAATTTACGAATTTTTTATACTGGGGTCACGCACGAATAGAGTGTTTAGCAAAGTTGTGGAGGTTTTCATGGGGATTATTTCTGTCGCAGACCAAGTAATTCTATCTCCCACCACTTTGGCTCTGGAGTCAATAAAGATCTTTGAAGTTCGTATTTACAGGTCACATGCGGTTACAGTGTTCAGTAAAGTTGTGGAGATTTTCATGGGAATTCGCAAACTTCTTATATTGACGTCACACACGATTAGAATGTCAGCAAAGTTGTGAATGTTTTCACCGCCTTGGCCCTGTAGTCTATACAAATTAGCGAACTTTTTATATAGAGTTTGCACGCGATCACAATGTTCACCAAAGTGTAGGTTTTCATTTGAATTTACAAACTTTTTATACTGGGGTCACACACGAATAGAGTGTTCAGCAAAGCTGTGGAGGTTTTCATGGGGATTATTTCTCTCGAAGACCAAATAGGTCTATCTCGCACCACTTTGGCTCTGGAGTCAATAAAGATCTTTGAAGTTCGTATTTACAGGTCACATGCGGTTACAGTGTTCAGTAAAGTTGTGGAGGTTTTCATGGGGATTATTTCTCACGCAGACCAAATAGGTCTATCTCGCACCACTTTGGCTCTGGAGTCAATAAAGATCTTTGAAGTTCGTATTTACAGGTCACATGCGGTTACAGTGTTCAGTAAAGTTGTGGAGGTTTTCATGACGATTATTTCTGTCGAAGACCAAATAGTTCTATCTCCCACCACTTTGGCGCTGGAGCCAATAAGGATTTTTGAAGTTCGTATTTAGAGGTCACACGCGATTACAGTGTTCAGTAAAGTTGTGGAGATTTTCATGGGAATTCACGAACTTTTTATATTGAGGTCACGCACGAATAGAGTGTTCAGCAAAGTTGTGGAGGTTTTCATGGGGATTATTTCTTTCGCAGACCAAGTAGTTCTATCTCTCACCACTTTGGCGCTGGAGCCAATAAAGATTTTTGAAGTTCGTATTTAGAGGTCACACGCGATTACAATGTGCAGCAAAGTTGTGGAGGTTTTCGTGGGGATTATTTCTCACGAAGACCAAATAGTTCTATCTCCCACCACTTTGACCCTGGAGTCAATGAAGATTTTTGGAGTTCCTATTTACAGGTCACATGCGATTACAGTGTTCAGTGAAGTTGTGGAGATTTTCATGGGAATTCACGAACTTTTTATATTGAGGTCACACACGATTAGAGTGTTCAGCAAAGTTGTGAATGTTTCCACCGCCTTGGCCCTGTAGTCGATAACAATTAACGAACTTTTTATGTATAGTTCGCACGCGATTACAATTGTCTCGCAAGTGATGGTTTTCATTTGAATTTACGATTTTTTTATACTGGAGTCAGACACGAATAGAGTGTTCAGCAAAGTTGTGGAGGTTTTCATGGGGATTATTTCTCTAGAAGACCAAATAGGTATATCTCCCACCACTTTGGCCCTGGAGTCAATATAGATCTTTGAAGTTCGCATTTACAGGTCACATGCGATTGCAGTGTTCAGTAAAGTTGTGGAGGTTTTCATGACGACTATTTCTGTCGAAGACCAAATAGTTCTATCTCCCACCAATTTGGTCCTGGAGTCAATATAAATTTTTAAACTTCGTAAGTTAAGGTCACACGCGATTACAATGTACAGCAAAGTTGTGGAGGTTTTCATGGGGATTATTTCTCACGAAGACCAAATAGGTCTATCTCGCACCACTTTGGCCCTGGAGTCAATAAAGATCTTTGAAGTTCGTATTTACAGGTCACATGCGGTTACAGTGTTCAGTAAAGTTGTGGAGGTTTTCATGACGATTATTTCTGTCGAAGACCAAATAGGTCTACCTCCCACCACTTTGGCCCTGGAGTCAATAAAGATTTTTGGAGTTCGTATTTACAGGTCACATGCGATTACAGTGTTCATCAAAGTTGTGGAGGTTTTCATGGGGATTATTTCTCTCGAAGACGAAATAGGTCTATCTCGCACCACTTTGGCCCTGGAGTCAATAAAGATCTTTGAAGTTCGTATTTACAGGTCACATGCGATTACAGTGTTCAGTAAAGTTGTGGAGATTTTCATGGGAATTCGCAAACTTTTTATATTGACGTCACACACGATTAGAATGTCAGCAAAGTTGTGAATGTTTTCACCGCCTTGGCCCTGTAGTCTATAAAAATTAGCGAACTTTTTATATAGAGTTTGCACGCGATCACAATGTTCACCAAAGTGTAGGTTTTCATTTGAATTTACAAACTTTTTATACTGGGTTCACACACGAATAGAGTGTTCAGCAAAGTTGTGGAGGTTTTCATGGGGATTATTTCTCTCGAAGACCAAATAGTTCTATCTCCCACCACTTTGGCCCTGGAGTCAATAAAGATCTTTGAAGTTCGTATTTACAGGTCACATGCGGTTACAGTGTTCAGTAAAGTTGTGGAGGTTTTCATGACGATTATTTCTGTCGAAGACCAAATAGTTCTATCTCCCACCACTTTGGCGCTGGAGCCAATAAGGATTTTTGAAGTTCGTATTTAGAGGTCACACGCGATTACAGTGTTCAGTAAAGTTGTGGAGATTTTCATGGGAATTCACGAACTTTTTATATTGAGGTCACGCACGAATAGAGTGTTCAGCAAAGTTGTGGAGGTTTTCATGGGGATTATTTCTCTAGAAGACCAAATAGGTATATCTCCCACCACTTTGACCCTGGAGTCAATAAAGATTTTTGAAGTTCGTATTTACAGGTCACATGCGATTACAGTGTTTAGTAAAGTTGTGGAGATTTTCATGGAGATTCACGAACTTTTTATATTGAGGTCACACACGATTAGAATGTTCAGCAAAGTTGTGAATGTTTTCACTGCCTAGGCCCTATAGTCTATAAAAATTAACGAACTTTTTATATAGAGTTTGCACGCAATCACAATGTTCACCAAAGTGTAGGTTTTCATTTGAATTTACAAACTTTTTATACTGGGGTCACACACGAATAGTGTTCATCAAAGTTGTGGAGGTTTTCATGGGGATTATACCTATCGAAGACCAAATAGTTCTATCTCCCACCACTTTGGCACTGGAGTCAATATAAATTTCTAAACTTCGTATTTAGAGGTCACACGCGATGACAATATTCAGCAAAGTTGTGGAGGTTTTCATGGGGATTATTTCTCTCGAAGACCAAATAGTTCTAGCTCCCACCACTTTGGCCCTGGAGTCAATAAAGGTTTTTGAAGTTCGTATTTAGATGTCACACGCGATTACAATGTTCATCAAAGTTGTGGAGATTTTCATGGAGATTCACGAACTTTTTATATTGAGGTCACACATGATTAGAATGTTCAGCAAAGTTGTGAATGTTTTCACCGCCTTGGCCCTGTAGTCTATAAAAATTAACGAACTTTTTATATAGAGTTCGCACGCGATTACAATGGTCATGAAAGTGATGGTTTTCATTTGAATTTACGAATTTTTTATACTGTGGTCACACACGAGTAGAATGTTCAGCAAAGTTATGAAGGTTTTCATGGGGATTATACCTATCGAAGACCAAATAGTTCTATCTCCCACCACTTTGGCCCTGGAGTCAATAAAGATCTTTGAAGTTCGTATTTACAGGTCACATGCGGTTACAGTGTTCAGTAAAGTTGTGGAGATTTTCATGGGGATTATTTCTCTCGAAGACAAAATAGGTATATCTCCCACCACTTTGGCCCTGGAGTCAATAAAGATTTTTGGAGTTCCTATTTACAGGTCACATGCGATTACAGTGTTCAGTAAAGTTGTGGAGATTTTCATGGAGATTCACGAACTTTTTATATTGAGGTCACACATGATTAGAATGTTCAGCAAAGTTGTGAATGTTTTCACCGCCTTGGCCCTGTAGTCTATAAAAATTAACGAACTTTTTATATAGAGTTCGCACGCGATTACAATGGTCATGAAAGTGATGGTTTTCATTTGAATTTACGAATTTTTTATACTGTGGTCACACACGAGTAGAATGTTCAGCAAAGTTATGAAGGTTTTCATGGGGATTATATCTATCGAAGACCAAATAGTTCTATCTCCCACCACTTTGGCCCTGGAGTCAATAAAGATCTTTGAAGTTCGTATTTACAGGTCACATGCGATTACAGTGTTCAGTAAAGTTGTGGAGGTTTTCATGACGATTATTTCTATCGAAGACCAAATAGGTCTACCTCCCACCACTTTGACCCTGGAGTCAATAAAGATTTTTGGAGTTCGTATTTGCAGGTCACATGCGATTACAGTGTTCATCAAAATTGTGGAGGTTTTCATGGGGATTATTTCTCTCGAAGACAAAATAGGTATATCTCCCATCACTTTGGCCCTGGAGTCAATATAGATCTTTGAAGTTCGCATTTACAGGTCACATGCGATTACAGTATTCAGTAAAGTTGTGGAGATTTTCATTGGGATTCACGAACTTTTTATATTGAGGTCACACACGATTAGAATGTTCAGCAAAGTTGTGAATGTTTTCACCGCCTTGGCCCTGTAGTCTATAAAAATTAACGAACTTTTTATATAGAGTTCGCACGCGATAACAATGGTCATGAAAGTGATGGTTTTCATTTGAATTTACGAATTTTTTATACTGTGGTCACACACGAATAGAATGTTCAGCAAAGTTATGAAGGTTTTCATGGGGATTATACCTATCGAAGACCAAATAGTTCTATCTCCCACCACTTTGGCCCTGGAGTCAATAAAGATCTTTGAAGTTCGTATTTACAGGTCACATGCGATTACAGTGTTCAGTAAAGTTGTGGAGATTTTCATGGGAATTCACGAACTTTTTATATTGAGGTCACACACGATTAGTGTTCAGCAAAGTTGTGAATGTTTCCACCGCCTTCACCATGTAGTCGATAAAAATTAACGAACTTTTTTTATAGAGTTCGCATGCGATTACAATGGTCACGAAAGTGATGGTTTTCATTTGAATTTACGAATTTTTTATACTGGGGTCACGCACGAATAGAGTGTTTAGCAAAGTTGTGGAGGTTTTCATGGGGATTATTTCTGTCGCAGACCAAGTAATTCTATCTCCCACCACTTTAGCACTGGAGTCAATATAAATTTTTAAACTTCGTATTTAGATGTCACACGCGATTACAATATTCAGTTAAGTTGTGGAGGTTTTCGTGAGGATTATTTCTGTCGAAGACCAAATAGTTCTATCTCCCACCACTGTGGCCCTGGAGTCAATAAAGATCTTTGAAGTTCGTATTTAGAGGTCACACGCGATTACAATGTTCATCAAAGTTGCGGAGGTTTTCATGGCGATTATTTCTGTTGAAGCTCAAATAGTTCTATCTCCCACCACTTTGACCCTGGAGTCAATAAAGGTTTTTTAAGTTCGTATTTAGATGTCACGCGCGATTACAATGTACATCAAAGTTGTGGAGGTTTTCATGGGGATTATACCTATCGAAGACCAAATAGTTCTATCTCCCACCACTTTGGCCTTGGAGTCAATATAAATTTTTAAACTTCGTATTTAGAGGTCACACGCGATGACAATATTCAGCAAAGTTGTGGAGGTTTTCATGGGGATTATTTCTCTCGAAGACCAAATAGTTCTATCTCCCACCACTTTGGCCCTCGAGTCAATAAAGATCTTTGAAGTTCGTATTTAGAGGTCACACGCGATTACAATGTTCACCAAAGTTGTGGAGGTTTTCATGGGGATTACTTCTCTCGAAGACCAAATAGTTCTATCTCCCACCACTTTGACCCTGGAGTCAATAAAGATTTTTGAAGTTCGTATTTACAGGTCACATGCGATTACAGTGTTTAGTAAAGTTGTGGAGATTTTCATGGAGATTCACGAACTTTTTATATTGAGGTCACACACGATTAGAATGTTCAGCAAAGTTGTGAATGTTTTCACTGCCTAGGCCCTATAGTCTATAAAAATTAACGAACTTTTTATATAGAGTTTGCACGCAATCACAATGTTCACCAAAGTGTAGGTTTTCATTTGAATTTACAAACTTTTTATACTGGGGTCACACACGAATAGTGTTCATCAAAGTTGTGGAGGTTTTCATGGGGATTATACCTATCGAAGACCAAATAGTTCTATCTCCCACCACTTTGGCACTGGAGTCAATATAAATTTCTAAACTTCGTCTTTAGAGGTCACACGCGATGACAATATTCAGCAAAGTTGTGGAGGTTTTCATGGGGATTATTTCTCTCGAAGACCAAATAGTTCTAGCTCCCACCACTTTGGCCCTGGAGTCAATAAAGGTTTTTGAAGTTCGTATTTAGATGTCACACGCGATTACAATGTTCATCAAAGTTGTGGACGTTTTCATGGGGATTATACCTATCGAAGACCAAATAGTTCTATCTCCCACCACTTTGGCCCTGGAGTCAATAAAGATCTTTGAAGTTCGTATTTAGAGGTCACACGCGATTACAATGTTCATCAACGTTGCGCAGGTTTTCACGGGGATTATTTCTGTTGAAGATCAAATAGTTCTATCTCCCACCACTTTGGCGCTGGAGCCAATAAAGATTTTTGAAGTTCGAATTTAGAAGTTACACGCGATTACAATATTCAGTTAAGTTGTGGAGGTTTTCGTGAGGATTATTTCTGTCGAAGACCAAATAGTTCTATCTCCCACCACTTTGGCGCTGTAGCCAATAAAGGTTTTTGAACTTCGTATTTAGAGGTCACACGCGATTACAATGTTCAGCAAAGTGGTGGAGGTTTTCATGACGATTATTTCTGTCGAGACCAAATAGTTCTATCTCCCACCAATTTGGCCCTGGAGTCAATATAAATTTTTAAACTTCGTATTTAGAGGTCACACGCGATGACAATATTCAGCAAAGCTGTGGAGGTTTTCATGGGGATTATTTCTCTCGAAGATCAAATAGTTCTAGCTCCCACCACTTTGGCCCTGGAGTCAATAAAGGTTTTTGAAGTTCGTATTTAGATGTCACACGCGATTACAATGTTCCACGGGGATTATTTCTGTTGAAGATCAAATAGTTCTATCTCCCACCACTTTGGCGCTGGAGCCAATAAAGATTTTTGAAGTTCGTATTTAGAGGTCACACGCGATTACAATATTCAGTTAAGTTGTGGAGGTTTTCTTGAGGATTATTTCTGTCGCAGACCAAATAGTTCTATCTCCCACCACTTTGGCCCTGGAGTCAATAAAGGTTTTTGAAGTTCATATTTAGATGTCACACGCTATTACAATGTTCATCAAAGTTGTGGAGGTTTTCATGGGGATTATTTCTCTCGAAGACCAAATAGGTATATCTCCCACCACTTTGGCCCTGGAGTCAATATAGATCTTTGAAGTTCGCATTTACAGGTCACATGCGATTACAGTGTTCAGTAATGTTGTGGAGATTTTCATGGGAATTCACGAAATTTTTATATTGAGGTCACACACGATTAGTGTTCAGCAAAGTTGTGAATGTTTCCACCGCCTTCACCATGTAGTCGATAAAAATTAACGAACTTTTTTTATAGAGTTCGCATGCGATTACAATGGTCACGAAAGTGATGGTTTTCATTTGAATTTACGAATTTTTTATACTGGGGTCACACACGAATAGAGTGTTCAGCAAAGTTATGAAGGTTTTCATGGGGATTATACCTATCGAAGACCAAATAGTTCTATCTCCCACCGCTTTGGCCCTGTAGTCTATAAAAATTAGCGAACTTTTTATATAGAGTTTGCACGCGATCACAATGTTCACCAAAGTGTAGGTTTTCATTTGAATTTACAAACTTTTTATACTGGGGTCACACACGAATAGAGTGTTCAGCAAAGTTGTGGAGGTTTTCATGGGGATTATTTCTCTCGAAGACCAAATAGTTCTATCTCGCACCACTTTGGCCCTGGAGTCAATAAAGATCTTTGAAGTTCGTATTTAGATGTCACACGCGATTACAATGTTCAGCAAATTTGTGGAGGTTTTCATGGGGATTACATCTGTCGCAGACTAGTTAGTTCTATCTCACAGCAAAGTTGTGGAGGTTTTCATGGGGATTATTTCTCACGAAGACCAAATAGGTCTATCTCGCACCACTTTGGCCCTGGAGTCAATAAAGATCTTTGAAGTTCGTATTTACAGGTCACATGCGGTTACAGTGTTCAGTAAAGTTGTAGAGATTTTCATGGGAATTCGCAAACTTTTTATATTGACTTCACACACGATTAGAATGTCAGCAAAGTTGTGAATGTTTTCACCGCCTTGGCCCTGTAGTCTATAAAAATTAGCGAACTTTTTATATAGAGTTTGCACGCGATCACAATGTTCACCAAAGTGTAGGTTTTCATTTGAATTTACAAACTTTTTATACTGGGGTCACACACGAATAGAGTGTTCAGCAAAGTTGTGGAGGTTTTCATGGGGATTATTTCTCACGCAGACCAAATAGTTCTATCTCGCACCACTTTGGCGCTGGAGCCAATAAAGATTTTTGAAGTTCGTATTTAGAGGTCACACGCGATTACAATGTACAGCAAAGTTGTGGAGGTTTTCATGGGGATTATTTCTGTTGAAGATCAAGTAGTTCTATCTCCCACCACTTTGGCGCTGGAGCCAATAAGGATTTTTGAAGTTCGTATTTAGAGGTCACACGCGATTACAGTGTTCAGTAAAGTTGTGGAGATTTTCATGGGAATTCACGAACTTTTTATATTGAGGTCACGCACGAATAGAGTGTTCAGCAAAGTTGTGGAGGTTTTCATGGGGATTATTTCTTTCGCAGACCAAGTAGTTCTATCTCTCACCACTTTGGCGCTGGAGCCAATAAAGATTTTTGAAGTTCGTATTTAGAGGTCACACGCGATTACAATGTGCAGCAAAGTTGTGGAGGTTTTCGTGGGGATTATTTCTCACGAAGACCAAATAGTTCTATCTCCCACCACTTTGACCCTGGAGTCAATGAAGATTTTTGGAGTTCCTATTTACAGGTCACATGCGATTACAGTGTTCAGTGAAGTTGTGGAGATTTTCATGGGAATTCACGAACTTTTTATATTGAGGTCACACACGATTAGAGTGTTCAGCAAAGTTGTGAATGTTTCCACCGCCTTGGCCCTGTAGTCGATAACAATTAACGAACTTTTTATGTATAGTTCGCACGCGATTACAATTGTCTCGCAAGTGATGGTTTTCATTTGAATTTACGATTTTTTTATACTGGAGTCAGACACGAATAGAGTGTTCAGCAAAGTTGTGGAGGTTTTCATGGGGATTATTTCTCTAGAAGACCAAATAGGTATATCTCCCACCACTTTGGCCCTGGAGTCAATATAGATCTTTGAAGTTCGCATTTACAGGTCACATGCGATTGCAGTGTTCAGTAAAGTTGTGGAGGTTTTCATGACGACTATTTCTGTCGAAGACCAAATAGTTCTATCTCCCACCAATTTGGTCCTGGAGTCAATATAAATTTTTAAACTTCGTAAGTTAAGGTCACACGCGATTACAATGTACAGCAAAGTTGTGGAGGTTTTCATGGGGATTATTTCTCACGAAGACCAAATAGGTCTATCTCGCACCACTTTGGCCCTGGAGTCAATAAAGATCTTTGAAGTTCGTATTTACAGGTCACATGCGGTTACAGTGTTCAGTAAAGTTGTGGAGATTTTCATGGGAATTCGCAAACTTCTTATATTGACGTCACACACGATTAGAATGTCAGCAAAGTTGTGAATGTTTTCACCGCCTTGGCCCTGTAGTCTATAAAAATTAGCGAACTTTTTATATAGAGTTTGCACGCGATCACAATGTTCACCAAAGTGTAGGTTTTCATTTGAATTTACAAACTTTTTATACTGGGGTCACACACGAATAGAGTGTTCAGCAAAGCTGTGGAGGTTTTCATGGGGATTATTTCTCTCGAAGACCAAATAGGTCTATCTCGCACCACTTTGGCCCTGGAGTCAATAAAGTTCTTTGAAGTTCGTATTTAGATGTCACACGCGATTACAATGTTCAGCAAAGTTGTGGAGGTTTTCATGGGGATTATTTCTCACGAAGACCAAATAGGTCTATCTCGCACCACTTTGGCTCTGGAGTCAATAAAGATCTTTGAAGTTCGTATTTACAGGTCACATGCGGTTACAGTGTTCAGTAAAGTTGTGGAGGTTTTCATGACGATTATTTCTGTCGAAGACCAAGTAGTTCTATCTCCCACCACTTTGGCGCTGGAGCCAATAAGGATTTTTGAAGTTCGTATTTAGAGGTCACACGCGATTACAGTGTTCAGTAAAGTTGTGGAGATTTTCATGGGGATTATATCTGTCGCAGACTAGATAGTTCTATCTCGCACCACTTTGGCTCTGGAGTCAATAAAGGTCTTTGAAGTTCGTATTTAGATGTCACACGCGATTACAATGTTCAGCAAAGTTGTGGAGGTTTTCATGGGGATTATTTCTCACGAAGACCAAATAGGTCTATCTCGCACCACTTTGGCCCTGGAGTCAATAAAGATCTTTGAAGTTCGTATTTAGATGTCACACGCGATTACAATGTGCAGCAAAGTTGTGGAGGTTTTCATGGGGATTATTTCTCTCGAAGACCAAATAGTTCTATCTCGCACCACTTTGGCCCTGGAGTCAATAATGATTTTTGGAGTTCGTATTTACAGGTCACATGCGATTACAATGTTCAGCAAAGTTGTGGAGGTTTTGATGGGGATTATTTCTCACGAAGACCAAATAGTTCTATCTCGCACCACTGTGGCCCTGGAGTCAATAAAGGTCTTTGAAGTTTGTATTTAGATGTCACACGCGATTACAATGTGCAGCAAAGTTGTGGAGGTTTTCATGGGGATTATTTCTCTCGAAGACCAAATAGTTCTATCTCGCACCACTTTGGCCCTGGAGTCAATAATGATTTTTGGAGTTCGTATTTACAGGTCACATGCGATTACAGTGTTCAGTGAAGTTGTGGAGATTTTCATGGAGATTCACGAACTTTTTATATTGAGGTCACACACGATTAGAATGTTCAGCAAAGTTGTGAATGTTTTCACCGCCTTGGCCCTGTAGTCTATAAAAATTAACGAACTTTTTATATAGAGTTTGCACGCTATCAGAATGTTCACCAAAGTGTAGGTTTTCATTTGAATTTACAAACTTTTTATACTGGAGTCACACACGAATAGAGTGTTCAGCAAAGTTGTGGGGGTTTTCATGGGGATTATTTCTGTCGCAGACCAAGTAGTTCTATCTCGCACCACTTTGGCCCTGGAGCCAATAAAGGTTTTTGAAGTTTGTATTTAGGGTCACACGCGATGACAATATTCAGCAAAGTTGTGGAGGTTTTCATGGAGATTATTTCTCTCGAAGACCAAATAGTTCTATCTCGCACCACTTTGGCCCTGGAGTCAATAAAGATCTTTGAAGTTCGTATTTAGATGTCACACGCGATTAGAATGTTCAGCAAAGTTGTGGAGATTTTCATGGCGATTATTTCTGTCGCAGACCAAGTAGTTCTATCTCCCATCAGTTTGGCGCTGGAGTCAATATAAATTTTTAAACTTCGTATTTAGATGTCACACGCGATTACAATGTTCAGCAAAGTTGTGGAGATTTCCATGGGGATTATTTCTGTCGCAGACCAAGTAGTTCTATCTCCCAACACTTTGGCACTGGAGTCAATATAAATTTTTAAACTTCGTATTTAGAGGTCACATGCGATGACAATATTCAGCAAAGTTGTTGAGGATTTCATGGAGATTATTTCTCTCGAAGACCAAATTGTTCTGTCTCCCACCACTTTGGCCCTGGAGTCAACAAAGATCTTTGAAGTTCGTATTTACATGTCACATGAGATTACAGTGTTCAGTAAAGTTGTGGAGATTTTCATGGGAATTCACGAACTTTTTATATTGAGGTCACACACGATTAGAATGTTCAGCAAAGTTGTGAAATTTTCCACCGCCTTGGCCCTGCAGTCGATATAAATTAACGAACTTTTTATATAGAGTTCGCACGCGATTACAATGGTCACGAAAGTGATGGTTTTCATTTGAATTTACGAATTTTTTATACTGTGGTCAGACACGAAGAGAATGTTCAGCAAAGTTATGAAGGTTTTCATGGGGATTATACCTATCGGAGACCAAATAGTTCTATCTCCCACTACTTTCGCCCTGGAGTCAATAAAGATCTTTGAAGTTCGTATTTACAGGTCACATGCGATTACAGTGTTCACTAAAGTTGTGGAGATTTTCATGGGAATTCACGAATTTTTATATTGAGGTCACACACGACTAGAGTGTTCAGCAAAGTTGTGAATGTTTCCACCGCCTTCGCCCTGTAGTCGATAAAAATTAACGAACTTTTTATATAGAGTTCGCACGCGATTACAATGGTCACGAAAGTGATGGTTTTCATTTGAATTTACGAATTTTTTATACTGGGTTCACGCACGAATAGAGTGTTCAGCAAAGTTGTGGAGGTTTTCATGGGGATTATATCTGTCGCAGACTAGATAGTTCTATCTCCCACCACTTTGGCGCTGGAGCCATTAAAGATTTTTGAAGTTCGTATTTAGAGGTCACACGCGATTACAATGTTCATCAAAGTTTCGGAGGTTTTCACAGGGATTATTTCTGTTGAAGATCAAATATTTCTATATCCCACCAATTTGGCCCTGGAGTCAATATAAATTTTTAAACTTCGTATGTTGAGGTTACATGCGATTGCGATTTTCAGCAAAGTTGTGGAGGTTTTCATGGGGAGTATTTCTGTCGCAGACTAGATAGTTCTATCTCCCACCACTGGCGCTGGAGCCAATAAAGATTTTTGAAGTTCGTATTTAGAGGTCACCCGCGATTACAATGTACAGCAAAGTTGTCGAAGTTTTCATGGGGATTATTTCTCACGAAGACCAAATAGTTCTATCTCGCACCACTGTGGCCCTGGAGTCAATAAAGGTCTTTGAAGTTCGTATTTAGATGTCACACGCGATTACAATGTTCAGCAAAGTTGTGGAGGTTTTCATGGGGATTATTTCTCTCGAAGACCAAATAGTTCTATCTCGCACCACTTTGGCCCTGGAGTCAATAAAGATCTTTGAAGTTCGTATTTACAGGTCACATGCGATTACAGTGTTCAGTGTTCAGTGTTCAGCAAAGTTGTGGAGGTTTTCATGGGGATTATTTCTGTCGAAGGCCAAATAGTTCTATCTCCCACCACTTTGGCGCTGGAGCCAAGAAAGGTTTTTGAACTTCGTATTTAGAGGTCACACGCGATTACAATGTTCAGCAAAGTTGTGGAGGTTTTCATGACGATTATTTCTGTCGAAGACCAAATAATTCTGTCTCCCACCACTTTGGCGCTGGAGCCAATAAAGATTTTTGAAGTTCGTATTTAGATGTCAGACGCTATTACAATGTTCATCAAAGTTGTGGAGGTTTTCATGGGGATTATTTCTCTCGAAGACCAAATAGGTATATCTCCCACCACTTTGGCCCTGGAGTCAATATAAATTTTTAAACTTCGTAAGTTGAGGTCACATGCGATTGCGATTTTCAGCAAAGTTGTGGAGGTTTTCATGGGGATTATTTCTGTCGCAGACTAGATAGTTCTATCTCCCACCACTTTGGCGCTGGAGCCAATAAAGATTTTTGAAGTTCGTATATAGAGGTCACACGCGATTACAATGTACAGCAAAGTTGTGGATGTTTTCATGGGGATTATTTCTCACGAAGACCAAATAGGTCTACCTCCCACCACTTTGGCCCTGGAGTCAATCCAGATTTTTGGAGTTCGTATTTACAGGTCACATGCGATTACAGTGTTCAGTAAAGTTGTGGATATTTTCATGGAGATTCACGAACTTTTTATATTGAGGTCACACACGATTAGAATGTTCAGCAAAGTTGTGAATGTTTTCACCGCCTTGGCCCTGTAGTCTATAAAATTTAACGAACTTTTTGTATAGAGTTTGCACGCGATCACAATGTTCACCAAAGTGTAGGTTTTCATTTAAATTTACAAACTTTTTATACTGGGGTCACACACGAATAGAGTGTTCAGCAAAGTTGTGGGGGTTTTCATGGGGATTATTTCTGTCGAAGACCAAATAGTTCTATCTTCCACCACTTTGGCACTGGGGTCAATAAAACTTTTTGCAGTTCGTATTTAGGGGTCACACGCGATTACAATGTACACCAAAGTTGTGGAGGTTTTCATGGGGATTATTTCTCTCGAAGACCAAATAGGTCTGCCTCCCACCACTTTGGCCCTGGAGTCAATAGAGACTTTTGGAGTTCGTATTTACAAGTCAAATGCGATTACAGTGTTCAGTAAAGTTGTGGAGATTTTCATGGAGATTCACGAACTTCTTATATTGTCACACACGATTAGAATGTTCAGCAAAGTTGTGAATGTTTTCACCGCCTTGGCCCTGTATTCTATAAAAATTAACGAACTTTTTATATAGAGTTTGCACGCGATCACAATGTTCACCAAAGTGTAGGTTTTAATTTAAATTTACAAACTTTTTATACTGGGGTCACACACGAATAGAGTGTTCAGTAAAGTTGTGGAGGTTTTCATGGGGATTATATCTGTCGCAGACTAGATAGTTCTATCTCCCACCACTTTGGCGCTGGATCCAATAAAGATTTTTGAAGTACGTATTTAGAGGTCACACGCGATTACAATATTCAGTTAAGTTGTAAAGGTTTTCGTGAGGATTATTTCTGTCGAAGACCAAATAGGTATATCTCCCACCACTTTGGCCCTGGAGTTAATAAAGATTTTTGGAGTTCGCATTTACAGGTCACATGCGATTACAGTATTCAGTAAAGTTGTGGAGATTTTCATTGGGATTCACGAACTTTTTATATTGAGGTCACACACGATTAGAATGTTCAGCAAAGTTGTGAATGTTTTCACCGCCTTGGCCCTATAGTCTATAAAAATTAACGAACTTTTTATATAGAGTTTGCACGCCATCACAATGTTCACCAAAGTGTAGGTTTTCATTTAAGTTTACAAAATTTTTATACTGGGGTCACACACGAATAGAGTGTTCAGCAAAGTTGTGGAGGTTTTCATGGGGATTATTTCTGTCGAAGACCAAATAGTTCTATCTCCCACCACTTTGGCGCTGGAGCCAAGAAAGGTTTTTGAACTTCGTATTTAGAGGTCAAACGCGATTACAATGTTCAGCAAAGTTGTGGAGGTTTTCATGACGATTATTTCTGTCGAAGACCAAATAATTCTGTCTCCCACCACTTTGGCGCTGGAGCCAAAAAAGATTTTTGAAGTTCGTATTTTTGCTTTCAATCAATGGCTTGTTGACATTAGAATCGGCTATATACCAATTGTGAATGGTGTCTGTGAGACCGTTGTTCAAATACCAATTGATATGATCACACAAAATGATATTATAAATACGGTTTTCACCGACAATCTTAAGGAACTTTCTATTGATGAATTATCTCGATGTAATATTTTAGCTACTACAAATAAGCATACATTGGAAGTAAATTCAATGATTATTCAGAAACTAAACGGAAACATGAAAATATATTGCAGTTCGGATTCAATTATTTATGAGGATGTAAATGACGTCAATAATTACCGAATAGAATTCCTAAATGCGCAAACACCACCCGGCATGCCACCGCATAAACTGTAGTTGAAAAATGGGGCAATCGTAATGCTGATACGTAGTTTGAATCCCAAGAATGGGCTTTGTAATGGAACTAGGATGATTGTCAGGGATATGCGTCAGAGGTTTATCACGTGTGAGATTATTTCTGAGTGCCATAAAGGTGATACCGTTTTCATCCCACGGATCGATATTGCTCCGAGTGACAGTAATTTCCCATTTGTGTTGAAAAGACGACAATTTCCTATAATTCCAGCATTTGCTATCACAATAAGCAAATCACAGACACAGACGTACGATTTTGTTGGTGTATTTTTAAATGAACCAGTTTTTAGTCATGGACAACTTTATGTTGCATTATCACGGTCAAGAAATCGAAGTAACATAAAAGTGTTCACGAAAAAAAATAGAAGGCAGGGGCGACTGTTAAATAATGAAAATTGGAATTTTGAAGATTCGCACTAAATTCGTACGTATAAAGGGCAGGTGTAAAGCTCGAAATTAAGAAATGGAACTCTTGAATACTTCAGTCTACTTAATGTCACTTATATCTGATTCACATTTATGGTATTGTCCGGTAATTTGGTAGAAGCTCATAACACAACATTTCTTTACAATCCCACCAGATGCAGGACATGACTTTTTTTGGGTGAAAACCGGCTATTAGACTAGCTAATGGTGATTACTTTCGCTTAGTCGAAGACCTTTTTCGTTGAAAATTGTTGTAAACGATCGATTTTCATTACCCCTCACTAACTGCTTCCAAAATGGTACTTTTTCGTTTCGTTTCGAATCGCAATTGAAATACGGTTCATTAAATTTTTTTCTGTCAATTTGTGCGGAATCCATATATGTGTCATATAGTGCATATTATTCTTGATTTAATCATCACCAGTGGTGGAGAGTCTCCCTAAACGTTCTTGGTCTATAAAGGTGTGTTTCCACCAAAAAAGCAGCGCACATTTTTTGGACACGCAAATTTTGTGCATGCACATTTTGAACGTGAAAATGTTCGCCTCTTCGTCTCCACCGAAACAAAGTTGCGCGTGGAAGCTAAACGATATCCGCGAACAGAACGCGAAACTGCGCGCTTGGTGGAAACTGGAAATTATTGCTTCGAAGTTATTACTTTTGTTTTTTTGCGTTTCTTTATTTCCCATCAGAGATGGGAAGCAAAACTGTTTTTCGTGTTTTCAAATCTCTTTTTTTTGGAAATAATGAATTTTTTGTAGATAGTCTTTAGAGTTATAAAACAATTATTTTTTTTTTTCAATTCTAACAAATCTTTCCATTTTTGGAAGGCTAATTACCTAAAAAAATTTCAGTTTTAATCAGGAAAGTATTGAAATGAATTTTATTGCAGGTTTTTTCGTATATTTGGGAAATATTTTCTAGATGCTTACATATTTTTTTGTCATATGCAATTTGGTTGCAATTTATTGCATTGCAATAAAATAGTACGTGCGAAACAATGTTCCAGACAAAATCTTTTACAATTTCTTGATAACATACATATAATGGGATTGGGTTTTTTGGTAATTGCAACTGGCACCTATTTATATGGTGTTGATATCGAAATTATCAAAAGGGTCCAGTTTATTTTTTTTCACAACTAAAATCTAAAAAATATATGTATTCAGATGTTATGAATTTCGTTTTTGGAAATAATTTTGAAAACCGACATACCACATTTCATTTCATTTCATTTATTGAGGCTTAATGAATTCGATACAGTTTTTTTTTTCATATTTACATGAGTAAGTATGTTACTTAAAACTATAATATAATTCTAACTGCTGACTTATTGCCAAGCTCTAACTAATAAAAATTAAGGTAAAATCAATCAAAATTTAAATCTATCACATTAAGTAAAAACAAATAAACCGATAACTTTAAAAATTTATAGTTCTTGCTCCCGGCACTAAGCCAAATAAAGAAATAAAACTTAAAAACTAAATAAAACTTAAAACTAGATAAAACTTAAAACTAAATAAAGAAGATAATAACAATAATAAGTACATTTTATAAAATTTCTCAATTTGTTTTCATATTTTAGTTACCATAAAGGCCAATCTCCACACAGCCGACATCCTATTCTGACGAGAAATATCTGAAAAGTAGAAAGAGATGGACTTTTGCAATTTTCGCTAGGATTGACCGAATAAACACATCTCTCCCCACACTATTTATAATATTATGGGGAAATTAAGAATATTCCCTTCCATTTTATAGGAAAATGTAGTACGAAATTGTGTTTTCAGACTTTATCATAAGGCTTAAATTCCTATCACATCTAAAAACAAGCTGTAATGCAAGACGACGAGACTTCTATATGTATGTTCAAATCAAGTTACCTTCCGAAAGCCTTTCTAAAAGAAAGGTATATGAATATGGGAATTCAGAGTGCACGTAGTCCTTAGTTAATCACAACATTTGTTGTGATATACAGACAGACAGACATTGGATAAAAATGATTGCCAACCATTTAGAATCTTATAAAACGTGAAGATTTGCAAAACAAATTTTTTAATTTTTTATATACTTCGTATAGAAGTTAAAAATTTAACTTGCGTAAACCATAGAAATCAATATGTCATAGAAAAACTTCCTATAAGAAAATTTGGTAGTGTGCGACGATATCGTGTATTATTATTGTGAGAGTATGCAAATGCAGATGAAAACCCATAAATCAGATGAACAAGTTTATCTGCGTTTGAGGGGAATCATCTGGCAGATGAAGAATCAGATGGGGAAATTAAAACTGCAGAAGACGACAAAATTCGTAGGATGATTGTTTCTCCCTTTCTGTTTAACCAAATTTTGCATAAGTGCATCCCATACTTTTATCAGAATAGGATGTCGGCTGTGTGGAGATTGGCCTTAAGGCTATAGTGTTTGTTTTACCCATAGTAGAAGAAATAATCGAAGGAACTTTAAAACTCGATTAAATAAATTGAATATTGAATTTGCATTTGAAATCTTATTTTTATAATATAAACCTTTTACATACTATATTCCTTTTCGAATATTCTCTCTCTCTCTCTTTTATAAGATCGCCAAAGAAGTTTCACTTCTATCACGCTCACAGAGTTGAACACGCAGTTTTTTTTTTTTTTAAGTGGACGTAGGCCACTTATTATTGGCTTCTCTTAATTGCAAGAAAAAAAATGTAGAGCAGATTTTCTTAACATCACCTAGCGATATAAATACCACAATCAGAAGCATAGCCTGAGTTAAACAACAAGCCAATTTTGCATCATCATTGAGACTGAAGTGAGGAAAAGGAAAGATGGTTAAAGTGGGTTTAGGTGGGTGGAAAGGAGAAAATTAGTGTATTAATGTATTAATGTGCTACAAAATTACTACGTGTTAAAATAAGTACATAGTTAGTAAAATATTGAGATTAGTACGTAATCCAAGCACCCTATGTGTTACTAAACAACTAATACAACAAATAATTCCAAAAAAAGTATCAAGCTTATTTGAAACTTTTCTTTAATTCGACTTTCCCACATAAAAATCAAAGGCAGGCATAGTCATGCAAATTAAGCTCTCTACTCATGCACGTCAGAGGCCCTTGCATTTCGTAATTCGTGTGATGACCAGCTATGGCTAGGCTAGGACATTATTAGACCGGGAATTGTAGAGTTTTTCCAAAATGAAATCAACAGAAGAAGAAATGGAGCGTCGATATTTCCTGATATTGGCTGTTGCAGAAAAAGTATATTCAAAATAATCAACGAACCACAAGAGTTTGAATTTCAGGTTAGGCCAGCGCCACACGATGGCAGATTATTATTTGCTTTCCAAGGGAGCCGGTGTAAGGAAAAAACGTTGAAATCTACGTCGGACCGATTCAATCATATGACTGTGAATCTCGTAGTATGGGGACCAAAAAACGCTGCCATATTGAAGGACAGCGGAATTTCGATAGATTGGGATTGTTAGGTTTTGAAAAGTGCATAATAAATCCCTGAAGTGAACTTCCCCTGTTAAGATTCAATATGGCGTCTAAAATCCATACGTGAAACAAAAACTACTTCCAAATCCCTAATAAGTGAAAATTTTCTAAACAATTTCTCCATTATAATATAATCGTGTGACATCATATGTTGGCGCTTATGACTGAATGTTAAAGCTTTGTATTTCTTTATTTTTATCACAACACAAACTGAAACTCCTTAAGTGATTTTGCAATCAGTTACGTTAGTTATAACCTAAAAAATCTCGGGGAAAACCGAGGAAAGTAATGACATATTAAAAAGGAGAAACATTGGCCGCACTAAAAGCATACCAGTATTTTTTAAGATACTATTGGGAATACCATCAGGTCCAGGATTGAAATTCAATTCCAAATTAATGATAAATTTCGTAGTGGATGGTTCGTCAATTTCAAAAGGATAAACCGTAACGTCAACCGACGTGTCATTATAGACGAAAACCTCTGAAAAAATTCGCAAATAGATCACATAGAATCAGTGGATAGGTATTTTCAATTCGACTAAGGAATAGAGAGGAAGAGGAAGGATACTGATCCGTCCTTTTCTTAGAATTTCCAAAACTTTTTAGGATTCGAAGAAAATTTTGTTTTATGGTATCAATATAAGATTTGTATAATTGCCTGTGTAATCCTAGTTTGAAAAGCCTCGTAGTCAGTTGGAAATCTGGAATATGCGTTTGACATTACAATTATTTTTTTTTCCAGGATCCTTGTACCAATTTTACTAAAATTTAACACATTATCGCCTACTTAAGGTAGTTAATGTAAGTAATTTAAACAGGATTTTTTCATAAATTTTCTGATTAAAGATGAAAAACTAGAAAAAAAAGGACAAAACTTTCTGATCACCGTGGTTTTTGCTTAATGGCTTCGCTTCCCGTCATTCGATTTTGCTGAGATGCAATGCCAAATCCAGTTACGGAATAACCAATTTACATTATAAATTTCATCAAAATCGGATAACGCAATTTTGAGTTATGTTATGATTTAATTGTTGATTCTCTACACAGCTATACCCTTGAAACCTTTCCACGATGAATATTTGTATGCGTTACGTAGTGACAAAACTAATACGCCCTCTGATAGTACCACCTACCATAAGGCATAAACATTACCAGCTTGTATCAAAAGTAACAATACCACAATAGTAAGGTCCGCTGCACACTTGAGCTAAGCTATTCGCTGTAGTTACGTAGTTTAGCTGGGCTCGCTCAGTTTGTTGCGCACTTGAACTAAGCTACGCGGCGATATTTTTGGTAAATTCATTCCATCAGTTCTATTTGAGCCGTCAGAGAGATATAATCACTAATAATAATCTAATAATTGATATTCTATGCGCGCGTATTTTTAAAAATACAGTCTCATTACTTTTTGTCCAGAGTAGTATTTCAATAAAGAAAATCAGAATTTTCGTCCAAAGTGTGTTTAACCCCTTAATGCACAATTTTTTTTTGAAAAATACCGTCAAAAAAATCAATTTTTTTTATTTAAGCAAGCACATTCTAGAACCTTGTTTTGGCAAAAAATAAAAAAAAAAGTAGAAAATCAATTAAAATTAAAATACGACCGCTCGAATTACCTCAAGTGTGCGCATTTTGGCCAGTTTAGCGCGCTCGAATTAACTCGAGTGTGCAAGTTAACCCGTGAATCAGATTGAATCAGCAACAGCAAAAGTCGTGAATGCTGCTTTTTGAAACACATTAAACGACAGCAACAGCAACAGCAAAATTTTTGAGGAAGTCTTTTTTTCAGACTTATTTTTGCCATATTGAAACGAAATGTATATAATTGCGAGAAATTTTTCCCAATATTATTTCCATTTCAAATATTTTTATTTCCTAAATATTTTTTTTGGAAAAGAATAAATTTGGGGCCTTTCAACAGCAATAAAATGTATACAATTAGTATATTTCATTTAAAAATAAATTTGGTTTGAAATTTATATTGTTTTAGGACAAAAATATTAGAAATATTATTAATGATATATTTTTATTGAGGTAGTTTATAGAAAAAGTCTTTATTCCATTACCAAATTGCACATTTGAAATGTGACATTTCTAAGAAATTTTTTTGTTGGTTTCTACTAATTACAATTCCGAGAAAAATTTTGTACATTTATTTTATGAGAAAGAAAAACTACAACAATATCTAAATAATTGAAAATTGAAAAATAATAAATAGACCTAATTTTCTTTTCACGCACTAGATACGTTCCTCGAAAACTCGCGTAAAAAATAGCGTAAGGGCTTGGTTCTACATTTTAAAATAAACTAAAATAATGTCATCAAAATACACGAATTTATCGTTCTTAGGTAAATTGCCTTCTATTTTAATTATTTTTAATTAAAATAAATAAAAATGCAATAAAAAATTATAATGTAACAAAGAAATTATATTTTATTCATCAAACAAAACCAAAAAACGAAAAAAATTCAAAAACAATAATTCATATTTTCAAGGTTTATGCACTGTATTATAAGCATGATCATGTTGTCAACTTGCAACAGCAACAGCAAAATTAGAAATAGAAATGAAGTTGCTGTTGCTGTTGCTGTTGCTGTCGGTAATCTAATTCAACCTATTTAAACGCATGGTTTCTAAAATTTTTGCTGTTGCTTTTGATGTTGCTGTTGCTGCTTCTGTCTAATCCTGCCTTAAGGGAATAATTTAAAATTTAGGAAAAAATTCCTAAGGCTGGATTGGATTGAAGCAGCAACAGCAACAGCAACAGCAAAAGCAACAGCAAAAATTTTAGAAACCATGCGTTTAAATAGTTTGAATTAGATTACCGACAGCAACAGCAACAGCAACTTCATTTCTATTTCTAATTTTGCTGTTGCTGTTGCAAGTTGACAACATGATCGTGCTTATAAATACAGTGCATGAACCTTGAAAATATGAATTATTGTTTTTTTGGGTTTTTTCGTTTTGTTTGATGAATAAAATATAATTTCTTTGTTACATTATAATTTTTTATTGCATTTTTTTTATTTATTCTAAATAATATTTTATAAAATTAACTTTTATTAAAATAGAAGATGGTGTAATGTATCTAAAAACGATAATTAATGAACATTATTTCAGTTTATTTTCAAAAATTTCTTAGAAGAAAAATCCATTACGGGTAAGTAATGTAATAAAGTGTCTTTAAGAATATTGCAAATATTTTTGTCATTAAACGATATGACTTTTAATCAAAATTTTTTAAAATGAAATACTAAATTGTATACATTTTATTGGGGTCGTTATAAGGGCGCCAAATTATTCTTTTCAAAAAAATGTCTAGGAAATAAAAATATTTTAAATAGAAATGATACTGTGAAAAACCTCTCGCAATTATGTGCATTCCGTATGCATTTAGTTGCAATGAAGTTGCCGGTTAATAGCAACCAATCTTATTTTTCAAAACTTGAATCGCCAAATTTTGCTGTTGCTGTTGCTGTCGTTTAATGTGTTTCAAAAAGCAGCATTCACGACTTTCGCTTTTGCTGTTGCTGCTTCAATCTGATTCAGGGGTTATTGAGAAACCCTTTGGTGGGTGAGAGAGCAGAGAGAGCTACAAACGAAATCTGGGTGCTACAGTGAAATCTGTAATCAAGTTGAACATGGAAGGCAAAAAAACCTTGTTTCAATAATATTGAATATATTGAGTCGCGGAGCAACAAAATCCAAAATTTCGATTAACACACGCATGCCAATAATAATATCAAAAATAAAAGAAGAAAAACTGACCTGCGAATTTCGATTTAATTTTAAACGAAAATATAAAAAAAGAAACAATTCAAAAATATGTCTGACTTCTGTGAGTGGGGTCGTTTACGAATATTGAAGACAGCAAATGAAAAAAAAATGATTAACGTAACCCACCTATATTTTTTTCCATTTCTGTTTAAGTTGCAATATCGAAATTAATTTTGTTAGTTTTTTATTTCATGTTTTTTTTTTTGGATTGATTTTTTCAATGAATTATTGCAAAAGCTAAAACGCGTGCATGAAGATTTTTATTTGAGTACAGTAAATGAAAACTACGCACGTCATATTCTACTGATCAATATTATTATGGCCCTTATTATGAATGACAATTATCAACGATTGATAATTAATAAAATTTAACAATCGAAATAACTTTTGGTATTACGAACATGGATTGATAAAATAGTTCACCACCATTGTGACTGCAATCATTTTGACTTTTTTAAAAAAGCAATTGTGAGCTTTGTTTCTTACTAACAACATTTTTTCTTCACCAGTAGTGTCTTCATTATAAAAATATAATTCTATTTACGACATTTTAAAGAAAACTCGCTATAAAAAACTGAAAAATTTTCACCTTTTTCCTCTATCAAGCAAAAATTTGCGGTCGCTGAAAACAGTTGACAGCTATCAATAAAATTGACTCTGGTTGACATTCGTAATACCGACGTATCAATTTAGTTGATGGCTGTCAACTATCAATTGTGAATTGACATTCATAATAGAGGCCTATATTTTTTGAACATGTCAATGCTTTTGTATTTAATCCTATTATCGTTGCAAATTCAGGTGAACATGGTGTACACCGAGCTTTTTATGGTGGGATTTGTAAGCTCTGATAATAAACGTAACGTTGTCGTTAACCTATTTGTTATTATTGTATTGATAGTATAATATGAAAGAGATGGAGAATGTAATTAGTATACGTACTATATAAAATTTCCTTTATTACAAAGTGGGGTGTTTGATGCGATGCTGTTGCTCTGACGGCAAGCTGTTCATAATATGTAATTCGGAGAAAGAAAGTTTCTTTTTTAGCATGATATAATATGTCAAAGCTTTTTAGAGGATCTGAATCAAATGTGCTTGTTTTCTTGATTTTTGAAGTTGGTTTGAAATTTTTTATTTTTTTTTTAGTGTTTGCGGGGTACGAATAAAATAATACTAACTGTATACAATTTTTTGTTTTTTGGAAATATTAATAATAACCTTTTTTTCAAGCGGTACGCGCGGATCGTATGCGGGGTGGACGTAATAAATTTGGTCCAATGTATAAACGTGATCGGGCAAGAAAGTTGCAAATGATGCGACAACGGCAATTAGCATTGCAAGCGATTAGGGGCTCAATGAGTTCAACAGATGTTAAGCCAGGACAAATATCACCGACTGGATATCAACAACCGTATCATAGTATGAGCATAAAACAAGAGATACAAATTCCACAGGTAAATCGTAAAAAAAAATATTTTTTTTTGTATTTTTTTTAATCGCCTTGCAAATATTTTTACAAAAATAAAAAAACATACTCTCTTTTTTTCCAATTTCATTTTTTGTTTTTCGTTTTTTTTTTTTGTTCAATATATGTATTTTTGTTGTTCATTTTTCCCCATGCCCACCTTGTTCCTGTCGTATTCTCGCAATTATTGTTTTAGGTGTCTTCTTTAACGCAATCGCCGGACTCATCGCCAAGTCCAATTGCAATTGCACTCGGTCAAGTTAATCCAAATACAGCAATAATAGTGCAATCATTAGGTGCAGGTGGTACAAATTCCGGACCAGGATCAACGAATTCAGCTACCGTTAGTGGAGCTGGCGGTGGTGGCGGCGGCACTGACTGTGGACCAGGCAGTGATACAGGATCAGGTACTTCCCTTCAACATACAACTGATTCAAAATTATGGTGCGTTTTGTTACATTTTATATTTAAATAGAATTTTATTTAATTATTATTAATTTTTTCAGTTTTGACACCGGAACTAATCCAACAAGTACGGCTGATTCAGTGAGCACAGTTGAACCGCTTAGGTGGGTTTTAATATTGTATTCAAAATAAAAAAATAAGAATTGTATATGAATTCTTTTTGGGAACAGAGTATCACCCATGATACGCGAATTCGTCCAGTCTGTTGATGATAGAGAATGGCAGACGCAATTGTTTACCTTATTACAAAAACAATCCTATAACCAAGTTGAAGTCGATCTCTTTGAATTGATGTGTAAAGTACTCGATCAGAACTTATTTTCACAAGTGGATTGGGCGAGAAATACAGTATTTTTTAAAGATTTAAAGGTATGTCAAAATTACTTTTATTTTAGCTAATTTTTAGTATTAAGCCAGTCACAGATAATCAATCTAAACAGATTTGCAGTCTTTAATTCAATGATTGAGAAAAACAGAAGGGAATACATAAAAGCTTTATATTTGTATGATCATATTTTCTAGGCTAATATATTTATTATAATTATTATATAATTGTTATCATTTTTTTATAATAATGAATTTTTGATTGCGACATTGTTTCTCGTTGAGCTCTCAAATTGATAAGTAGGTCACCGCAACCAAGCAGAATGTGTTCATATCGGAAAGATAATATTCTATATGATAATCACGGATGGAACCGAAGGGGGGAGAAGATGTCTGCGCTATGTGTCGTACAGAAAGTCACAAATTCAATAATTTTTAGCTTCTATACAAAGTTACTGGAATCATGATCTCCATGTTTCAGAAGATTTTAAATTTTTTTTATAAAATTACTGTTTGTATAAACGAAAATTTGTAGGAGTTGTTTTTTCCACATGAGAACCATTCTATCATAAATTGGGTTCGATCGACCTAAAACTCCAGATAGTGGTCGAACAAAAGTACGGTTTTATATGTTTTTAAATTACAGGGTACTGTACCGTATTTATGGATCGATTTCAATGAAATTTAGTACAGAATACTTTTTCGATGTCCAAAAATAAATTGACTTCGAGTACAACTTCGGGTGGCTGCCGCACAAAATTTCGGATTTCTTTATGAAGCGATTTCCGAACTTTCCTTCTCTATTAATGTCAGGATTTATATTTAGGATAACTCACGAAGATGTTACCCGATTTTCGTGAAAGTTTAGTGAAATTTGCTGTACGTCGTGGTCGATGTCTGTTTCTCGTTAGGATTTAAGGAAGAATATGGGTCCTACAGATCCAGAAATAAATTGGTTTTGCCTGAAATAAATGGTTTTTAGCTGAAATAAATTTTCCAGCAGTTTTTGTGAAATCTTGCATCAGGATTCAAGTGATTTACAGGGGCCCATTACTCAGCCGTGTTAAGAAATACGAAAAGGATAAAAGTTAAAAGTTGGATAGCAAGTCTAAAACTCGGTTTAGAAATAATTTTCTGAAAATTCTAATAAGGACCGAATGAAAAAAAAAGACGGGATATCAAGTTGAAAACCTCGTTTTGCAGCAAATTCTGAATCAGGTTTGATGCGACTAGGATTGATAGAAGGACTTTTTAAAATAGGATGAAAAGGATAAAACATAATATGAAGTTGACAACTCTATTTGGAACCAATTATCAGAAAATTCATTATTAGGGTTGACGTTATAGGGACCGAACCAAGGACATCACGAAAAAGGACGTAGGGATGAAAGAGGATATTAGGTATAATCTAATAGGATATCCAGTTAAAAACTCCCTTTTGAAGGAATTTTCCAAAAATACAATATCAGGATTGAAGATTATATAAAAATATAAAAAGACCGGCTATGAATTTCCATATTTTTGTATTAATATTTTTTTTGAAAGGTAAAACGATTTAAAAATATGTGTAGAAGTTTCAATAGTGGCTTTTGCACACTATAGCTTGGTTTTATTAGGTATGTCAGGTTTTACAGAATTAAAAAATAAGAAAAATCGCGGTTGCAATGTTTGAAAATGAAATGAAAAAGGCTTCAGGCATTTTCCAAGGCGACAGCCGGCATTTATAGAAGACTTATCACGTTCTGTATGCTCATATATCGCCTGACTTTGAATCGGTATAAATTTGAGGCGATGACTTAAATCCTATCATTTTCATACAAATTATTATAAGTGAAGTTTATGTATGCATGTTTTTCTTACTTTATCGACAAAACAAATGTTTTTAGAGTAAAGTATTACATTCGTGCGAAAATGTAACTTTTTTTTTTCTAGAAGGGGTAGAGAGATGAAAATAACTGCAAAACCCTTTTCATCAGAAATAATTAGCTCCGTGTCCGTCCCTCCGCTTCCTTAAATCCTTAATAACATCAAAACGGCTGGTCCGATTTTCATGAAACTTTCACACTTTGTGTGTTGCACCGAATGCTCGATGATATTTTTATTATCATATCATTTTTGGACGAAATTTATACATACGCTATTTATTCACTGACTGTACAAGCAAAACTCCGGGTCCAATTTTTATGAAATTAGCACAGTTTGTGTATTAAGACCGATATCAGATTTATTAAATTTTCAACGAAATTCATTTATGGCAACATTAATTCACAAAACTGCTTGTGAAAACATTTGTATATTTCACATTTGTGGTCCGAATTCAATGAAATTCTGACAGCTTAGGTGCCGATTGGATTTTTCGTCGTAGTTTGGCTATGGCAACACTTCTTTTTGTATTATTCACGGAAGCCAAACTACAGGACTGAATTCGACGAAATTTACACACTTGAAGTAATCGGACTTGAGGCAGGTCTGGCGAATTTTGCACCGAATTCTGATGGAGACGGGACGGATGCAATATGAGAGAAGTGAGCTGGGGCAATGGCGAAGTGGGGAAGCATAACCAGACGAGCGGGTTTTGAAAGGAGAGCGCTTTCAGTAATTCAATGACATTGTCAGATAAAGTTCCATAGCGGTTAGGCCGGAATAGAGAAAATTATAAACACACTGCTATGGTTTGCTTTGCTCATTTTTCACTTCTATACCAAGTATATAAATTACTGGAATCATGATCAAATCTCCACGTTTTAAAAGATTCTAAATCGTTTGCAATCATATTTATCCAATGTCTGTCGGTCTGTATTAGGCAAGATTGCCACTGTATTTTTGAAGCAATTTGAACGAAATTTTTTTTCCACATGAGAACTATTCTATCAAAAGTTGCGTTTGATGATCTTTTTGCTTCACAATCCCAGGTGTTTTATGATGCTATGCAGCTCACTAAGCCGACTGAGGTTAATTCAGAAACTCCTATTCCGTAGTGGTCTTGCCCGAGCGAAGAAGTTTTTTCGTTGCTCAGAACACAAATTCCGAATCCGAGACTTTGCTTCTTGGCAACTTGATGGCTTGTGGCCTGCAGCAAATCAGCGGTGTTCAAAATTCGCTAAACAGACAACTAGACTTAATTTTTACTTCCGACTCCGCTAATTGTGTTGTTCAGCAGAGCACTGATAATCTTTGCAGAATTGATGACTATCCCCCCCACTAAAGGTATTATTTTCTCAAGAAGGTGAAATGGATAATACTAACACCGAAGATGCGTTCTATATCAACTTTCGGAAAAGTAATTTTGAGCTGCTCAACAACCTTTTGAAGAAGGTTAATTTTGATAATGTTATTTGTAAGGCGAATATTGAAATGTGCATCGCCGATTTCTACAAAAAAATTTTCGAGATCTTTGTTTTAGCCATTCCTTATACCTGCCACAAAAATTCATATTCCCCACCTTGGTTTAATAAGGACTTACGGTCTTTACGCAATAGAAGGAATAAAGCCTGGTACAAATACTTAATATCACGTGAAGATAGAGACTTGTCCACCTACTCTGCCTTGCTCAATGAATTCAAAGTACTTTCTATGGAACTGTATAATTCCCACATTGACGAGATGAGATCCAGTCTTTCCATGGACCCTCACTGCTTCTGGAAATTCTTTAATAGGAAAAATAAAACAGATGGATATCCGTCTTCGCTAAATTATTTGGATAGTTCATCCAATGATCCATCAATTATTGCTAATCTCTTTGCTAATTTTTTGCGGAAGCTTTTAACGAGGACAATTTTCAACCGGATACGAAATACTTTGAGCATTTGAATGAGTACCCCAAGACTTCCCTCACTAATATTGATATTGACGTATCCTTAGTAGCTGATAATATTAACAGTTTAGACAAAGAGTACTCATCTGGCTCTGACGGTATCCCTGCCATCATCTTAAGAAAATGCAGTAACATCCTTGCACGTCCTCTTTCGGCTCTTTTCCAGAAATCTCTTGAGACGGGAATATTTCCTAAGCTCTGGAAAGTCTCTTATATTATTCCGACCCACAAGAAAGGCAGTAGAGGTGATATCGGAAATTACAGACCCATTGCTAAATTATCTTGCATTCCAAAACTGTTTGAATGCATCATTCAGCAGTTTCTGTGCTTTGGTTGTAAACCTTTTATTTCCAGGAATCAACACGGTTTTTTGAAGGGTCTACGATCACTAGTGGAACTCGTCTCTTTTTCGACGTGCTCCATGGAAAATGCCAATAATGTTGATTGTATAACTACAGACTTCAGCAAAGCGTTTGATAAATTGTCTCATCAAGTGATTTTGTTTAAGCTTAGTGCCCTTGGCTTCCCGGGTTTTTTTATCGAGTGGATTCAATCCTATCTCCAGGGAAGGAGTTATCAAGTACTTTTCCGCTCTTCCAAATCTGAGCTTTATACTGCAACATCTGGCGTCCCTCAAGGCAGCCATTTGAGACCAATTTTGTTCGTTCTTACAATTAATGATGTGTCCTCCGTAATTAAGTACTCTAAAATTTCAAACTTTGCGGATGATATGACGATCTATAAAGAAATAAGTAACTTAAATGAGCCTCTGTATCTCCAAAGCGATTTAGATAATTTTGTAATCTGGTGTTGTAAAAATAATTTGGCGCTCAACAGCGACAAATGTGAGGTTATCACATTCTCCAGAAAACGAGAAAATTGTCTATGTGTATATAATATTGGCGATGCGCCTCTATGTAGAGTGACTAGCATTAAAAATTTGCGAGTGATTTGTGACAGTGAACTTAACTTCAAGCTACATATTAACTCACTCGTTCATAGAACTAACTCTACACTAGGCTTTATTATAAGATGGTCTAAGGAGTTCTCGGACCCTCATATAACTGAAGCACTCTTCATTACCTTGGTTAGGCCTATTTTGGAATATGCCAGTCAAGTATGGTCTCCCTACCATAAAAGTCTAATTAATAGATTGGAGTCTGTACAACGTAGATTCGTACGTTTTGCATTAAAAGATCTTCCCTGGAATGACCCTTTCCAACTACCCCCGTACTGTGATAGGTTAAAACTGATTGACCTGCTGTAGTATTTATGTCTTCATCAAAAGAGATCATGTTGCTGACTGCTTTTTATTTATCATAATTAATACACTTATACTAATACATTTTTAGTACTGCCAGTACAATATTACTTTCTATTACATCTCCCCTTAAAACTATAGTACATCATTTTTTGATATTACTTATTTTATTATTTATTCCTTTATTCCTTTTATGCATCAATTTAGTTACTTCATTTAATTAATTTAATTAAATTTAGTTTAATCCAAAACAAAATTCAATTTTTAAATTCAATAAATTTACTTCATTTACTTAATATATAGTATTGCCGAATTCAAAATGTCAAAAGACAGCTGAGCTTCAAGCAAAGTGTCATGAAATCACCAATTTTATGAAAATAATACATCGCTTTCTTAAAATTTTGTATTTCTTCTCAAAATTTTCGTTGTATGCTTTTCCACTATATTTGCCGCGACCCATTGGTTATCATTTTTAACCCAAATATTCTCATTTTCATGAAATTCCGTCCCTTTCTTTGAGTTTCTATCAAAGTAATATTTATTTCATATTTCAATATTTATTTTATTTTTCTGGAATATTTTATTAATGTTATCCGAATTCTCATTTTTAAAAAGTGAAACTTTCCCTGGGAATTTTGATCGAGTTTTCCTATTAAAAATTATTTCGACTGGCGAAGTATTCGATCCCTTAATTGGTCTATTCCGATACTCCAATAATGCTTCCCATAGTTCAATCTTGCTCTCGAGACATTTTTTAAGCAACGCCTTTGAAATTTGGACATTTCTCTCTGCGAATCCGTTCGATTGAGGGTAACGGGGGCTCTTTGTGATAGTCTCAATATCAAGTTCTCTGGCAAATTCTTTAAACTGATATGCACCAAATGGCATATTATCTGAGATTATTTTCCTGGGAATACCGTGAACTGAAAATAAATTCTTTAAGTTTTTAATAATTTCTTCGGCTGTCTTATTTCGGATCACTATTATTTCCAAATACTTTGAAAAGTAATCGGCTACAACTAGATGAAAAATGGTATATCAACAATTTCATGTGGCAACATTTCTTCTTTCACAATTGAATTTCGGTACCTTTGACATATTTCACATTTAGTAATCAGCGTTTCTATGTTTTCTTTCCAAGCCAGAATAACATATTTCGTGCTCTAGCCTTGGTTTTCTCGATTCCAAGGTGTGAACTATGAAGATTGGTTAGAACTTCTGACCTTAATGAAACTGGGACAATAATTCTGTCAGTATAAATTACTAGTCCGTCTTCAAGAAACAATTCGTTTTGGAGTTTCCAATAATATTTAATTTCTTCTTTTACCTTACTCTTTGTTTCAGGCCGTCCATGCTTTAATACTGTAATTAATTCCCTTAAGACTGTGTCTTTCTCTGTTTCTCTTTTGTAAATTTCTTTTTTCTCATCACTGATGTTTACAGTATGCACAACTTCATTCAAATCCTTTATTCCTTGGTCATCTTCATCTTTGATGTAATTTCGCGATAACAAATCTGCTATCAGTATATCTTTTCCAGGCAAATACTCCAAACTCAAATCATATTCCAGAAGTCTTAACTTCATTCGTTGTAACCTAGGTGAAGTAACTGTAGCAACTTCTTTTGAAATAATATCCAAAAGAGGTTTGTGATCTGTAATGATTCTTACCTTCCGTCCGTATATATACTTATGATATTTTGTACATGCGAATACAATATCAAAGAGCTCTTTCTCAATTTGAGCATAATTTATTTCTGCTGGCGTTAAAGCTCTCGAAGCAAAACCTATCGGCCTACCCTCCTGTAAAAAACCGCATCCTAGCCCACTTTTTGAAGCATCACATTGAATAGTGATTTCCTTACTAACATCAAATGGCTGTAATGATGGCGCCTTCATTATTTCTTTCTTTATGTTCTGTAAACATTCATCATGAAATTCATACCATTTGAAGACTATTTTATTCTTTATTAGTTCTCGAAGTGGTGCTGAAATTTCTGACAAATTTTGCAAAAATTGTCGCATGTAATTTATCATTCCCAAAATTGTTTGTAATTCCCTTTTATCTTTAGGAGGTGCAAACTCCTTTATGGCTTTTAATCTGTCTGGGTCTATTTTAATTCCATTGCAGCCTATAATATGCCCCAAGTACTTCACCTCATTAATTTTAAATTGGAGCTTTTCACTGTTGAATTTTATGTTTTCCTCTCTAGCTCTTTGTAAAACCTCTTTCAACTTTTCATCATGTTCCTGTAAAGTTCTTCCACCTACAAGAATGTCATCAATATACACTATTGTATTATCTAATCCAGCGAAATTCTTCTCATTCGTCTTCTGAAACGCTTCAGGAGCGGTTTTTATTCCAAATGGAAGACGTTTAAATTTATAACAACCAAATGGTGTTGAAAAAGTACACAATTTGCTAGATTCTTCATCTAAATTTACATGCCAGTAGCCATCTTTCAGGTCCAGTATCGTAAAATACTTCATGTTTGCCAGTTTTGCAGCAATTTCTTCGAACGACGGTATAGGATATGTCTCTTGCATAATTGAGTCTTTTAAATATTTTGGATCCAAACACAATCTTAGTTTTCCGCTCTTTTTCTCCACAATTACCAAATTAGATACCCATTCAACCGGTTCATCGACTCTTTCAATAATATTGCGATTACTAACGTCTTTTAATTCTTTTTCTAACGTATCCCTTAGTGCAATTGATATTCTGCGTGCCGAACGGACTACCGGTTTTGCATCGTTCTTCAACATTATTTTGAATTTTAGCGATACTATCAACTCTTGTCACTAAATTAAACTCTACGCATGCCCTAAACCCCAATATCGGAACTGTATCTCCATCAACAATAACAAAATCTTGGAATTCCCACTTGTCACGAATTTTGCACTTCAAATTTACAATTCCTTTTGTATTTATTTTAGATCCACCATATGCCATTAAATTTATTGAAGTTTCTTTAACCTGACCGTTCCCTATCTTTGCAACCAAACTTCTAGGTATGACATTTACTTCTGCACCAGTGTCAATCTTAAAATTTACATCTACACCGTCTATCGAAACTTTTTGATACCACGAATTTTTTCCATTTTTCTCGCTGTTATCACGACATACCGAATCAATATAATAATCACCTGAATCTGTTGTGATTTCACTAACCTTCTTTTTAAAACATCCTTTGGCAAAATGATTTGCGATTCCACATTTTGCACAAAGTTTTCCATAAGCTGGGCACTTTCCTCTGACATGTTGATACGAGCAATATTTACATTCAGATCTAGAATTATTTTCAAAATTTTTTTTAGATTTTATATCTTGTTTATTTGAATTGGAACGATTACCTATCTTATCACTACCTGTACTTGATTTTGATTTCATTTTCTGGGTGTCTTTATTTCCATCACCTTTTCTAATCGTATGCATCTCAACTAAATGACTATGATGTCTTTTCCTCATTTCTGTCGCCTGTGTATTCGGTGCTTCCGATGCCCTTGCAAATTGTGCTGCTTTCTCTTCGGTTAAGTCTTGTATGTCTAACAACCTCTTTTGAAGATCTTTGTCATAAACTCCGAACATAATCCTGTCTCTCAGCATTTTTGATTCAACTGTTAAAAATTCACGTGCCTTCACAAGTTTTTTAATGTCCATGTAGAAATTATCAAATGGTTCTGCCACTTTTTGACCTCTGCTATTAAAAAAATGTGGCGTAGACTTCGTTTCTTTTAGGTGAACAAAAACTTTCAAACGCCCTCACAATTTCTTTGTACTTTTTCCGATCACCATCTTCATTAAAATACAATGTGCTTAACAACGAAATTGCGTCCGATCCAGCTACATTCAAGAAAATGGCCGCTTGTACTTCATCACTTTTTTTGTTCATTTCCGCTGCTGTATAAAAATAATTAAAATTTTGCCGAAATGTCCTCCAATTTTCAGCAATATTACCATCTAATTTCAATGATTCTGGTTTATGTAGAAAATCCATGTTTTAATGCTCTGTAACAATACCTGTTCTTGGCGGTCTTCCACGTGGTTTTTTTTTCGACCAAAAATTGTTCACTTTTTGCGATTCCCATAAAACACTATTTTTCCATTAACAGTTATTAACTGCATCCATAAAACTTACTATATTTTCCAAATTGTTCCAAAAAAAATGTATCCTCGTCGCCATGTAGTATTTATGTCTTCATCAAAAGAGATCATGTTGCTGACTACTTTTTATTTATCATAATTAATAAACTTATGCTAATACATTTTTAGTACTGCCAGTACAATATTACTTTCTATTACACCTGCAATCCTTAGAAAAGCGTCGTCATGTGGCCGATATGTTTTTGTCCATCAAATTTTCAATGGCGCTATTGATGCTCCTATACTATTAGAAAGGATGCCGCTAAATATAAATGTACGTTCCTTAAGATCAGTTGACTTATTTCAAGTTATGTACCACAGAACGGATTACGGGAAAAATGAACCAATTTCTCGAATGCTACGTGCAGTTAATATAAATGCTTTTAGTTTCGATTTCTGTTTAAGTAAAATCAATTTAAAGAAACTTATATACTAGTAATTCTAACGCTTGAAGTAAGCACTTTCAAAAAAAAAAAATGCCTTGGAATTATCTTGGACTCACGTTTTTCCTTCAATGATCAAATCTCTGGTGTAGTTAGTAAAGTTCGCATGACTCTCCGTAGGCTATATAATATCAACTATACATGTTCGGTTTCGGTTAGCACAGGCCCTTATTATGCCATTTTTTATCTATGGGCTTGAAATTTTTTCCGGCACCAGTGGATAAAATCTTCGTAATCTAAAGAAATGCTTTAATCTTCACCTTAACGGCAATTTTTTTTCCCTTAATCTTAACGGTATTAACCCAGGTTAATATATTTTTTTTCATATATTTAGTATGGGACATTTTTTGTAATGGCCGTTTTTAGGATTAATAAACAAGCTTTTCAACTTCCTATAACCGGTTTTTATAATATGTCTTTGTGTTTGTAAGGATTACACTATATTTTTCAGTCAAGAACGGGATAGAATGCTCTTCCACTTTGAAGGATATTCAACAGTCAATTTACGCAATACATGCCATCAAAACCTGCCAAATATGGGATAAAATTGTGGTGGGCATGCGATTCAAAAACTGCTTATCCGTTGAATGGTCAAGTTTATAAAGGAAAAGTAAATAATAGCAGAGATGTCAAACAAGGAGAGCGCGTAGTGAAGGAATTAGTAGCTCCGTACAAAAATTTAGGTAGAAATGTTACTACAGACAACTTTTTCTCATCATTTGATTTGGGTAAAGAGTTGAACGGGGTGAATATGTCATTGGTAGGTACTATGAAAAAAAATAAAACATGCCTACCTACAGAGTGTAAGCCATCAAAAACCAGAGAAGTTTTATCCACTAGATATGGGTTTGGACAAAAGACGACACTTTGTTCGTATGTTCCCCAAAAGATGAAAGCTGTAATTTTACTCTCAAATTTACATCGCGATGCAACAGTTTCAGGAGCCAAAATAAAACCAAAAATTATTCATTATTATTAATAGCACAAAAGGGGAGTGGACATAATGGATAAGATGCTGGCCCAGTACACCACGAAAAGAAAAACAAATCGCTGGCCAATGGCTTTATTTTATAATCTGTTAGATATAGCAGCATTGGCAACTTACATTATTTTCTCAACAAACAATCCATTACAAAAAAAATTAGTAAAAACTAGTCATCGTCGGGAATTTATTCAGGATTTAAGGGAACATTTATGCCTTCCAAAGATAACAAAGAGAGTAAGGATTCCCAGAATAATGGCTTGTTTTGACGTCAAAAGTGCCGTCGAATGTATTTTGGGAATGGCAATTGATGAGATAAAGCATGAGGGAAATGAGCCGTTTGAACCAGATGAAATTCCAGAGCGTGATTCTACCCGACGAATGAAAAGAAAAGAAGGATGTTATATGTGTTACCAACAGGAGAGAAAAAATCGCGCCACCCGGAAACAGTGCATCACATGCAAGAAACCGATTTCCAAATCCATAGCCTAACACAAGCGAAATGTGAAAATTGCAACATCTCCAATTTATTTCCTTTTATTTTTATGTTACAAATATTAAAATTTTTAAGCTTTTTTCCATTATTGCTATATTGAATAAAGAAAAATATAAAAATAAGTCGTTTTTCTATAAATACTAACCCAGGTTAATACCGTTAAGATGAGCGAAAAAAACTAAAAATTGGCAAAAACACCCCCCCCCCCGGACATTTTTTATTGCTTTTTGTCCATTTTCTTAGAAATATAAAAAAATTTATCAGAGAGTCGGAACGATTTTAAAATCGGTTAGAAATCCTCGAATTTATACAACTTTGAAAATTGCAATATTAACCCAGGTTAATACCGTTAAGGTGAAGGTTAGTAGCGTTTTGCGCTTCGTGTTTGCGCTAAAAATCCGTGAGCATGTGAGCCCGTATGCTCTGCGGCTACTGGTTACTAGTTTTGAGAGCTTCATATCCATACGTATGCTTCTGTTATTTTATAAAATTACTCTGTATCAATGTCCTGAGTACTTGCTTCCACGTTGCAAATTTTCTAATTCTACTAGAGCCAGAATGCTGCTTTCTCCAATCCATACTTCTCTTCTCATGTCAAGGTCATTCATAGTTAGAGTTAGTCAACTCTGGAATCATGAAATACCTAGGCCTCTTAGAACCTTTAATTCTAGTGTACTGACGTTTAGAAGGGCTATACAGGGTGTGTGTTTAATCACATAAATTATAATCAGATCAATTATAGTCTCTGCATTGGGTTGTTGTTCGGTGGCCAAGCTTTTTTTTCTTTCTGCTATCAAATTTATAATGTTGCGGTAAGACTTCAGCTGGGGGATTGTTATGGGGAGACAGCATCCAAGCAGATAAATATATATATATATATATATTTTCTCTTTCATTTTGTTTTTAATTTTAATTTTTTTCTTTAATTTTGTTTTTAATTTTAATTTTAATTTAATTTTCTATCCAAGTTACTTTTGAACTAATTGTGAATTACTTATCAATCATTGTATGGGCTTAATGTTCTTAATTAATAAATAAATAAATAAAAAAAATTAAATTAAATTAAAAACTTTTTAGAGTTTTTTTTAGAAAGTTTTATGAAAAGTAAATTGATTTGGACATATGTATAGAAGTTTCAATAGTGGTTTTACACTATAGCTTGTTAATGTTTGTATTTAGTTAAATTTTGTGGAGGTTGTCTAGTGTGAAGGTTTATACTACATTCGATACTTCGTTTATTCGTTGTGCTATGAATAGTAATATGTGATGCTTGATTTAACCATATATCTGAAGCGCTAAAGGCTGTTATTTTGAGAAGAGTTTTTATCTCACTCAAATAAACGCTCCACGAGTTTTAGTTTGCATTTGACCATACTAAATTTCAGGCCGGCGCTGATTATGAAGAAATATTAAAGAAAGCTGCCATTTGACACTATTTACGTATTTTTTCACACATGCTTTTACGTGTAGGCCAAATTAATATTTCTACAAATTAATTTTTCGCACAAAAAATTATCATTTTTGTAACATATAATTTTAAAAAATGTTTCTAGACCTGTGTTTTCACTTTTTTTGTCTTCATAATTTTGTTTCATATTGGTGTATTAGTTTTTAAACAATATCCAAAAAACTTTATAAACAGGTGTGTCATTTCCTACAACAATTTCATGAAAACTGAGCGACGCGTTTTGATTTTCATTGTGCTGATTGACATGTAAAAATCGATATAACGTTTGATTTAGTAGATATTATTTTGAATTTAAAAGTTTTGAAGGATTGAAATTAAACATGCCAAAGAAGGATGAAATTAAAACACAAATGTCGAAATTACGTTCGAATTTTAACCAAAATTCAATAGCAAAACATTGAAAACAAATTTATTTCACATAACGTATGGTTACCAAATTTTATCCCATATGTAGTTAAAACAAGTGTGATTTTTGTCCAATTTTGCTTTGTGGAAACATATGTAAAAACACAGCAATTGGTAGTAGCTTAAATTTAAAATATTCAAATTACTATTACCTTGAGACAAAAAAAAGAGAATTTCTATTACAGTTGTTTTAGGCTTTGTGACCATATCCTTAATAATATATGATAATATTGTATGTATTTAATTTTAAAAATGTTTCAATTGAATAATTTAGAGTTGAAAGTATAATATGATATTTTGTCAATAGACATATGCAGTTTCAATTCTAAACCCTTTTTTTCAATAAATAAAGAATTATTTCATTTTAATAGTCATTTTTATTTTATAATCCCATATATTGTATAATACACAATAGTGTGGATCGTGCCTAAATAGTAAACATAATAAAATTTTCCGATTTCCAGAAAGATGTATTCACACTAATTTTATTAGAAAAGAATATAGCTTTAAGCTTCCATCGAAATTATCAGTTTTTTCTCACGTCGAAAGTTTTTACAGATTTCACTATAAAGAAGCAGGTAAAAAATACTAAATTTAATCTCATATGTAATAAAAAACATTTGTGATTTTTTCATAGTTGGCTGTGTGAAATCACAGGTAAAAACACGTCAGCGGCACCTTTAGTAATAAATATATATTGTAAAATTTGCCCGTGTAAGTTTTTCCCTTTTCTTCTTCTTAAAAGCCATTATTATCTTTCTATTATAAAAAAAAAAAATTTCTCCGGTAACATTTTGCTACAAAGAAATGATGTTACTAATACCAAAAAGTATATATATTTTTAGGATTTTATTATTTAACAATATTTTTATTTATTGCTAGACAAATATGGTTTTACAAAATTAAACAACAATGACTTTACAAAAGTAACACTAAAAAAATAATTAATAATTCTACTTTAAATTCCATATTACGAGAAAGAAAACTTCCATCTTAATGCGACAACTACTTTAGAAAGAATGACTCGAAAAAAGCCTTTCATACGTTTTACTGTTTTTTTAAATTTTCTCTCTTTCACACGTGGGTTGAAAAGTTCGTATGCTCTCACATAGATGGCGCCACTAAAAATAAATCGATACGATATCTCGAATCAACCATCTTTTTAATGATACGTGGCAAAATTTCACAGCAATCGGACTATTAGTTTGTGAGATATAGCATTTTGAGTGAAGTAACTTTTGTTATTTTGAAGAAAATGGATAAAAGGGAATTTCGTGTGTTAATGAAACACTGCTTTTTGATGAAAAAAATGCTGCTGATACCAAAAGTGGCTTCATGAGTGTTATCCGGACTGTGCGCCATGCGAAGCAACCATTCGTAAGTGGTTTGTTAAGTTCCGTACAGGCCATATGAGCACCGAAGACGATGAACGCAGTGGACGTCCAAAAGAGGCTGTTACGGATGAAAACATCAAAAAATCCACAAAATTATTTAGGATGACCTTAAAATGAAGTTGATAGAGATAGCTGACACTCTAAAGATATCAAATGAACGTCTTTGGACATATCGTTCATGAATGTTTGGGTATGCGAAAGCTCTGTACAAAGTGGGTGCCGCATTTCCGAAAAATGGAACAAAAACACATGCAAATGCGACTTTCTCAACAACATTTGGAGCATTTTCGAAACGATAAAGTGGATTTTGTGCGCCGATTCATCACTATGGATGAGACTCAAAATGTTAGAAAATCGCTGGAAAAGCGAATTTTGTAATAAAAAAATGCTTTTTTCTGCGTTTGCATACGAACTTTTCAGCCCACGTGTTATATGTGTAAGAAAATGAATTTCGATTTTTGGTATGAATGAATTTTAGAAAACAGAATGGATCGAGTTTAGCTTTTTTTTTTTTTTTTTTTTTGTCTAATAAATTGTGGGGTAACAGTGATTCATTAATAGAATATTAATTTTCTGAAAAATAAAAAATAAATGATGCAGAAATAGAAAAGGAATGAAAATAGAATGCATGTTAGAAAATGAGATAATCGACAATATTGTCTTATATCCTAGACAGATCTCCGATTTTAATGCTCATTATTGCCCAATCGGTCATTAAAACTCGATAATGACCTTTATTTACGTAATAATGATCAATTTTAAGTATCTATTTCAAGCATCATTATTGTTTTAATTATTAAATGAAATTGTGAAGAGGTCCCAAATTTTTACTTCACACTGTTTACAGGGCCATCTACATTTAAACATTTTAAAAATTTTATGTGATTTTTATTTCCTTCTTTCACATAAATTTAAAACAAAAATTTCTTTAAATTTTGTTAAAAACAATAAAAAAATACTAACTTCATTGAATAATAATTAATAAACATTGTGTAATAAAAATTAAAAAACTCATGAAAATTTTGAAAATTTTGAAATGACAAGAATAATGATCATTGTGAAAAAAAGAAGATGTCATCCAGAAGTATCATTAAAAAATAATCATTGTATTTAAAATCGGAGATCTGTCTACAGCATTACACTAAACACTCAACATTATTTTTTTTGTCTTAAAAATTTTATGCCCTGTTACCTCACGACTTCATTGGACTTATTTCAAGAAGAATTTCAGTCTACGGGCGCCATTTTGAAGACATTAAATTTGTAGGTGGGCAGTTGATGTCCTGACATTTTATTTGTAAAAAGGCCGTTGACGAAGAAACAATGAAATTTTTGCTGCATGAATTTATTATAAAAAAACTTTATATATGTTTAGGTCTATCATGGAAAACGCCGTATTTGAGATTCCCTTCACTCATTCGATTCACGTGAACTTGAAACTGGTATCATTGAATACGGAGTTTAACGAATCGTTCGTTAAGTACTTTTTGTGTCTTTGCTGAACTTTGACGAATAAAATGATAGGTCAAACTTCAATTTTCGTATATATTTTTATTGTGGTTTTGAAGTGAAAAGTTTTCAAAAAGTAAAAAGCTTACATTTTGCCTTCTGTTTTTCTTACTCAAATACGCGATGAAATTGTCGCGTATTTGAAAAAAAATTTTGTTCTATGATTCACAATTGCACGATTCCCTTCGAATTCGAACGTATTCAATGATCAGAAAACGAGCGATACGCACTCACTTGTCTAACGGCGTTTTCCATGATAGACCTGGTTGTTTCAACTAAAAATGCGTTACGGTTGACAGGAATGAATGTTTTTTTTTTTATAAAAAAAAAGGATCCAACTAAAATCATTAATATTTCTAAAGTTTTTTCATAAAAAAAATTATTTTGAAATAAAATTGTTGAAATATCAATCCTTCCCGGAATTGTAATTAGTTGAAACTAGACTCGAGATATCAAAAATTTCTCAGAAAAATACATTGCGGTACGTCAATCCAATAAAGATTCTTTCTAAAATCCATCCCATGATCATTACGAGTATTTCTAGTATGTTTGTCATAAAATCATACGAATTTTAAACCAAATTTATTTTTAAATAAAATTCACTAAATTGTATACATTTTATTGCTGTCGTTTCAAAGGCACCAAATTAATTTTTTCTAAAAAATATGTCTAGAAATTAAAAATCTGAAATATCGAGAAAAACCTATTGCAATTACATACATTCGTATGCATGTAATTCATTGTTACCATTTTTAATTTCAATACGTCAAAAATAAGTCTGGAATAAAGTCTTCCTCAAAAAGTTTATGTTTATGTCTGAAATTATGTCCAATTTTTAGGGTCTCCATTGGACTTTTTTTCAGAACCACTGAATATATGTCTTGAAATAAGTCCAATGAAGTCGTGTGGTAAATGTTAATTTCAAAATCTAAATTTTTTTAAGGTATAATAATAATAATAATAATTTTTAAAACCAAAACAAGGATATAACCCCACGACTCTATTGGACTTATTTCAAGACATAATTTCATTTGGACTGACAAAAAAGTCCAAATTTTCGAGTCTCCATTAGACTTTTTTAGTCCGACTAAAAATATGTCCAATTTTTAGAGCTTCCATTAGACTTTTTTTCAGTCCAACTGAAATTATGTAACATCCAAGGAAATTAGTGTAAAATATGATCTTCTGCAAAGCGAATATTTTTCAAAAATTGCACAATTTCAAGACAGTTTTTAACATTGTAGTGTGAAACAGAGCTATTTGCTATAAAATGCTATGTAAGGGAAACTGCCATTTCATAGTTAGGAGGATTATCATTTGATATAGCAGGCCCTATGGGTTTTTATGGTTTTGAATGTACTGTATTATATCTCTTCATTGATTTTGTTTCCATGCTAGAAGTAAAATTATTATGCTGGAGTTGTTTTATAAGATTATAAGCTTGTATTTCTAAGTTACTTGTTGGAATTTTTTTCCAGTAATAGTTGGTATAAATTGGCATGTGCAAACATGTCATTCATATAGTTGATGAACTTACTTTATTGGATTTCGTAACTAATAGATCTGGGTTGTCCTTCAAAAACCTCTTCGCAATATTATAGTCTTTAATTATCAAGTTTGTCTACGTTATTAATTGATTTACATCTAAGTATCTCTGATTTTCTTGAGTGTTATGTGACATGCTGTAATATTTGAAAGCCTTGATAATTATTGGGAGAGAAAATTCTTTTTTCAGTTATTTTGTGTGCGTTCTTTTAATTCTGTCAATTGTTTTTTATATCTGGCACTAATTTTTGATTTAAATTCTACAAAAATATCATGGGGCATGCTTTTTTTCAATTTCTAATATTTCTCTCTATATTCCTCAAATTTCATATGGTGATTTTTATTTTTAGATTTAGTATTTTTTTTTTTTTTTTTTTTGTTCGGTTCGAACCTTGATAGAGTGCGGATGTTTTTTGTTCTTTCTCTATGGAAAAAATCAAAAATTCAAATAAAGTGAAAAAGAAAACAAAAACAGAAATTACTAACTAATTTTAAAAAATAAACCAAAAAAGTGAATTTAAAATTAAAATTAATAATTTAACAACCAAACAAAGGAATCCATTAGTGGTCATTTGAAGTGTTAAGATTCTCACATATAGTTAAGTTGTTTTTGCAACTAAGAGTGAGCCCTTTTAGGGCCCACCAAACCTAATAATAATAAAAAAAAACATTATGAAAAAAATCAGTGAACCTAAATATAGGAAAATAATAACAGTGAATAAACATAAAATTAATAAAATCGTGGAAAACATGTACCACAATGATGGGCATATACAGTTAGTTGTACAACAACAAATAGCAGCGAATAGTTTGGACCAACCAACACAGTTACAAAAAAATAATCAAACAAAGCAAAAATCAAGTATGGAAGCGCAACCTGGGGAAAATTCCTCAAAAACGCAGCTGAATAATCATAATACACCAACACCAATACAAGCTGAGAACTGGATAACGATCCAAAGCAGATCTGGTAAACGACAAAAAATTAATACTGTTGATGCTAACAAACCGATGGAGACCTCAAGTAATTTTTACGATTCACTCAGAATAGATGAGGATGAGGGAATATCAACTCTCATAAATAGCCTTAATAATAGTAATAAAAATAGTAGCAATTTAGATAATAATAACTATGAAATAGATAGTAATAGGGTAAATGGAAAGAAGGAAGTATATGATAAAAAAGGAAAAGATAAATTTTGCTCGCCAATAATAATTTATAACGGTAACGCCAAAGAAATTAGCAAAAAAATGCAAAATCTTTATCCAAACGCTAACTATAAGTTGGTGAAAACAAGAAATGGATCGTGTAAAATCTTCATAGAAGATTACAAAACACATAGAGAATTCTTTGAAAAAATTAAAATAAATAAAATTAGGGCATATACATTTACCACAAAAGAAAAAAAACCAATTACATATCTACTAAAAGGAGTAGATCATGCCTATGCTGAAGAGGAAATTAAGACTGAACTTCAATCAAAAGTGAGTGAAGTTAATATTATAAACGTCAAAAAATTTTCTACTATTGTTCAAATAGCTCCTGGTGGTAAGACCAAAGAACTTACTGAAATAGACGGATTATTACATCAAAGGGTTAAATGGGACGTTTTGAGAAATAGAGGCATGATACAATGTAAAAATTGTCAACAGTTTGGTCATATCGCATCGAATTGCAGTATTGAATATAGATGTGTAAAATGTAACAATAAACATGAGCCAGGGCAATGTGCAAGAGCAATAAACACACTAGAAGATCCGTACTGCATCAACTGCAAAAAGTTTGGGCACCCGGCTAACTATAGAGGATGCTCAAGATATAAAGAAATTCTAGAAAATAGAAGGAAACAAATACATGAAGCTAGGGAGAAAAGAGAGAATCAAAGAGCTTTTATACAAGCCTCCACAAATAACTATTTTAATTCCAATAAATCTTTTGCAGACTGTCTAAACCAGACACCACCGAAACAACAACAACAGAATTCGTTAAACACCGTGGCTAAAGACTTTGTCAATGAATCATTTAACTTATTTGGAATCCGTCTGGCGGAATTAATTACTGAATTTAATCCCGAATACAACAAACAATCATCAATGTCAGGAAAACAAGCAAAATATTTTGAATTTTTTTTCAATGTCTGCAGTCTTCGATAGTTGTAAACTTAAAATAATAACACTAAATGTGAGATCGTTGATTTCCAAAGCAAAAAAAATAGCTCTAACAGATTTTTTATATGAAATGAAACCAGACATTTTACTTTTAAACGAAACACACCTGAAAGAGAAAAATAGATTAAATATCTCTGGGCATAATACAATTAGGGGCGATAGTTTTCAAGGAACAGCTATAATAATCAAGAACAAGCTTAAGGGGTTAGGGGTAGTCAGAGGCACGAAAAAATGAGAATTTTCAGTACTTTTTTTTTGCTATTAAATCGTGTTATTTTACAAAAGTAGTAATATGGCATTATTATACAATGTTTTGACTTGAAGTCACGAAAAATTCAAAAAAAAAAAAATTTTATTTCCAAAGTTATAGCTGTCTGTGTTGACCCAGTTTCAAAAAAAGGTCTTTGCGGTGACAATCATAAGTCCTTGGAGATTCATCTAAAATCAATCGGATAAAAGAAATTAGTTTTATAAATAGATAATCCTGGGCCTGGGCCGAAGGATTTTTGTTTTTTTCAAAAATTAACAAAATGGCGGCCTCAGGAAATTTTTGTCTAGGTTTTTAGGAAAAAATCAACAGTAAATTGGTCTAAAAAAATCGAAATTTTTGAAAAAAAAAAAATCCTTCGGCCCAGGCCCGAGTTTATTATGTATTCTAAAAGCTGTATAATTTTCATTAAAATCTACTGAGCGGTTTTCGAGTTACAGTTGTCACCAGTTTAAAAAACATAGTTTTGAGAAAAACGCGTTTAAAGTTTCACACTAGATTTACGTACAGAAATACGAATTATTAAATTACTTACACCGAGCGCTTTGAAGTGCCAGAGCTCTCTTTGTTATTTGTCGAATAACTCAAAAACTAATGATCGGATCAACTTGAAATTTTCAGAGAATAATTTTAAGATATTATACTTAACGAAAATGCAAAAAACCAAAAATTGATTTTTTGAAAATTCTGACTACCCCTAACCCCTTAAGTTTAACGAAGTTTTTGTAGATTTTGACAATATTTCCTCGTCTGCGATTATGATCAACATTAGGGATAATGAAGCAAACCATAAAAAGCTGCTTTTAATTTCATCATACATCAGCCCAATTGGTGTAAACGCAGCTGATATTAATAATATGCTAAACAAAATTAATAATATGCATAATAATAATGAGTACGATCATATAATAATGGGAGGAGATATGAACGCTAAACATTATAAATGGGCAAACAACACAATTAACCAAAATGGTCGGATCATGAATAATTGGTACGAGCAAAATATACATCTGAACAATCTGGTAATTATTCATCCTGACAGCCCAACTTTCCCGTTAAGTGGGGCTTGTATTGATTTTTACACCATCACCAACAATACAATTAATAACATTGATAGTAATTACTACTGCAAAACATTAGCATCATTTTCAGATCATTTTGCTGTAGAACTCGGAATAGACCTAAATTCATACAAACCAGAATTAGCCACTACTCAAACATTTAGGTCCTTCAAAAAAACTAAATGGGGGGAATTCAAAAAAGATATGGAGGAAGAATTTGAACTTATTCAACTAACTAATTCTAAAAATGTATCCAACGCAGAAATAGATGAAGCAATAGAAATTTTCAACAGTACTGTACATAGTGTTACAAATAAACATTCCAAGCTGATTACGGGAAACCAATTTTATGATAGACTCCCCTCAAATATACAACAATTATTCCAAATTAGAAAAATATGGAGAAATAATTTAAAAAAGGTATTACATAGGAACCACAACATTATCAACCAAGAATATAGAGATCTAAATAACCGTGTACAGCTCTTGTCAATTAATATTGATAATCAAATAAATAGGCATTTTAACAATACCTTTCAAGAAAAATTAAAAAAACTTAAACCCGGTCCTACAATTTATAAAGAAATTAACAGAATTATTGGTAGATCAAAAAAAATTGATATTCCAAAAATTTCCTACAATTCACAAATATATTATAACACAACTGAAAAGTTGAATACGTTCAAAAACTACTACAAGGAACTATATACAGAAAAATCACCTAGTTTTGATCTAGAACATACTAACTTAATAATCGACACAATAGACGATTTTGAGGCCTTAAATTTAAACGAAAGCAATTTTTTTACACCTCTATTGGAATTTAATATTTCTAAACGCTCAAACGAAAATACTAATTACCCATTGATCAGTCAGGCAACTTTAAAAATGCACCTGAAATCAATAAATAACAAAAAATCCAAAGGGGATGATGAAATCAGCAACTATATTCTCAAAAAAATTTCGCAGAAAGCAATTGGTTATTTAACAATAATAATTAATAATTGTATAAATAACGGATACTTCCCATCAATCTGGAAAATCGCTAAGCTTATACCAATCCAAAAGAATAAAAGCTCATATGAAGTAAATAATTTCAGACCCATTTCAATGTTATCAAATATTGGAAAAATCTTGGAAAGAATTATGGCAGAACAATTTGATATTTTCTGTGAGGATGAAAACATAATACCGGATGAACAATTTGGTTTTAAAAGAGGTCACAGTACAGAACATGCTTTGCTCACAACACACAACGAAATCACCAAAAATTTAAGGAAAAAGGAAGTCACTGTTGTATGCTCTCTTGATATAAAACAGGCTTTTGATTCTGTATGGATCAAGTGACTAATATATAAGATTATAGCAAAGAATATACCTAATCATCTAATAAGGCTATACTACAGTTTCTTGAAAGATAGAAAATCATATATAAACTTAAATGGCGAGAAATCTAGCATATTTGAAATGAATTCCGGAGTACCTCAAGGATCTATAAATGGTCCCAAATTATATAACTTATACTTATTTGACTTCCCACACAAGAATTTAAATGTAAATGGCAGAACTGACTCAATGGCTAATTTATATGCAGATGATACGTTGATTTCTTCAAGCTCCAAAGATCCTGAAATAGCACTACAAAAAATTAAGAATCATCTAAATATTATCACTAATTATTACTTGAAATGGAACATTGAAATTAATTATGAGAAATCTAACCTAATCTGTTTCAGAAATGCAAGTGGCAAAGGACTCAAAAATACACCGAGCAAAAGTAAAATACTAAAATTAACTATCAACAATAGAGAAGTTCCGCTTAGAGTCAACATGAAATACTTAGGAATACAATTTAACAATTTATTCAAATTCAATAATCATTGTAAGTATGCACTAGAAAAAGCAAATAAGGCATTCAATCTGTTGACGCCACTAATATTCTGTAATAGCAAGTTAAATAAAGAATCAAAACTATTACTTTATAAGCAATTAATTCGTCCAATATTAACATATGGTTATCCGTGCTGGTTTACAATCTCAACAACTTATGCAAATAAAATGGAAAGCTTTGAAAAAAAAATTATCAGACATTGTGTGTCCATGAGATATAAAACAAGATTAAAATATTACTCAAACGAAACAATTTATAATGAAAGTAATATAATACCATTATTAACGTACATCACAAGCCTATGGTGCAAGCATATTAACAAAATAATATCTCATCCTAATACAATTATTAAAAATATTTATAATGACAATAAGGATGATAATCTATCGGATCACTACTATTTATCACCGTTCAACATGATCAATTGCAATGAAATCCATCCCGTGGAGATGAAAAGAAATATAATTCCCCTATATAAAAACAGGGATGGACTTCACCACAGGGGATAAAAAAAAAATAAATTAAAAAAGAAAAAAAATAAACAAATAAATAAATAAATAAATAAAAATCAATAAAGAAATTAAAATATAATTACAAAAACGGAAAAAAGAGAAAGGGAAAACAGGAAAGAAAATCACTGAAAAGGATGAAGAATATGCAGTTCCGACATTGACATGGCCTGCCAAGTCGATGTGGATGCTGCGATTTCACCTTATATCTCGTCGGAAACGTGCAATACTAAAAGCATTACAAACATTAACACAACCCCTATTGCAGTTGTAGTTACATTAAAAAAAAAAAATCTCAAGCTGAAGTACAAACACGAAGTAGTCTAAACACAAAAATGTTTTTCAACTAAACAAAATAAAAAAATGTATTACTTATAAATACGTCTGCGTGTATAGTACTTAAGAATGTTGTGTAATATGGCCCTACAGGTGACCCTCGTGGCTCTCTCCGGGAAATTGTTTAGTGAAGATGATAGAGTTTTTTCTTTCGGAAGAGGAATCGCGAATTGGTGGTTGCAAGGGTTGCCGCTTGGGTGGTGTTAAAATTTATTGAATATAAATAAGACTTACATATTTTCCTCCTTGCTGCCTGGTTCTCACGGCACTCACTTCAATTTATGCACTAGGATTTGTAAATAATAAAAAAAAACAATTCTTTTATTTTTTATTAAACACTTCTCTTTTTTTTTTTATTGTCAATCAAAAAAAATTCCTTTAATTATTAATTTTCTTTTTACAACTTCTTCAACATAAAATTTCTTTACACAAAATTCCTTTATTTACTAATTTCCTCTTTTCAACTTGTTCAACATAAAATTACTATACACAAAATTCCTTTAATTATTAATTTTCTTTTTACAACTTCTTCAACATAAAATTTCTTTACACAAAATTCCTTTATTTACTAATTTCCTCTTTTCAACTTGTTCAACATAAAATTACTATACACAAAATTCCTTTAATTATTAATTTCCTCTTTTCAACTTGTTCAACACAAAATTACTTTACACAAAATTCCTTTAATTATTAATTTCTTCTTTTCAACTTGTTCAACATAAAATTACTTTACACAAAATTCCTTTAATTATTAATTTCCTCTTTTCAACTTGTTCAACATAAAATTACTTTACACAAAATTCCTTTAATTATTAATTTCCTCTTTTCAACTTGTTCAACATAAAATTACTTTACACAAAATTCCTTTAATTATTAATTTCCTCTTTTCAACTTGTGCAACATAAAATTTCTTTACACAAAATTCCTTTATTTACTAATTTCCTCTTTTCAACTTGTTCAACATAAAATTACTTTACACAAAATTCCTTTAATTATTAATTTCCTCTTTTCAACTTGTTCAACATAAAATTTCTTTACACAAAATTCCTTTATTTACTAATTTCCTCTTTTCAACTTGTTCAACATAAAATTACTTTACACAAAATTCCTTTAATTATTAATTTCCTCTTTTCAACTTGTTCAACATAAAATTACTTTACACAAAATTCCTTTAATTATTAATTTCCTCTTTTCAACTTGTTCAACATAAAATTTCTTTACACAAAATTCCTTTATTTACTAATTTCCTCTTTTCAACTTGTTCAACATAAAATTACTTTACACAAAATTCCTTTAATTGTTAATTTCTTCTTTTCAACTTGTTCAACATAAAATTACTTTACACAACATACAAACATATTTTGCGAACACTGCATTATATGTTATTTAATAAAAATTTATGAATACGTATAGGTAAAGTTTGCATAAAAAAAAAGTGGATCACCTTTTCAGTGATTCATAATTGATTTTTGTTTTGATATCTGTTAGGTATGAGCTGGAATAACTGGTTTTGTTTCCCTTTTTTTAAAAAATTGTTTTGAAAGAGAATCGACATATTAATTTGACCAATTTTTGGATTGAAACTCTAAATTTTATAGTGTTTCGTGTTATTGGGAAAAACAAACAAAAACATGTTATGTTATTATATTTTATAGAAATTTAAAAATATTCAAAGAAAAACATGGATCGCGCAAAGACTAAATGTTAATTTTATAATAAAAAAGTTTTAACGATCCAAAATTTAGGTTATCATTGGTTTAAACAAGAAATTTTTCTTTTTCGCGTTTTATAATTTTTTATATTGTGGTCTAAAAGACTTGGTTCGAGCTCGCGGTGCTCAACAGGGTTGTTTTTGTAAAATAATGTTGTACTATGCTTAGGGAACAATGAGTTTCTAGGACGTTTCTTATCTATATGGACTTTGTTTTCAAGCATTTCGTTTGTTTTTTGTTGAATTTGTTCAGTTTTCTGTTCTCTTGGTTGCTTATTGAAGGTACAAACCGTCATTTTCTCGTCAACTGGCTCGACAAAGCAACTTCCAAAATAAACTTCTTTAGAAAAGAGGGGTTTATCTTGTTTCGATTCCTTCTTTGTATGAACTGATTTAATGGAACGAATTGGAATAAGAATTTCTCTCTGAGTCTTTGTTTCATATTCCAAATCGTTTACCTTTAAATTTTGGTTCAAAGGTTTTTGTCCGTTCTTGCGGCCACTTACAATTTTAGCCTTAGGTACTGGTGTTTCAACCTGTGCCTGGGCGACATCTATATGGACCACCTCTGTGAACATTGCGGACATACCTATAAAGGATGGAATCTCAATGTTTTCCTTGTCAAGTTTTGTTTTCTTGAACGTTACGCGTTTGTTTGGTCTTTCAATAATACCATTTGGAGGCACGCAATTGAACCCTAAATTGCCATCTTTTGAATTCAGACTGGCTTTTTCCACTGCATGTTCTTTGCTTTTTGGGAGTATTTGGAGTGGAGAACTTGTACCTATATTTTGTAATGTGCCGGATGCCGATTGAACTTTAATTTTTTCTTTAATATTATTATTTTCTTCGTCTTGACTTTGCGTCGTTTTATTTATTTTCTTACATACTACTTCGGCCGGACTTATTTTAATTGGTTTGGGTACTGATCCTATAATTGAATTAGAGGGGTTCATTGCGGGTTGCTTGAGAGGAGATGAGTAATTTTTCTCCCACTGTTTTTTGGGGTAACATGTGTTTTCGTCATGTCCCGGTTGTAAACAAAAGTTGCATTTATCATTATTTCTATTATTATTATTATTATCATCGTGTGTAACCATGTGTATTTGGTTACTTATATTGTTAGGTGAAAGACAATTACACGTATTATTCGTGTGTCCGTACACACGACAAAGATCGCAGTAGGGGGTGCGCATGCGAATTCTGCATTCTTCGTAAAGATGACCAAATTTACTACAAAAACCACATTGGATCTGTTGATTTGAGTAAAGGTCATTATTAAAATTTTGGCCATTCGTATCGTTATTATTATTTTTAAAGTTGCTATTATTATAATTGTTATTATTATAACTATTATTTTTATTGTAATTACCGTTTCTATTGAAATTATTTTGATTATTTTTAAAGTTGTTGTTTCTATTATTATTCTGTTTATAACGTTTATTATTTCTATTATTCTTATTATTGTTATTATTATTATTATTATTATTACAATGTCCGGTACTATTACTTGGGAAGTTATTGTAGTGATTGTATGTAAGTAAATTCTCTCCTATATTTTCTCCAAACTTGTAATTGTAATTACAATTGTTCAATATTAATTGCTCATTTAAAAGAAAATTATTTTCATTTGTTAAACTAGGTTGAAAGTTTCCCTGTAGGTTGGGTGTAAAATTGTTAAAAGATGAGGAGGTTGCTATTGCAAATTGTTTCTCAGCCCCCTCGAGGTATTCAGCCTTTTTAATAAGCTGATCAAAATTTTTAAGTTCACGATTTAAAAAAAATATTCGGTAAGTTGGATTTAGAAGTCCAGCTTGGAATGTAAATACAGCTGTTTCTTCTAAATCCTCTATAACTGTTTCATATCCCTCCGGGTGCCTCTGGGTTGCTTGGTTTATGCATTCCCTTAACAAAGTTTTCATTCGCCCTGCAAATCCAGATAAAGTTTCACCCGGTAACTGACTTAAGTGTCGTAATTCGTGTAACAAGGTCGGATATGGCTTACGTTCAATTAACTTTTCTTGCACATTATTTAAAAAATCAGTAAAATTTCCCGTCGGAATATTTACTAAAACAGCGGCGGCTCGACCACGGAATCTGAGGGGAAGAAGGGATACAAAAATTTTTTGCTCTTCTGCCGAAAGAATGTTATATGTTGTTCGGCAACATCCCATAAATACCGTTACCTCGCATGCTAAATTAGGTCCGAGTTCCGCGCTTAGTAAAGGAATCGAATTGCACACAAAACTGCTTATTTTTTCTAATAACATATTGATTTTTATCTCTACTTGACTTAATATTATATCCGCCTTAAAATCTAATTGTCTTTGAAGTAGCTGTCTGCGGGGACTTGTTGTTCCAGGGAAATCGTCTTTAATAGGTGATATTGGTGTTGACTTTGAATATGTTCGACCGCTTCTAGTGCGCCCTGGTTCAACGATTCTTGGTGAAGTAAAGAAATCGTCCGGGCTAGTGTTGTCAAAAGATAATTCGTCGATTCTTTCTTCGAAAGTTCGGTCTATCTCTTCGTTTTCAACTTCCGGAGGAGAGTTTGAATCAGTCATCCGTTAGGCTATTACACTTGTAAGTTCGTATTTTCTCAGATTTTTAACGCTTAGCGCCTGAGAACTACCGTAGCTGCGCCAAATGTTGTGTAATATGGCCCTACAGGTGACCCTCGTGGCTCTCTCCGGGAAATTGTTTAGTGAAGATGATAGAGTTTTTTCTTTCGGAAGAGGAATCGCGAATTGGTGGTTGCAAGGGTTGCCGCTTGGGTGGTGTTAAAATTTATTGAATATAAATAAGACTTACATATTTTCCTCCTTGCTGCCTGGTTCTCACGGCACTCACTTCAATTTATGCACTAGGATTTGTAAATAATAAAAAAAAACAATTCTTTTATTTTTTATTAAACACTTCTCTTTTTTTTTTTATTGTCAATCAAAAAAAATTCCTTTAATTATTAATTTTCTTTTTACAACTTCTTCAACATAAAATTTCTTTACACAAAATTCCTTTATTTACTAATTTCCTCTTTTCAACTTGTTCAACATAAAATTACTATACACAAAATTCCTTTAATTATTAATTTTCTTTTTACAACTTCTTCAACATAAAATTTCTTTACACAAAATTCCTTTATTTACTAATTTCCTCTTTTCAACTTGTTCAACATAAAATTACTATACACAAAATTCCTTTAATTATTAATTTCCTCTTTTCAACTTGTTCAACACAAAATTACTTTACACAAAATTCCTTTAATTATTAATTTCTTCTTTTCAACTTGTTCAACATAAAATTACTTTACACAAAATTCCTTTAATTATTAATTTCCTCTTTTCAACTTGTTCAACATAAAATTACTTTACACAAAATTCCTTTAATTATTAATTTCCTCTTTTCAACTTGTTCAACATAAAATTACTTTACACAAAATTCCTTTAATTATTAATTTCCTCTTTTCAACTTGTTCAACATAAAATTTCTTTACACAAAATTCCTTTATTTACTAATTTCCTCTTTTCAACTTGTTCAACATAAAATTACTTTACACAAAATTCCTTTAATTATTAATTTCCTCTTTTCAACTTGTTCAACATAAAATTTCTTTACACAAAATTCCTTTATTTACTAATTTCCTCTTTTCAACTTGTTCAACATAAAATTACTTTACACAAAATTCCTTTAATTATTAATTTCCTCTTTTCAACTTGTTCAACATAAAATTACTTTACACAAAATTCCTTTAATTATTAATTTCCTCTTTTCAACTTGTTCAACATAAAATTTCTTTACACAAAATTCCTTTATTTACTAATTTCCTCTTTTCAACTTGTTCAACATAAAATTACTTTACACAAAATTCCTTTAATTATTAATTTCTTCTTTTCAACTTGTTCAACATAAAATTACTTTACACAAAATTCCTTTAATTATTAATTTCCTCTCTTCAACTTGTTCAACATAAAATTTCTTTACACAAAATTCCTTTATTTACTAATTTCCTCTTTTCAACTTGTTCAACATAAAATTACTTTACACAAAATTCCTTTAATTATTAATTTCTTCTTTTCAACTTGTTCAACATAAAATTACTTTACACAAAATTCCTTTAATTATTAATTTCTTCTTTTCAACTTGTTCAACATAAAATTACTTTACACAAAATTCCTTTAATTATTAATTTCTTCTTTTCAACTTGTTCAACATAAAATTACTTTACACAAAATTCCTTTAATTATTAATTTCTTCTTTTCAACTTGTTCAACATAAAATTACTTTACACAAAATTCCTTTAATTATTAATTTCCTCTTTTCAACTTGTTCAACATAAAATTACTTTACACAAAATTCCTTTAATAATTAATTTCTTCTTTTCAACTTGTTCAACATAAAATTACTTTACACAAAATTCCTTTAATTATTAATTTCTTCTTTTCAACTTGTTCAACATAAAATTACTTTACACAAAATTCCTTTAATTATTAATTTCTTCTTTTCAACTTGTTCAACATAAAATTACTTTACACAAAATTCCTTTAATTATTAATTTCCTCTTTTCAACTTGTTCAACATAAAATTACTTTACACAAAATTCCTTTAATTATTAATTTCTTCTTTTCAACTTGTTCAACATAAAATTACTTTACACAAAATTCCTTTAATTATTAATTTCTTCTTTTCAACTTGTTCAACATAAAATTACTTTACACAAAATTCCTTTAATTATTAATTTCTTCTTTTCAACTTGTTCAACATAAAATTACTTTACACAAAATTCCTTTAATTATTAATTTCCTCTTTTCAACTTGTTCAACATAAAATTACTTTACACAAAATTCCTTTAATTATTAATTTCCTCTTTTCAACTTGTTCAACATAAAATTACTTTACACAAAATTCCTTTAATTATTAATTTCCTCTTTTCAACTTGTTCAACATAAAATTACTTTACACAAAATTCCTTTAATTATTAATTTCTTCTTTTCAACTTGTTCAACATAAAATTACTTTACACAAAATTCCTTTAATTATTAATTTCCTCTTTTCAACTTGTTCAACATAAAATTACTTTACACAAAATTCCTTTAATTATTAATTTCCTCTTTTCAACTTGTTCAACATAAAATTACTTTACACAAAATTCCTTTAATTATTAATTTCTTCTTTTCAACTTGTTCAACATAAAATTACTTTACACAAAATTCCTTTAATTATTAATTTCCTCTTTTCAACTTGTTCAACATAAAATTACTTTACACAAAATTCCTTTAATTATTAATTTCTTCTTTTCAACTTGTTCAACATAAAATTACTTTACACAAAATTCCTTTAATTATTAATTTCTTCTTTTCAACTTGTTCAACATAAAATTACTTTACACAAAATTCCTTTAATTATTAATTTCTTCTTTTCAACTTGTTCAACATAAAATTACTTTACACAAAATTCCTTTAATTATTAATTTTCAACTTATTTAGCACGAAATTTTCTGTTACTATTCTTGACTTTTTCTCTCGCGTACCGACTGCGACTTTCGCGTGGGACAAACTACTACTTTCAACCGAACTTTACTTCTTTTTTTAAAAAGAAACGTAACGACTTTACTTTAAGTTATTACCGCGTACCGTATGTTTTTCTAACTGAACTGAACTTTTTTTTCAAAAACGTCACGACTTTACTTTAAGTTATTACCGCGTACCGTATGTTTTTCTAACTGAACTGAACTTTTTTTTCAAAAACGTCACGACTTTACTTTTGAGTCGTTAACGGCTATCCGATATTTTTAGAACTCCCTTTTTGGATATTCAAAGCCACTATTTTTATAGGCAGAAAATTCATACTTTGTGCTCGTTATTTTCTAGGTCGCAGAACATTTACGTAATAGTTCTGGTTTACTTTTTTCCCTAGAATGTTTTCATTGATTTCATAATTCATGCCAATAACATGTATTACAAAATCAATGTAATTTTCTGCCGATAATGAGTTTCGAAATGCATCAAGTAATTTTAATGCATTTCGCAATTTATTATTTTTTATTCACAAAGTAGAACTTTCGCCGAAAAGTGTCTACAGTAATGTTTGGTTCTTTACTGTGATTTATAACTAGAAGTATGTGTAATGTTTTATTACATTACAAGAACACACCAATGTAAAGTTTTGTATAACAATCAAATGTATTTTTATAGCAATAAACTCTTACTTACTTACTTACTTAGTATTTTTTTCTTTTACTAAAATTTTTATCCGGATCTGATTTGAAAGGATGTTCTTCCGTTTGTAATTAATATATACACTTGATATTATTTACTATGGATAAATAGCATAATACCTAGTATGCTCTTTATCCTGCATTGTAGGAGAAGAAAACGTGGTTTTTTTTAAAGATTATAAATTTTTGGTTGTCTTCATCCAATGTTTTAAAATGGCAGAAGTGTTGTGGCCGAATGTACTACTAATGTAATAAACGAAATCAAGTGATGACGTATTTTTATATTGCATTATATTATATTGTACAGGGTTTTTCAATAATAATTTTTTTTTAAATTTTGAATTAAGCACACATTTTGGATAAAAGTTCTGAATTTCTTTAATGAAATATGTTGTAGAGGCCACAATTTATGAATGGTCAATGTTCACCACTACGTTTGCAGACATCGATTCTTTTGACAAAATTTTCGATTACATTTCTGCATAATTGTGGCTCTATCTCACGAAATACGCAATTGTTCTTACATTATTCTTATAAACCCCATCTTTCATGTAGCCCCCCAAAAAAGATCTACGGTATTAAATCGTGAGATATTAGTGGTTAATTGATGTCACGTCTTCGTGAAATTAGACGTGCATTAAATCTGGTTATCAATAAATCGATTGTTTCTTGAGCTGTGTGACACGTTGACCATCTTGTTTAAACCACAAGTCTTCGACATCCCTATCTTCAAAAAAAAAGGCCATAAAGTGCATAAAACGCACCAAACAGTGACAAAAGATGAATGCAATGATTGTTCAACAATTACTCTTGAATTTTCAGAAGCCCAAATGCGACAATTTTACTTACTAACGCGCCATTCAAATAAAAATTAGCTTTGTCAGAAAACAATATTTTCTGAAAATCCAGCACCATTTTCAATGATCCAATCAGAAAATTGTCGACATTAAAAATGATTTGCTGGCTTTAATTATTGCATCAATTGGACCTTATAAGGCTTTCCAGCTAAATTCTTTCGCAAAATATGCTGCTTGTGGAAAGCCTATTTGTTGGGAACGTCGTGGAATCGATAAATTTGGGTAGTCTTCAACACTTCACTCACAGCAGCAATATTTTCAGTTGAACAACAGGAACGAGCACAAGTTGTTATTGCTACGTTATATACTGAACCTGTAGACTAAAATGCTTCCACTAAATTCTTCATTGCAGGCTCTGATGGACGATTATAATGAAAATATTCGCGATTTTACGAAATGTGGTTTTCCGCGATTGCACATTTTCATAATGGATTTGAATTATTTCGATGCGATTTTCGAGCGAAATTTAATTCATTATAAGAAAAATTAGATCTTCTACTGCAATTATGTAAAAAAAACTGAACGAAACCATCTTCATAGGTAAATACAACCGTATTTAAAAAATCGTATTGAAAAACCCTTTATATTGTCCTCAAGGTAGATTTCTAGTAATATGCATAGCTTTATTTTTTTAATAATGTTCTGTAAAGTTTAATCAATCAAACTCGTTTTTAGAGTAGAATTAGCGGAAAATCGATATAAACTACTCGTATTACATATAGTATTCTCTTAAGTATTGTGGTTAAAAGTTATTTTCAAAGTAATAATAATAATAATTAATTTATATTAAAATAAATATGGAAAATTTTATCGCACTTTTTAAAAACATTTTTATTTTCGAAATTCCAATCAATCATTTCAATAAATGTATAATATTGTATTATTTAAAATCAGGTCAAAAAAATTTGAAAAAAAAAAAAATTTGACAAACATAAAAAACGAAAAACAAAAGTAAATAGAACCGAATAAAATTTTGCTCATCGAAAATGATATGCAGTTTCCTTCAATAGTGCCAAATTGAAACTAATAAAATGCATATTGCCAACTGATACTGGTAATTTGTCTGTGACCTTATTTTGCTTCGTGTAATTCAAAAAGAAAATTATGAAAGAAGAACATATAATCAAAATAGAACCAATAAAAAAAAGTCAGCAGCTACCATTTTATAAATGGAGAAAGAGAGATAGAGAGTATTATTCATAGAAATATTGTAATTAGGTATTTTATTATTAAAAATAAATTTCTGAAAAAAAAGGAAATGTCTGCATAAAGTTTATGTGCATTATTAAAAAAAGAATCTTTATTCTTTGAAAATACCTCTTCTTGTTTAATTTTGTGCAAAGAGTTGGTTATAAACACACATTTTTTGCAATCTTTAAAATCGAAATAAATGACCGAATTCGTTAAAAATAGTAATATTGTAAAGAGGAAAGAGAATATAATCAAAACTCTATTTAGTAAAAATGACATCATAATGGTTGGTGGTCAATATGGAGGTTTGAGATGTCATTTTGCTCGACTGCTTCTAGAATAAAAATATGCATCTATTTTGAGTTGTAATTTGCTACAGAACAAAGGGCTTTACTATCACAATGATTTTGCTTTAACGGCTTTGATGTGAACATTTAATATAAAAGCTTAAAATGCTTCTCGGAGATAAAAACAAAACGAGAGATAAATTATATAAATCTGGGCCAAGGTCGTAATCTTACTTGAAATGTTTTTAGTTTTCTGACTGATGAATGTTATCTTAGAATTTTGCTTTCAAATGATTTCCCTGATTCGCCTTGCATATGTTGCCGTGAACTAAATTCGTTCTCTCTAGACTGTGACATACTTTTAGTTATTTATAAGAATTGTTTTACCGTGTCACAACGGGGTTTACATATGTTAGGGGCATAAGCGAACTAGCAAATCCCCTGATGATCTGAAAGCATATCTTCCTTCTGAGGAGAAGATATGAGATGATGCAGGGTATGTGAGCAACTGAAAGGCTGCACTCCAAGCTGAGTTGCGCTTGCTAGCTTGCCGGAAGGGTGGTTCGTTGCTCACCACCATATATCATTAAAATTACACATAGTTTTATGCGTGCAAATGGTTTTTAATGTCGTGAAGACTTTATAAGCAAGGAAAATAACGAAATAAAATGGAGAGTTCGTTAATCTATTGGTCCCCGAAACTGACCAGCTCTTCGCGTTTGCTTTCGTGAGGCATGTCGGAGCCGATTGGAAAGATGTTATGCCAACCGGTCTTATGGGACTATTGTCTCTCCCGATCGGACCAAGAACCCAAATATTGGCCCCCATGATCATGTCTACCCCTTTAATAGACACGATTTCTTTTTTTTGGTTTCGTTCACTTGGAATGCCCCCACTCACTCCATCTGCCTCTCTCTAAATTTTCAATTTATTTACTCGTTGACATAATTCCTACTCTCTTTGATAACATTATGCTTAGAGGATCGAGATCACAAAATAATTTTCAAACCACCCTAATGATGATTTCGACATATGAGGTTGAAATAGCATTAAACCCTGTTTATTACGTGTTAGTGGTCTACATGATTCCTCTTTTTTTGAACCTTCCTATAAGCGGAGAAAGAACAACAAAATTCCAAAAACCATTAGGGCTTGTTGTCACACGTTAGTTCGCACACTTGCAAAATTATTTGATTATATTTGACAATTCGTTAAACCAATCAAAATGCTCAAAAGATTTCGCAGATTTGCGAAGCTTATATCAAAAATAAACATGCCCTGAAGCTGATTATTTTCGCAAACTTGCGAAGATGAATTTTTCATTTTTGACAAATGCAACTTTAAATTTATTTTAATGCGTTTTTCTTTTGGAAGTGAATACCAAAAACTATTAAATTGTATTAAATGTCGGGTAAAAGGAAATTAGTAGAATTTTTAATTGAAAATACTTTGTTTAAAAATGCCGAAATGAAAAAATGAAAAATTATATTTGCGAAACGTTCTCACGGGTGCAGATTATTTGAAGTTTTCCCTGACCAATCAAAATGACGTGTCAAACTTGCGAAAAATCTTCGCAAAAATAATCAAGGCACGTTACAAGCCCTAATATATTCAAAAAAATTTAAGGCAATTTTGAGTTTCTATTCATTACGTTTCATTTGTTTTTTTTTCCATTTTATTTGAGCTCCTTAAGATCTTGTTTTCAACATTAATTTATAAAGTTAATGACATGAGTTCTTCCTAGCGCCCAATTTTGCGCTTGCTTCCTTTCAATAATCAAAAAAAGGATTTACACTAAAATCTGAAGAAGGTTAATTTTTACAGTGTTATTTATAAGGCGAATGTTGAAATCGCCGAATTCTACAAAAAAAATTTCGAGATCTTTGTATTTGCCACAAAAACTCATCTTCATCACCTTGGTTTAATAAGGACTTACGGTCTTTACGCAATAGAAGGAACAAAGGCTGTCACAAATATTTAATATCACGTGAGGATAGAGACTTTTCCATCTACTCTGCCTTGCTCAATGAATTCAAAGTACTTTCTACTGAACTATATAATTCTTACATTCACAAGATGAGATGCAGTCTTTCCATGGACCCTCACTGCTTCTGGAAATTCTTTAATAGGAAAAAGAAAACAGATGGATATCCGTCTTCACTAGATTATTTGGATAGTTTATCGAATGATCTATCAATTATTCTCAATTTCTTTGCTAATTTTTTGTGGAAGCTTTGAACGAGGACTATTTTGAACCGGATACGAAATACTTCGAGCATTTGAATGAGTACCCCAAGACTTCCCACACTAATTTTGATATTGATGTATCCTTAGTAGTTGATAATATTAACAGTTTAGACGAAGACTGTTCACCTGCCCCTGACGGTATTGCTGTTATCCTATTAAAAAAATGCAGTAACATGCTCGCACCTCCTCTTTCCGCTCTCTTCCAGAAATCTCTTGAGACGGGAATATTTCCTAAGCTTTGGAAAGTCTCGTATATTATACCGACTCGCAAGAAAGGCAGTAGAGGTGATATCGGAAATTACAGACCAATTGCTAAATTATCTTGCATTCCAAAACTGTTTGAATGCATCCTTCAGACATTTGTGTGCTTTGGTTCTAAACCTTTTATTTCTAGGAATCAACACGGTTTTCTGAAGGGTAGGTCTACGATCTCGAACTTAGTTGAACTTGTCTCTTTTTCGACGTGCTCCATGGAAAATGGAAATAATGTAGATTGTATAACTACAGACTTCAGCAAAGCGTTTAATAAATTATCTCATCAAGTGGTGTGTCCTCCGTGACGATATATAAAGAAATAAGTAACTTAAATTAATCTCTGTATCTTCAGGAAACGTGAAAATTGTCTATGTGTATATAATATTAACAATGCGCCTCTACGTAGAGTGACTAATATTAGAAATTTTGGAGTGATTTGTGACAGTGAACTTAACTTCAAGCTACATACTAATTCACTCGTTCATAGAGCTAACTGTACGTTAGGCTTTATTTAGGTCTAAGAAGTTCTCGGACCCTCATATAACTAAAGCACTCTTCATTACCTTGGTTAGACCTATTTTGGAATATGCCAATCAAGTATGGTCTCCCTATCATAAAATTCTAATTAATAGATTGGAGTCTGTACAACGTAGATTCATACGTTTTGCATTAAAAGATCTTCCTTAGAATGACCCCTTCCTACTACCCCAGTACTATGATAGGGTAAAACTGATTGACCTGCAATCCTTAGAAAAGCGTCGTCAGGTGGCTGATATTGTTTTTGTCTATCAAATTTTCAATGGTGCTATTGATGCTCCTTTACTATTAGATGTCAGTAGACTTATTCCAAATTTTGTACCATAGAACGTATTACGGGAGAAACGAACCAGTTTCTCGAATGCCAGGTGCAGTTAATATAAATGCTTGTAGTTTCGATTTCTGTCCTGGTAAAATCAATTTAAAGAAGCTCTTATATAATTCTAACGCTTGAAGTAAGCAATTTAAAAATAGAAATTACAATTTTAGACAACAATTTATTACATATCAGCTGTCATTTAAATGACAGCGATATCCAATACCAAAACCAGAATCAGAGAATTTTCCAGATAATACGAAAGACGTGTATCTTGTATACCCAAACTGTTTTTGTTTCTAAGTGTTGATCATTCATTAGAAATCCAATTCTGATCATTATCAAATTGTTTGAGATTTACCATTTTACTTTTCGATATTTGGAAAATTGGTTTTTCCGTTTGGCCACAGTTTTATGTTGTCTATTTTAAGTTTTGAATATAAGAATTCAATTTAATATTAATTTTGATAATATGATTAAATAATTTCAATTTTTCTTTAATACCTTAATGGGTAGTTTTTCAGTCAACGTTTAAATTTAAGGTTACTCAACCGAAGTACTCCGTTTAAATTCGTAGGTTAACCCGAATGCGTTTTACAGTTCATTTTTATGTTTACCTAATCTGAAAATGGCAAGTTATTGTGAATAGTTTGCGTTTATTTACTATTGTGATTGAAAATTTTGACGTTCAAAACAAAAAAAACAAGACATCAAATGAAAATTGAATATTTGAGGGAATTATGAATTAAAATCAAAGTTAAAAAGGAAAATAATTTATAATCCGAAAAAATGTAATAAGCATGTTTTTTTTTCAACCCGCCACCAAAAATCCACCACCCATTCACCGATACAAAATAAAATAATACATATAACTAATTATTATTATGTTAGTCACACCCTGCTAATAAAAATTCATATGGGCAACAACCAATAGAACACAAAAAGGTTAGCCGAAGAGGTTACATATCCGATAAAATAGCAGAGTCAGTGACCGACAGACTCTTCAGTTTCTCCTTACTTGACGAGAAGTCAAAGTGTGCAGAGTTATTGTTTACACTCTGTAACATTCTAGAAACTGGTTCAAACCGTCCATAGTCAGTACGATGACAGTCGATCATGAATAGGCTTACACTTCTTAATGAGTGCGCGTTAACTTTAAGTTGTATGCGTTCGAGAAGGCTCGAAGACTCAATGGCACCAACAAGAATTTGATGAATGAAGACTATGTCAGCTACTTCGCGCCGTTTCTGCAAAGTCTGAAGATTAATCAGCTTTAAAGGTAAGGAGGGAGATTGATAGCATTGCTCCAAGGAAGACCTCTAAGAGCAAAGCGAACAAATCTACGCTGAATCGTTTCAATTCTCCCAATGTGTATTTTATGGTGCGGAGACCAAACTTGACTGGCGTATTCAAGCACTGGTTTTACAAAGGTAATGTATAGATATTTAATAATATATAGGTCAGAGAACTCTTTACAACTCTTTAGACCATAGTTTTATAAACCCCAGCATTGACGAAGCTTTGTTGATTATTGTATCAATATGACTACGAAAATTAAGCTCGCTATCACATATTACACCTAAATCTCTAATAAAATTAACTCTCGAAATAGAACTTCCCAATAAAGTGTAATCAAATAAGACTTTGTTACGTTTCCGCGTAAATGCTATTGTTTCACACTTGTTAATATTAAGTGACAAGTCATTATTTGTACACCAAAGAGTAAATTTATCAAGATCAGCCTGAAGCAAGTGACAATCCTGTAAGGAGGAGATTACTTTGGATATTTTCATGTCGCCAGCGTAAAATGTAATCTCCGAATGCTTGATAATAGACGTAACATCATTAATAGAGATGGTGAATAAGATAGGTCCTAAATGACTACCTTGAGGGACTCCCGAATGGGCAATAAAAGGATCAGACTCGATAGAACGGAAAAGAACCCGATAGCGTCTGCCAGAAAGGTAGGAATTTATCCACTTTATGAAAAGGAGAGGAAAACCAAGAAGTCGTAATTTTAGTAAAATAATGCTGTGGGACAACTTGTTGAAAGCTTGACTGAAATCGGTAGCAACTACATCCAATTGTTTGCCTCGCTCCATCGAGTTGATGGCAGTAGAGACAAACTCAGTCAGATTAGTAGTCGTTGACTTGGCTTTAAGAAATCCATGTTGCTTCGGGGATATAAATGGTTTGCAATGAAAGTAAAATGATTTGATGATAGACAATACCTTCACAAAGTTTAGGCGTGCAAGATAATTTAGCTATGTGCCTGTAATTACAAATGTCAGCTTTAGAACCTTCTTTGTGAACCGGGATAATAAGGGAATCTTTCCAAGCATTTGGAAATACACCTGAGGTCAATGATTTTTGAAAAAGGGTAGTAAGCGGCACCGACAAATAAGGCAACACTTCTTTAAAACTATAGCAGGCAAACCATCAGGACCCGAGGTAAAGTCATCCTTTAGCAATTGGATCTGATTAACTACAGTCTCGGCATTATTGAATTAAGGGTGGTACTCGGGTAATCACCTAAATAGCTAAAGTAGTTATCAACTGGTGTAAAATTACTGCCAAAACAGCTTGTCCAAAAAATGAGGCGAACAGATTGGAAATTGTTCGGCCATCATTTGTCGAGCTATCCAAATACTTCATAGTAGAAGCGTATCCATCAGTTTTACGTTTGCAATTGATAAATTTCCAGAACTGTTTCGGATCTACGAGCAGAGTATCATGCATTTTAGATAAATAAGAGTTATACTCAATTCCCGGTAAACATTGGAATTCTTTCAGCAAAAATAAATACTCGCTATGATCGGAAACACTACTAGAGTTCAGATACTTCAGCCATGCTTTATTCCACTGATTCCGCAAACCTCTGAGTTTATTGGCATACCAAGGAGGAGATGAAGTAAGATTTTTTTATGTACAGTATGGTACTGACAAAACGAAACACCCAAATAACGCGGAATAAAACTTCGAAATGGCAACATTTATGTCATGGTCATTAATAATATCATTAAAGCTAATGCCATGAAGCAAAGAGTTTAGTAAGTTGAAATCAGCCTTACGGAAGTTAAACTTACAGACTTCATCAGAACACACCTTGTCATTAGTCATGTCATAGGCGATTAATAATTCCAATGGCGGATGGTAAGGATCAATGACAGAGAAACTAGCATCGGCTGATTTGACCAGGCAGTTGCAGTTCTTCTAATATAAATATTATCGAAAAATTGGTTATTGGAATATTTCGCATTGATCTGTTTTCTACTACAGGTTGCCATTCTTGCTCCAGATTCATTATATAATACTAAATTTTTTCCCTAATTTGTTAAATGTTGAATTTTAGAAAAAATACGTTCTAAATAAGAAATAAATATTAAAAACCCTTCTTTTTAAAATCTAAATTTCAATACATTTACATTCGAATAATTTTTGACATTTATTTTATTTTATTTTCTTGTATTTTGATTGGTTAACCCAAAAAAAATTCGCTTAAACTGTCTAAATCGGCCGATTAGGTTAAACTGAATTTTAACCGGGCTACACAGGTTAAACTCGAACTGTAAAACCCAAAAATTGTTAATCCTGAAGTTACACGTTCCATTATAGTTTAAACATTCACTGCTATAAGTGTTTTTTTTTGGTTTTGGTGATTGCATTTCTTGCATTCCTAAAAAAAAGTGATTTTGATTTGTACCTAGCTGACCCGACAGACGTTGTCCTGTCCAAATTTCAATAAATTCGTTTGTGATCATTTTTTGGATTTATAAAATGCTGTTGAAAATGTGTAAACAAAGTAAAAATGAGAAAAAAAACGTATTTCTGCTACAAAAATCCCATTGAAGAAAAGCACTTGCAGTTTTTCCCCAATTTTCCAATTTTCCGGGCAAATTTGAAAAAAAAAAAAAAATAAAAGAAATATATAAACGAAAAAGTTATTAAATTTTTAAACCATGGTGAATTTTGGCCCACCCTGTAATATAACTACTTGAAATTTCATGTACCTTCCTGAAATTCTAATAGCTATCGATCTATGAAATCAGAATAAAGCTATGCAAACATAATTATAACGGTGTTGTGATGTACACATCACAATCGTACCTCATGAGTCTTGCCAGACCCCATATATATTGTATGAAAATTGATGCAATTTTTGACTTTATTTTGTTTTTGATTGCTGTTTAGAGCCATAGTAATTACATATAGCTGTTAATATTGAGACACAGATGTGTGTACTCTTCTATTCTAACTTTTCTTGTATTATATTAGCAGATCATGCACAGATTAGTAGATTCATGTGTTTTTTGTCCCTTTTTACTCATACGCGTCAATTATCGTCAGTTATCTAGTTAAAGTAGAGCGCATAACACTTTATTATAATAAGATATATTTTATGAGCCTAATTATTTTGTTTTCTTTGTTCAAAATGAGTGATAAAGTGGAATTGAGTGAAGAAGTGGAGTTTATTTATAATGCGCGGCCTCGTGGCGGTAATTTAGATACTACATTTTATGAACGGTTGGCAGAGGCATTAGCCAATGATATTGAACATGAAAGAAAATGTAAAGAAGTCGGAGAATTCGAACCATTCGCTGACGATGATGATGATAATGACTTAGATTCGACTTAGATGTACCAAACGAAGACGAGGTATCAGATATTGAAGACGAGACAGTCATCGAACCAAATGAATTATTTGATAGTGATGACGAGAAGAGGAAATGCAGCCTGAAATTCAACATCAAAGTTCTGCTGATGTTTTTTTCTATGGTAAACATGGTACAAAATGGAATAAAACTGCACCAAATGCTGCTGTTCGTTTGCTCCAACATAACGTTATGCGTTTCCGATCTGGCCCAAAAGAGAGAAATTCTATTCCGATTGAGGTGTTCAAGAAATTCATCACACCAAACATTGTGCACATTATTGTAACTGAAACTAATCGCTATGGAAAAGATACAGTTCAGAAATGGAATGCGGCTAATACCGTTAAAAACAAAAAGTTTGGAAGAATGTAACCGAAAATGAATTAGATGCATTTGTTGCAATACTTTTGGCTGCTGGTTATTCACACAATAATATGCAAAAGTCAAATTTTTTATGGCGTACAGATTCTCTATCTATTTTTAGAGCGGCTGTCTCATAATCGATTCTGTGCTTTGACACGATTTATTCGGTTTCATGACGGACGAACACGTCCATTTCGTCTGCAAAGTGACAAAGCGGCAACCATTCCTGACGTATGTGTTGTAAATGTCGTGTTTGTGGTGGAGTTATTATTTTAAATATTAAAACACTCACTTTATATATATATTTAATAAAAACGCTTTATTCACTTTTATAATGTTTTAATACTAAACATTAGAAAAAACTTATTTTAACTTCACTTCTCGGTGGCGGATCATCAACTAACTTTTATCAATAATTATGTTCTTGAAACGTGCCGTTAATTTCCGTTAAATATTTTAAATTGCGAAATATAGATTTTATGCTTATTAATTAAAATTGCAATATATTAAAAAACCATATTTCACAATCGTGGTTCAAGTCCAATCACCTGAATTAACCTTTCATATAATTAATTAGATCAATTCAAAGTGTAGACCAGAACCAACCAAGACACCTTAAGTTGAAAAGCTCATTTTCAGTTAAGGTGCTTTTGATCTTAAAAGCACTTTTCAAAAACATAAAAAGAGTGTTTTTCCCAACGAGAAAAACACTGCATAACATTTTTGAATAAAAAAAAAGGGAAGAACTAATAACATTTATCAAATTTGCTTATATTTATAAAATCTTACATTCTAAAAAAAATTAATACAAAAAAATATTGAAAATTTTATTATCTCTTAAATATATAGTTGAATCTATTTTTTTAAAAAAAATTATTACATTTATTTCGTTTTAATTCTTGCAATAACGAATTTATGGTTTGTATTTTTAAATTTATATTAAAATTTCGCTTGAATTTAGTTCGATTGTTCACATATGATTCGCTTACTCGCGCTATAGTAGTACAAGTAGTACAAAAAAAAAATCGTTTAAATAGGTAATCAAAAAAAATAAAATAAAATGGGTCTTAAAATTGAGAAGAAAAAAAAATGAATTTTTAGCCAATTAATTGCAGCGATTTTGCGCGATTTCCCTGGGTGCTTGTGAAGGTAATATTTGGTTCCGAATTCGAACGTGCAATTGTTACTTGCACGGGTAGTGAGTTAGGATCTGCAGGTTTCTGTTTTTGGTGTTATCCTAACTCCATACTCCGAGCTATCCACGAAATATGTCAAACAGGAAAGTAAAATATAAACGCGCATTTTGTTCTATGGATAAAGATAGAAAGAACAAAATTAAAATGTATGGAATAATGGCAGAGAAAAAAAAAATATAGAATAAAAATATATTTATTCAATTTATATAAGTTTTATTCATTAAAGACTTTTAATCGATTGTTGTGTACTTTTCGTTTCTTATTTCTTATTAATATAGTTGTATTTACATCGTTGTCGATGGATACAATTTGAAAAGGACCACGCCAAACGTTTGATAATTTTCCCTTTTTAGCAGCATCTTTTAGTAAAACTTTATCTCCGATGTGAAATGCTACTGGATTCGAATTTTTATCATAATACTTCTTTGATTTATTTTTACTTGCGATTAAATTTTGTTTTGCTATTTCATATGTCTTTTGTAGTTTATATCTTAGGATATTGAAATAGTTTTCATGATTATAAATCGGATCTGGTTTACGTTGAAGATTTGTAGGTATTTCTGGTGTGAACCCGTACAAACAATCCATGGGTGTTAATTTTGTTGCGGAATGCATAGTGGTGTTGTGAACAAACATAGCTGGTCTCAAAAATTCGTCCCAAGATTTTGGATTTTTGTCGACAAATATTCTTAAATATTCTGTTAGAGGTCTATGTGCACGTTCTAATGAACCGTTGGATTGTGGATGGTATGTTGTGGTTTCTAATTTTTTTATTTTTAATAACTTACAACAGTTTTTGAATACTTCACTTGTAAAATTGGTTCCCTGATCGGTGATCAATCGATTTGGAATACCGTATTGACAGACGATGTTTTCAAAAAAAACTTTGGCAACGGTTTGTGCTTCCATATCTGGCAGTGGATGACAATCCATAAATCTTGTAAGGTCATCTTCGAAAGTAAGAATATATTTGTTACCATTGTTTGTTTCTTCAATGGGGCCCACGATGTCCAAATACACCTTTTCAAACGGTTTGCTTGCAGTATCCGTTATAATCATCGGCATCTTGTGACCGCGACTAGTTTTAGCTTGTTGACATTTTTTACATTTCTTTATATAATTTTGAATATCGCGTAGCATATTTTTCCATTTATAATGTCTTCTAATAGTTTTGTATGTTTTAAAAATTCCTTTATGTCCTCCTAATGGTAAGTCGTGATTTTCTTTCAGGATGGTTTGAATGTCATCAGAATCTGTTAATATTTCAACATTTTCGTTTTCGGTTTCTTCTTCCGAAAAATCATCTTCATCAGACGTTTGTTCAAATTCCACTGATAATACTTTTTCATTAGGTTTTTGGACTTTTTCTGGACTAGTATCCTTCTTCAGTTCCTCAATTTTGCTTGCTTGCTGGCGTGTTAAAACATGACAGTCTAATTTCGAGTCAGCTTCATGTTCTGCACTATCTGTTTGGTCGATTCTGCTTAAAGCGTCAGTATTTCGATTATATTTTCCTGGTTTATAGTCGATTGTATAATTGAATTCTGCGAGTTTTTGTTGGAATCGAACCAATCTATTTGTTGGGTCCTTCGTATTGATTATGCCTTTTAGTGGCTTGTGGTCAGTTATAATCTTAAAATTTCGACCATACAAATAACAACGGAAATTTCTTGTGGCCCATACGACAGCTAAGAATTCTTTTTCCGTTGTTGAATAATTACGTTCTGCTTTGTTCAAAGATCGGCTTGCATATGCAATAGGTCTTTCATTACCTTCTATTTCTTGAGAGAGAACTGCTCCCAATGCTGCGTTACTAGCATCTGTTGTTAAAATAAACGGACAGCTAAAATCTGGATAAATAAGTAAAGGTGGCGTCACAAGCGCATTTTTTAATTCACAAAATGATTCTTCACAGAGGGGTGACCATTTGAATTTAGTATTTTTTCTTAACAGTTTATTGAGAGGTTCAGCAATTCGAGAAAAGTTAGGAATAAATTTCCTGTAGTAATTTGCAAATCCTAGAAAGGATTGAACTTGGCGCACAGTGCGAGGTCGCGGATAATTCTGCACGCATTCAATTTTTGAAGGATCTGGCGAAGCACCTTCGCTGGAGCATTTACGACCCAAATATACTACTTCTTTTCTTAAAAAATTACATTTTTCGGGCTGTAATTTTAAACCATTCTCTCGCAAACGTTCAAATGCTGAAAACAATTTGTTATTGTGGTCTTCCAAATTTTTTCCATACACTACTATATCGTCAAGATATACAAAACATTTATATCCTTGCAAACCTGTTAATATGTGATTCATCAACCGTTGGAAAGTGGCAGGCGCACCTGTTAAACTAAACGGCATTCTTTTGAATTCATAGTGCCCAAAGGCGGTACTGAAAGCTGTTTTTGATCTGTCTTTTTGATCGACAAGTACTTGGTGATAACCGCTGGCGAGATCCAATGTTGTGAAGTACCTCGAATGTCCTAACTGATCTAAAATGTCTTCTATTCTCGGCAGAGGGAAAGCATCACCAATGGTTATATTATTCAGTTTTCGGAAATCAACAACAACACGCCATCTTTTTTGACCATCAGGTCCACTCTTTTTAGGTACAACTAAAAGAGGGGAGTTCCACGGGCTATGACTTGGAGTTATTATGTCTTGTTGTAACATTTCCTCAACTTGCTGCTGAATTATAGATCGTTGTTTTTCCGGAAGTCTGTACATTTTCTGATTGATTGGAGCACTGTCTTGTTTAATTGAAATCGCATGCTTTATAGTATTTGTATGTGAAAGTTTGTCACCGGGTAAATAAAAAATATCATTAAAATTTGTACATATGTTTAATATGCTTTGTTTTTCTTCTGCGTTTAAATTTTCATCTGTTGTAATTAACTTTTGTAAATTTTCTACTCGTATTTTATTGCCATTATAATTATAATTATTTTTGCGAATTGTGTGGACTTCTCGTTCTATTTTTGATTTATTTTTAAATGGAATTATTTTAAAATTATTAAATGGTTCTAAAATTGGGGAGAAGGGATCCAAATACACGTCATTGTCGTTTACATTTACCATACTTACATTAATTTCGTAATTCATCGGTTTTACCAAACAATTGCTAAGATAAACTCCTTGGCTTACTTCTTTTTGTAAGCAGAGCATGTCATCAACAGCATCAGTTGGTAAACTCACTATTTTTTCGCACCGTGCCGGCAAATAAATTTTTTCAAATTTAGAGCCGTTTTGACTTTTTTTTAAGTCAATTCCCGGATTTTTGCTAAAAATTTGAGTTTCTTCAGAATTAACGAAAGTTCCCATATTTGACAAAGGTACCTCTTGTTTATTAGTTATGTTATCTAGGATTTTGCTATCGGAATGCAGCTTGGCAGAATTCGTTTTAGACGATTTTTGCACTGCATTTCCGCACGTTTTCACAATTCCTAAATTATTTAACTGTTTTTTACAAGTTTTACGGATTTTACCTTTGTTTATAGGATTAAGTGGTATTTGCAATTCAACATCGTTGAATTCCGTGCGAGCAAAACTTAATGTCTTATTTGGACCTTCAATGTTACAATGTTTCGAGAGGAAATTATTGCCCAAAATTCCATCTGCTGGTATATTATGATTATCTTCAATTATTTGAAATTCACATTCTTTTTGAGAGTCTGATAATAATAATTTGCCTACACAAGTACCCAAAGTAGATCCTTCACCAAATGCACTTTTAATATTTATTTTATTATTTTTATTTAGTATAGTATTTTTTTTTAATGTTTGTTTTTTTAGTAAGCTGATGTTTGCTCCTGAATCAACCAGTAAATTGGTATGAGATTTTTCTGCGATATTAATAGGAACATTAATAGAGCACGGAAAAATTTCTGGAGACTGACACCTTTGTGTAATTTCGCAGTTTTCGCGGTGTCCACAATTACTGCGATCTAGTTTTCCGAATTGGGGTTTTTAGATTCCCAACTTTGTTTTGCTCGACAAACATCTATTGTGTGACCTATTCTCTGACAAAAATCGCATTTTATGTTCTGATTATTTCGATTGTTGTTTGAATTTTTTGTTATAGGTTTAGGAGAAAGAACTTTTTGTTGAAAATGTACGTGTTTTTGTACATTATTTTCTTGAATATTGCATGTCGACAGGTTATGGCCATACGTTTTGCAATTTGGGCAATAGGGTGTGTTTTTTCTTCTGAAACAATCCCTAGAACTATGGTCAATTTTGTTGCAAAAATTGCAAGTTAACTGAATTTTATTTCTATTATTTTGTTGGCGGTTAAATTGATTCGAAGTCGATTGAGAATTGCGATTAAAATTTGAATTTATTGAATTATTAGTAAAATTAACTCTGTTTGAATTTGAATGCATACTGCTTGACTGTATGAACGGTTCTGGATTTCTATATTCATCAGGATATAGCTGGAATGCATAATTCTCAATATGCTCTGCTTCCAATGCATTATTGATGATTTTATCCAGTAACGGTTCTTTGTCTGCTAGAAGGCTATGTCGTAAATGTGGATTCAAGACACCTACCTTAAATGTGAATGTAGCTATATCTTCAAGTTCTTTTAAAAGAGAAGAAGAACTTGCTCCATATTTCATTACGGCAGCCTCTTTGCATTCATGTAGTGCATTTTTAATTCTTGTTGAAAATTGCTGCAATTTTTCGTATGGCCTTTGACGACACTTTTTCAATTCATCGACAAGTTCTATATAGGTTCTACGGGGAAGGTATGTTTCATTTATTAGAGCTTCTATTTACGCAAACGTTTGTGTCGCATTAGAAGTTAATAGAATGAACGCATCACCTTGAACTCTGGTTTGCACTAAACTTGGAAAAATTTGTTTTTCTTCCTCACTAAGACACATTAAAACCTTTTTACAACAAGATATAAACTGTTGCACTTCAATAGCCAAATTAGGACCCGATTGTCCAGAAAACATTGGAATTAAAGTGCAAGATAATTTTGCAATTTTTTCAAAATTTACACTCATTTTATCTTTTTGAATAACTTCCCTACGAGACAAATTTTCTTTTCTTAATTTTTCGATCTCTGGCGTTAGAGGAATTTTTCTTTGCGTTGCAGGTGTTATTGATTTAGGTGGAGTCGGTGTGTTAAAACCATAAAATGATGATTCTAAATCTATACTTTCGTCTCCTTTATCTAACACACTTTGCTCAAAATCAGATTTTTCTGACATTAAAGATATGAAAAATTCAGATAAATTTTCACTTCTTTAAAAATTCAGATAAATTTTCACTTTTTAAAACTTTACGCAATACTTTTACTTCGCGAACTTTGTATACCGAATAAGCGAAATAGATACACTTTCGAACACTCAAAGAAAAGGCAAAAAAAAAAATTACTGAAGATAACCCATAAATGCGTTTCACACAATATTTATATCTACATTCAATAATTAATATTAATATTATTATTTTTATTTATTTTTTTGGTTTTTAAAAGAAAAATATAATAATCACAAATATTTTTTAATTTATCTTTATTAAGAAAAAAAAATTTTTTTTTTTTTTAAATTCTGTTAATGTAAGCTTGTACCTTTGGATTTCCTTTGGATTGATGAATTGAGTTGATGAGTCGAGTTGATGAGCGATGTTGCTATTTTCTCTGATGATTCTGTTACTCCTTTTGTAGTTTTTTCACTTTGTGAGACGATGAGCTGTTGAGTTGATGCTTTTGTTGTTTTTCCAATTGATGAGACGATGAGCTGTTGAGTTGATGCTTTTGCCTCTTGGTGAAGTGGTTATTGCTTTATTCAATGTTGATTTTTCCTCTATATAATGTAGTTATGTTACTATATTTTGTGTTCTTGAGACCAAACTCAATCTCAAGTTTTAAAGGCCTTTTGTTTTCTTAGCCAACACAAAAAAAATAGTTTTAACTTTAACTTTATATATAGAGAGTTTTCCCGAGCTGCGCCAAAATGTTGTAAATGTCGTGTTTGTGGTGGAGTTATTATTTTAAATATTAAAACACTCACTTTATATATATATTTAATAAAAACACTTTATTCACTTTTATAATGTTTTAATACTAAACATTAGAAAAAACTTATTTTAACTTCACTTCTTGGTGGCGGATCATCAACTAACTTTTATGTTCTTGAAACGTGCCGTTAATTTCCGTTAAATATTTTAAATTGCGAAATATAGATTTTATGCTTATTAATTAAAATTGCAATATATTAAAAATCCATATTTCACAATCGTGGTTCAAGTCCAATCACCTGAATTAACCTTTCATATAATTAATTAGATCAATTCAAAGTATAGACCAGAACCAACCAAGACACCTTAAGTTGAAAAGCTCATTTTCAGTTAAGGTGCTTTTGATCTTAAAAGCACTTTTCAAAAACATAATTCACCACATATGCAATTATTTGAACGAAAACCTTGGCAAGAACTATGACCTGCATGCGAATATAACAATAGATGAATAGCTATTTCCATATCATGGCAAAACAAAATTGACACAATTTATACCATCGAAACCAGCGAAATACGGTATAAAACTTCGGTGGGCCTGCGATTCTACAACAAAATATCCACTTCAAGGTAAATTATACACAGGCCGAGAAGGACCTGGCTCCAGCTGGCAAAATTATATAGTCATAGTGGGCGTACAATTATCGCTGATAATTTCTTTACAACATTAGAAGGAACCAAACGACTCGCCAAACTTGGGCTCGCATTCGTTAGCACCACTCGTTCGAAGAAAAGATGTATCCCAAAAGAAATGAGAAAACATCACGTCGCCCAATTCTTTCGTCATGTTTTGGCTTTCACGAAGGTTTGGTTTCTATTTGCAGCTACGTTCCAACGAAAAATAAGTGTGTCAACTTACTTTCGACGGTACATTATTCAACATTATGTCAAGGTCAAACACGAAAACCCGAGGCGATTTTATATTACAATGCAGGCGTTGATTGTACGGATCAAAGGGTCACCTATTTTTCATCAAAACGCCCAACAAAAAGATGGACTTTTGCATTTTTCTGCAACATTTTGGGAAAAATATTAAATTTTTTTTATATTCCCCGATTGTTTTGTGAATATTTTTACCTAGACATTGAATTGAACTCATGCGAAAAGCACTGAGATTAAAAAAAATAGAGAATATATGCCAACAAGGTACATAAATACGATTCAATACACCACCAAAAACCCAATATATCCATACAAATGCATGTCAATGCACATGGGGCTGGCCAGACTCATTAGGTACAAATGTGACTATCGAAACATTTGCGTGACGGGAGGGTTCATTTGTTTCCAAATATTTATTTTTGTTTTGAATTTATGAGGTGATTTTAACCCTTAAAATTTATTTAATATATTGGGTTGGCAACAAGGTAATTGCCGATTGTTTTATAGAAATGAAACATGATTTTTTTATAAAATTATTAAACTTTATTCAATAATATTATTTCTATTTTGATCAATAACCTTTTGCCATCTTTCCGTCTACTTCATTATTACACGTTCATAGAATTTCTGGGATTTCTGGGCGAAAAACTGTACCAAGTGATTTCTTTCGAAGTCAGGAATTCTACAGAGACCAAAACGAATGGTAGTCGGACGGAGGAAGCTCCGAACTATCAGGTGGATGCATCAAAACTTCCCAGCCAAGCTCTCTCAATTTTTGCCTAGTCATTAAAAATATGTGAGGTCGTGATGGTAGATGACGCCTTTCCTATTGATCGATTGTGGTCGCTTTACCTCAATTGCATGCTTCAATCGCATTAGTTGTTGACAGTAGAGAGTTGAACCAATCGTCTGCCAAGGTTGGAGCAGTTCATGATGCACGATTCCTTCTAATCCCACCAAACACATTACCTTACATGGTGTTAGTCCTGGATTTTTGTATCCAGCCTTACGCAAATGGTTCAAAACTGTTTTTGATCAATCTTTAGGTCCTCAGCAATGTCCTAAAATGAAATTTGTCGGCCTTATTCAGTTTTTTGGACTATTTCATCGACTTTTACAATGATTGGTCTGCCAGAGCGCGGCGCATCTGTAACATCGAGAACAAAAATGAGCGAATCATTTACTTGCTACTGATTTTGATAGAGCATCTTCATCAAAAACGCTACCAATTCTTTCATAAGCCTGCGAAGCTTTATCGCCTTGGTCGAAGTATATTGTAAAATATAGCGATTTTTTCCGAATTTTGGCTCATTTTCAAAACCCAATTACCACAATTACTTCTGACTGAATTTCACAATTTTTTTACAAAATATTCTATGAAACCTTTCAAGCGCGCTATAATATAACTTGATAGGGTTAGAACTACAGAGGTTATGCGACTAAAGTAATGTTTTGGAAAAGTCGGCAATCACTTTGTGGGCTACCCATGAAATTTTCTTTTTTCTTTGCAATAATTTACATGATATTCTGAAATCTAAATTTAAAGTATATACATATATGTATATACATATATTTACAGATTTTTCCTGTTCCTTTGTGTTTTTGTTCAATTTTCTGCTTTTCATATGAAAATTTGAAGAAATATGGATTTGACTTTATATGAAAAAAATCATCAAAGCGGAAACTTTGATATTTTCCGTAAACGATTCCAATTTTTACGATTTCCAATATACAGTTTTAATTTTTTTGCAATTTTTATAAAAGCTTCGAAACATGCAGGTGTCATAAAAGCTTTCCATGTTACAAATTATATACAAAAAAACCTTTTGATATTTCACCGATATTCTGGGTCTTACCAGAAAATTTTATCTAGACCTTTTTTCTTGGGCTTTATTTTGAAGCGTATGAAACTGGCTGCCGATATATTAATGACACGCGTTATTACCCTTTTTATTATTTTAATATTAATTAAATTTTTTTTTCTTTTTATATGAAAGAAAACCTAAAGCTGTTAAGATTACTTTAATTGAATTTACAAAAAAAAAAGAATTCTTTTCTTTCCAATTAGCCTCCTGGCAATCATTGTCGCACCATTTTAAACACATTTTAATTATAATTGAAACTAATCTACTTACCGAAATTGGTCACCCAAAAATTTTTTTCCTTTAAATGGACTTTTATGCACTTGTTTCTAAAATTTTAATCGTCCATTATATTTAATAAATTTCCTTTCTCGATAAAGAAAAGTAACATTGTCACCAAAACTACACATTTTCCTAGAGTTTGGTTTTTTTCAGAGATGGAAACCGGTTCCTTTGAACTGCTTTGAACCGAACCAAAACCACTGAAACATCGAAATTTTCCGAACCAAAACCAAAACCGAACCGAACCATAAACCGAAGTTTTTCTATTGGTTTATGGTTTGGTTCAGCAGAAAAATTTTTTCCTATAATTTACATTTTTCTTTTAAAAAAAACTGAAAAAGTCTACTACATTATCTTATAAAAACGATAGTTAATCAACATTCAACAGTTTGTCAGTTTTCAAATTTGTTTTTAACGAGTAATCAAACACGACATTGTTTTTCATTTAGTGAAATCATAATTAAAATAAAAACAGAAACAAACACAAGAAGGAAGAATATACTTAAAATTAAAAGATATAAAATTCATATCTAAATGACAAATGTAAGCAAGTCTGTATATTTTTGAGTTTAATAATAATTTTTTTAGGATTACCTTAAAGAAAATATCAGGCAACAAAGATAAAAAATACCCGGTTTTTGAAAAATTTGTTTGTGATTCAATAACAAATAACAGTAAGTACAATGAGTGCTGTATTGTTATGACAAATAATCAACTAGAAAATTTAATGCGGCATCTTTAAAAAAAGCACTTCGAATCCTGCGACATAATTGACACGAAGCGAACAAATAAAACAGCTGAAAAAAATTTGCCAAGCAAATCTACATTGGCTTCCTTCATTATTTCTGTTACAACAACTAAGAAAGACATATTTGTTTTGAACCAAAACCAAAACCAAAAAATTATGCAGTCTTTAAACCAGAACCAAACCAAAAGAAGATTTATGCTTAAACCAAAACCCAACCAACTGTAAAAAAGTTTTGGTCTGCATCTGGTTTTTTTTTCTTTGATCTTTTTTTTTGGAATCAAATATAACTTTTTTCCTTCTCCCAATTTAGTTTTAAATTCAAAAAACTTTTGTCCAACCTTTCATGATCCATACAATTTCCATCTATCCCATGATTCAAAGAAGACTTGATCACAACATTCTCTAAACTGACTCTCGTTCCTATACATCCAAGCGCATCACTCCCCAAAAGATATCTCCCATCTCTTTTCCACTTATGGACCAAAGTCCTCTCATAATATCATCACATTTTTATTTGTTCGACAGTTCTAGAAATTCATTCCCATACAAAGGTTTTTGGAACATGATTTGCAGAAAATAAATCGGTTTCTCTTTTTGTATTTCCATTTTCTTTCTTCCATTTTGCCCCTTTTTGTTTCTCCAGCCATCTATTGTGAATTTCTGGAAAATTTTTATATTCGAAATAATAAATGGTTGGAGAATTGGATAAAATTGTTGGATTCGCGCAGATTTAAGTCCGTAGAGGGAAAGTGGGTAACTTATGCCATAGAGTAAATATAACCTTAATAGAGTCTAGAAGTAGAAGCAATTTTTTTTCAGATTTTTCTGATTTCTAGGTGGATAAAACTACGCCATCTCTTATTAAAAATATTATTCAGAAGTTTTTGGTGTTTGTATTCGGATAAATTCTTTAAAATTTTAAATTCTTTTGAATCTTCTTATTCAACTTGCATTTACCAATTCGATATTTTTCTCTTTTTCTTGCGAAAATGTATTTATTATTTTTTTCATTCATGTTGCTACAGGAAGCGTAAATTCTGTGTATTTTCAACTTAGAATCGCATTTTTTTTTGTGTACATGACTTCTTATAGAAAAATTGAACTGAATTTTTTTTTGTTTTTATGAAATTCCAAATGGTGTGTATGTGTGTAATATTTTTCAATATTTATTGTCATGATTTTCTGGTGTGTGCAATTGGGTTTAATAACTATAATTTTAACAAATTCAATTTCAATAATAACTTCTTGGCAGCATATAAAATTTTAAGACCATCGAATGTTGCCAAATTTTGAAAAAACAAATAATTGATTTCAGTATGGAAATGTAAATGCGTTGTGTACTTTTAATTTAGAATTTCAATTTCTTATTTGAATGAATGAAAATTTTTACGATAAGATTCACTATCGGCGATAAACTTCCATTCTTCTTATTGCAGTTTTGGATACGTTGTTTTGATCATTTATCCAAATACAATTTTTTCTAATTAATACTAAAAGTAGGAAATCAAGAATTTTAATTTTATGTTCTTTAACCAATCCGGGAAATGTTGATTAGTATATTAATATTAATATTAATATTAATATTAATATTTAATGTTAAAAGCAATAACGCCAGGTATTTATTACGATGTTTTGCATCAGCTGAAAGAAGTTTTCAAACATAGTGATCCAAAAGTAAGGCAAACATTTTTTTTGACGAAGTCCGCGTTCGTCATTGAAGGTGTTATAGACAATGGATCTGAAAGGAAAAATATTCAAACAACCGAGGTGTGTACGTTTCTAATCAGAGGCTTATTGTCCAATTGGACCTATATAATAGGGCATATATTATCGGCAGGTCGAATCCATGGATCGGATTTGAAAAAATTGATTCTGGAAATTTTAAAAGAATGCAAAAATTCCAATATTGAAATATCAGTTCTTGTATGTGATCAAGGATCTAACAACAAAAAATGCTATACATTGCTAGGAATTTCTTCAGAAAACCTGTTTTTTTATTTTCCAAGTATAACGTATTTTTGCATTATTTGATATCGTTCATCTAATAAAATTATTTAGAATCATTCTTTATAATAAACATATAGTAACTTAAAATCGGCCTATAGCCGATTTTTTGATGCCCTATGGTAGAAATAGGACAGAAAAACAGTCAAATCTAACAGTATTTCAAGGTTTTTTCTTCATAACTTTGTTTCCTCTTTCCAAAATTTCCTTTAATTCGCAGGTAACCTAGGCCTTAATAGGACAAATCCAATCCGCAAATCAGTATGTTAGTTTTTAAAGTACATCAAAAAAAAACTTTGTGGACAAACTGATTTTCTCCTAGGATTATTTCTTTCTCCACTATCCCTGGACCGATTTTGCTCAAATTTAACATGATATCGTCTATTTGAGTATTTAACCAATATAATTAATTTAAACAAAATCGATTGACAAATTTTCCAATTACATCCGAAAAGCAATAACCAAAAAAACGACAAAACTTTCTGGTCACCCTGGTTTTTCCTTTATAACTTTGCCCCCCGCCGATCGATTTTGCTCAAATGCAATACCAAACAAAGGCAAGGAATAAGCAACCCACATTGTAAATTCCATCAAAATCGGATAGCGGACGGACGGACATGCATAAATCGACATAACTTTTGATTCCCTGCACAACCATACCCTTGAAATTTTTCTGCGATGATTATTTTTATGCGTTACACACTTAGTGACAAAACTAATATACCCTCTGGTAGCACCTACCATAGGGCATAAAAACTTATCAACTCAAGATGGTGAAGTTTCATGGGACGTTATCAAAGAATTGTACGAATTTGATAAAAATAAAACCACGAAATTGTGTTGTAAACTTAAGGAAGAGCATACACAGCCAAATAATTTCCAAAAAATGATTGTTAAACTGGCTGTACAAGTCTTAAGTTGGTCTGTGGCTGCAGGAATTCGAGCAATAAATTCATTAAAAACGTTTAGCGAAAAGAGTTCTTTGATAGCGGAATCAACAGCTGCTTGTTGCGAAAAAGAAATAATTTTTTTGATGTCGCTAATGTAAATTTTATTGGCTCGAATAATCCATTTAAAAAACCATTGAGCAAAGGTAATGTCGGGTCTATTAATATACAGAAAGAAATGTTAAAATATTTTCAAGATATTTCAGTAAAATCAAAAAGCGCAGCGAAAGTTTATGCTCTTGATGATTTGGTGCAGTATGCAAATGGAGTTTTGTTGTTGATTGACACAATTTTCGAGCTTGAAGGATTCAAATTTCTATTAACAGCTAAGCTACAACAAGACGTTTTAGAAAATCTGTTTTCTGTAATAAGATCCATGGGTGGATTTAATAGATACCCTTCAGCTAAATAGTTCTCAATACATGTAAAGTATCTCATTTCATAAAAGTATATTCGAGCAGAAATGGTTGCAGAATATTCTAATTGTGAACCAGCTTGTGACTTCATTTATGATGAGTGCCATGCTGAAACGTTTAACAATTCCATAGATATAAAATAAAAGTCCACAAGCAATACATTGGAAGAGGATGACGATCGGATACAAGAGGTGTCATATGTTGAAAACTTTTTAAAAACTGACGTTGTACAGCAAAATACAATTTCATACTTTGTAGAATATATTGCTTATAAAATGACATCGAAAGTTTCTTGTCAGGATTGTCATGATTTGATAATGCATAAAGAAAAAGTCCTGGACATGCTAAGGCAGTACTTAATTTCGCATAAAAATTGTAATCATGGTACTTATTTGAAATGCCCTACAGAGACTTTCTTTCTCGTATGTGAAGTGCAAATAAAGTGCTTCGAGAGTTATTTTAAAAACAATCTTCATAATAAAATGTTAAAAAAGAATTTATGTATAAAATGTATCGAGCACACTAATCAGCATTTCCCGGATTGGTTTGCACTAAATGATTGTAGAGAACATAATATTAAAATTCTTGATTTTCTACTTTTATTATTAATTGGAAAAAATTGTATTTGGATAAATGATCAAAACAACGTATCCAAAACTGAAATAAGAAGAATGGAAGTTTATCGCCGATAGTGAATCTTATCGTAAAAATTTTCATTCATTCAAATAAGAAATTGAAATTCTAAATTAAAAGTACACAACGCATTTACATTTCCATACTGAAATCAATTATTTGTTTTTTCAAAATTTGGCAACATTCGATGGTCTTAAAATTTTATATGCTGCCAAGAAGTTATTATTGAAATTGAATTTGTTAAAATTATAGTTATTAAACCCAATTGCACACACCAGAAAATCATGACAATAAATATTGAAAAATATTACACACATACACACCATTTGGAATTTCATAAAAACAAAAAAAAATTCAGTTCAATTTTTCTATAAGAAGTCATGTACACAAAAAAAAATGCGATTCTAAGTTGAAAATACACAGAATTTACGCTTCCTGTAGCAACATGAATGAAAAAAATAATAAATACATTTTCGCAAGAAAAAGAGAAAAATATCGAATTGGTAAATGCAAGTTGAATAAGAAGATTCAAAAGAATTTAAAATTTTAAAGAATTTATCCGAATACAAACACCAAAAACTTCTGAATAATATTTTTAATAAGAGATGGCGTAGTTTTATCCACCTAGAAATCAGAAAAATCTGAAAAAAATTGCTTCTACTTCTAGACTCTATAAAGGTTATATTTACTCTATGCTTATGCGTAAGGCGTCGTTACAACGGCGCATTGAATATTAGTAAGTATAATGTATAAATTTGAACAATGAAAACGCAATTTTTAATACTATATATGAAATACATCTTTATTACTGTAAGGTTCAAACAGAACTAAAAACTGTGCTGTAAAATTCTTATTTCATGTATATACTTAACAACAGTATTGCCAGCACGACAATTATTTTTTCTTCTTTAATACAAATTGTATGGTTTTGAACATATAATAACACTCAAATTTAAAATTGTGAAAATTAAACTTGTATGTAAAATCGCATTTTTCAATTATTTGTTAAAATTAAAGGTTTTTATTTTGGTTTCCAAATATTAAACCCAAAAATTTGTTATTATATTTTAATACTAGCTGTTGCCCGCGGCTTTGCACGCGTGGTGTCGTGTTTTTAATAGTAGAAAAATGTATAACTTTCCATACAAAAAGCGATATGTTTTTCTCTAATTCAGAACCTCTCTGTATACTACATTTCTGGTACGGCTCTCATCTACTAATATCACCATATTGCTTGTGGAACTGACTCTTGAACAGGCTATATAAAACTGTCCGTGGCAGTCTGGTGCTATTACATATCTTTGGAGGTTTCAAATTGCTTAATAATATAACAGGTGTGCCAACCTTAAGGATCAGAACGTGAGAAGAGAGACCAGCTAGATTAAGGCTATTTAAAAATTTTACTGGATGGCTCACAGCATCATCAGTATTTACGACGGAATACACGGATTTATAATGTCTCTCTTCACCTTCAAATGATTTTAGCAAAGTATCGTTGATGCCAGCGGCTTTATCATTTTTTGGAGTTAAAGTAGCTCGCTCGCATAACGGCCCTATGGGCTTGGTCTTAATATTAGCGATATCTGGGTAAACTTTTATAGTAAGCTTTTGAAGTGATTCTACTAAAGTGGCTAGGCACGGTGGTATAATAATCTTATCATCCACTGTGAGGTAATCCCCATCCCCTGTTTGAAACAAAGTTTTTGCAAACTGGCTAACAGTAATATCACCTCCTAAGAGGTCTTCAAGGCAAGCTTCTTAATATGAGGTGACAAATATGATGATTTAATTCATAGCTTCACCTCATCAGCTCGAGTTTCCCTTGGTATTAGCGGTAATGTTTGTCGAAAGTCACTAGCTAATAGAACTGTAACACCACCCATCAAAGTATCATTTTCTCTTATATCTTTCAGAGTTCCGTTGAGATCCTCTATGCCTCCTTTATGGGCCATGGTGCTTTCATTCCACACTATAAGCTTAGTCTCTCTTAAAATTTGTGCCATGTTACTTTGCTTCGAAAAAATGCATGAAGGTATCTCTGCATGCATCATATTCAAGGGTAATTTAAAAGCAGAGTGAGCTGTCTTACCACCATCCAGCAACGTGGCTGCTATACCAGAAAAGGTGACTGCCAATGCTATTCCACGATATTTTCGCACGGAAGCTAGTAATAAATTTAGCAGAAATGTTTTACCCATCCCTCCAAGAGCATCCAGAAAAAATATTTTACCCGAGGCATTTTCTATACTATCTAAAACTTGCTTATAATCTTGAAATTGTACTTTAGTTAATGAACTTTCCATGTTAGAAACAACTTGTGCTAGTAAAATTGTATCATATGTAATCTCTCTGAGATAATCTCTATTTTGTAATATTTAACTAACTAATAGCATATTTGAAATTCTTATTAAAAAAAACCGATACTTTCATACAAACTTTCACCACCCATTCTCCCCCCTCCGCCCCTTAAAATCTGAAAATCCAAAAACCCTGAACCGCGACATTATTCATTTATGATATGTAGATACATTTCCAATTTTGAAGTTCCTACCTTTAAAAAAACCGATACTCTAATACAAAATTTCAACCCCGGTTTCCCCCATATAATGTGAATATTCAAAAACCGGAAACGCGTCATTATCCATTAATGCTCGGTAGCTGTAATTCGAATTTTTAAATTTCTAGAATTTATTCAGATTCTAATGTCACGTCTGATCAGGAACTTAACTTCTCAATCCAGTTAAATTCGCCGCTAATTTAGTTAAATTATTCGTAAATCCTGGACCTATGAATTTTTTCCGTGACAGACTAGAATTTAAATTCAGTTTGCGTCAGAATCCCGATAAAATATTCTAGTCTGTCGCAACTTTTAGGTTACAAAGTCAACTCAAATCAGATTCTGCATGAACCGACGCCAGACGTTGGTGGCTAATTATGGTTCAAAGCGACTAGTTTTTAGTTTTTCCAGCAATTTCCGCTATTTGATTGTTACGAGAAACCCCTGGGCCAGTACAACTGGCGTTTTGCATTTCCACATCACAACCAGTATTTTTCATATGCTTTTTTAAAAATATTTATTAAGAAAGTCTATTCCCTTTTCGAATTATAGTTTCGACGTAAATGTATTTTACTGCGGTATTCTCAAATCGTATGGCTATGTGTCCGTAACTTCCCATATAAAGAATTCTTTAAGCACATTTGCATAAATGCCCAAATTGCTATTCTGAATCTGTATCTATTTCGCCTTCGTAAAAGGAATTCGCCGGATATTGTGAAATGTCAAAAATGGATTTAGAAACTTTGAAAATTTGTGGTTTTTTATTAACGCTGCATTTTAAAAATAAAGTTGCAAAGGTGTTCACACATAGCATGCAGCTTTTATTGTTTGCAACTTCCTCGCAGTTTTTTCGTGTATGTATGTGTAAAAAATTTTACGTCTTGTTTTAATTTTAACATTTAATTAATGCAATAAAATATGTTTTATAGCGAGAAAGAACAACCTGTTGCATGTTTAACACTTATTTTGTTGAGAAGAGAAAGATGACGGCGTAAAAAATTAAAAGAAAATGCTGGATACAAAAAATGGATAAAATAACGTGAACAGTACGCATTTGTTCATAATTTATTACGTGAATTACGTGTTATTTTTTAAACATTTTTATAATTATCAGCATCTGATTTTGATTATCTTTTGGAAAAACTGAGACCCATAAAAACTTTTCAGATACAATAACACTAAATTATCAAAAAAACTTGCATGCAACATGCAGCAAAAGTTTCAACCATTTTAATATTTTTTGTTGCATATGCAACTTTGTTTTTTGCTATTCACACGTTAAAACTTTCCAGGTTGCGCGCAATATAAAAATCTAGTCATCCAGCAAAAAAGAATCGCAACTTTGTGAGTTGCAATGCTATTCACACTATGCAGCACTCAAATTTCGCATCTTTTTATGCTGCGTTGCAACAAAAGTTGCTGTGTGTGATCTTAGCTTAAGTTCCTCTGTAATATTTGTTGTGATAATTACACAAAATTATTCTTTTTTTCTCCAAGAACAATTTGACTAAAAAAACGAGTATAAAATAGACATTTTTCCGTAATTATTGATTTACTTTAGTTTGTATCTGCTTCAAACATATTTTAAATAATTTTCACTTCAATTTTCCTTTTATTAACACATAATTTGGAATTGTATGTCACCTTTTAAAGAGTTCCGATATTTCAAACACAATCGTAAAGATTCAAATGTTTTGACAGGAACTTACAGAACAGTATATACATAATTTCAGAATATCAATTTCGGCTCTTTGTGGCTACAGAGCGAATTCACGTTATGAGAATAGCAACTTTAGTCTTATACATTTTTTATGATTTGTATGATGATTGAATTTTGCTGTTTTTGAAGGCATTTGTTGTTATAACGATCAAAATTTCTTTATTTTGCCGCTTAAGATTCTTTTAATGGCGCAGCCTCGCGCTAATTATGTCGAAGTAAAAAGGCTTTGTTGTGTTTCAAAATTAAAGTGATTTTATTTATCAAAAATTCTGGAATTTATACTAGTTGCTGAGTATACAAAAAGTTCTTAAATTCTAAATGTGGGAATCGTAACTTTATAAAAATTACTCAAATTTCAAATTTAATTAAATATAAAAGTTTAATTTGATATTTGGATAAATGGAATTGAAATCGGAGCATTTAATTTTGAACCATATGAATTTTTTGTACAAAAAATATGATTATGAGAATTTTATAATAACAAAAATTTACAAGTTGCATAAAATATGTCTGGGAAATATAATATCTGTTTGTTTTTACGACAAAAAAACAAATATGTATTTGATATAACTTAACATTCTGCCCGCTTTCAAAGTTGCCCTTTCAAGATATAGTTATAGCAAAGACAATAAATAATGATAAGATGTGTAAAATTGGGTTTGCCCACAAATTTCGACTTAAAAAACTGAATGAAATATAAGGAAAAAATATACGAGGAGAATTCTTTCTTATTTTTACATTTCGTTCTTGAGCTTTGGTTTTTGTACTGGATTGATAACTTTTTTCAAATCAATTAAGGAAATTAAGCTTTGAATTCATTCATCTTATGAATCCCGTAGATGAGTATATTTTGTTTTTTTGGTTTTTTTTTTCTTTCTAATTTTAGAATTAAAGTGTTTGATAGTAGAGAAACTTTTGTTCTATTCATGTGCGCATATAAGCAATTTGTGGCTTTGAATATTGGTATCTTATGGAGAAATATGAATGGTATGGGTTGATATATTTGGTGTGTTTTTTGTTAGCCTGATTTTAGAATTCAAATGTACTTTTAGAAACATTTTTTATGCTTGATTGTGTGTGTAACAAGATAATGTCGATTGTATTATATGTATTTTTTGAACAAATTTTTTTCTCAGAATTTCTCGTGTACTGTTAGATAATGCTAAATAAAGAATTTAAAATCTTTCGGACCTGGGCCAAGAATTGAATTGAATTTTGTTTTAAGTAATCGACATATTCATTTCTTTTTTAAAAATTATATAGTAGAATATTGATATTTTATGGTCAACTAAGGATTATTGGATTTCCGTAAATTTGAAATTATATATATTATATATAAAGATTATTATATAATATATTTATTTGGAAGAATTTTGTCTAACTCATTTTAAGTACTTTCGACAGTTAATATGTGATGATATTTGGCAACATACCTTTTCCTACAATTTTAACATCGAATGTTGACGTAATTTTTTTCAGGAATGCTTTGAATAACCAAATAACTGATTTCATGATGTCGTGTTAGAAGGTTGGAAAATATATATCAGGATTATTTATTCATTTAAAATTTTTAAGCGTGGGTGTTTTGTGAAACTATTGGGTAAAATATTTTCATTTTTTTTGACCCAAGAACAATTCTTTTTTAATAGAGCCAGAATTAAAAAATTTAGAACTTCCTTTCGATGTTCTAAACATTGGTACTCAGCAAACCAACTGGGGTAAAATTCATTAGTTCTTTGAATGCATTCCTCGATAATTTTTGCTTTTAAGTTGGTAAAATGCAAATAATTATCAAAAAAAGTTTCATATATTTGAAAATGCAATTTGCAAATTTCGAAAAAAAGATCGGAAGGATTTTGTAGAAAAGTCCTTTCAATAGTTTTGTCGAAATTTTTGTGTTTAATAAGTTTTTCCGACGGTAAAAGAAAATCACATTCGTCTTTATTAATTATCATGGCACAATTTGGACAGTTTATTTTTTTCAAAATAATTTTTAAAATTCCATAGCCGACAATATATCTTTTTGCTGGGTCTGCGACGTCGGAATTACTCTTTGAGTTTAAGGTTTCATTTATTTTCGTATCTTTTTCTATATCATCCAAAACAATTTCAGAACTTTGTGCCAATAATCTGGATGTAATTTCATTAGAATTATCAATATAAGTATCTTCTAATGGCTAGCAAAAAACACACCAAATATATCAACCCATACCATTCATATTTCTCCATAAGATACCAATATTCAAAGCCACAAATTGCTTATATGCGCACATGAATAGAACAAAAGTTTCTCTACTATCAAACACTTGAATTCTAAAATTAGAAAGAAAAAAAAAACCAAAAAAACAAAATATACTCATCTACGGGATTCATAAGATGAATGAATTCAAAGCTTAATTTCCTTAAATGATTTGAAAAAAGTTATCAATCCAGTACAAAAACCAAATCTCAAGAACGAAATGTAAAAATAAGAAAGAATTCTCCTCGTATATTTTTTCCTTATATTTCATTCAGTTTTTTAAGTCGAAATTTGTGGGCAAACCCAATTTTACACATCTTATCATTATTTATTGTCTTTGGTTGTAGAGTCTAGTTGAAAATCCCTTTGTCGAGGTGGCCGTTGAAGTCGTTGTGGTTTTCTGGTACATTTCTTTAGAATTATGGTCAAAATGTATGATGCTATAAGAAGAAAAATTAATACGGAGGAATAGCTGATTGAGAAATTATGAATGTCCCTGGAGTCAGTATCTCGTGGAAGCATTTCTTGATTTTTTGTAATTCTCATGTCGTCTTTTTAGTTTTGAATGTCCTTTGTGTTATTTTTGGAAAGATGTGTTGCTGCCCATTCTAATTTCTTGATTCGCTAGATGCTTCTCGATGTTGAAAGCAGTCATTTTCATGGAAGGCAAAAATGAGTTCCTGATTTCATTCGTATGAAAGGTATGAGAGCTAATCATGAGTGAATCTTGTTTGATGACGCAATTGCTGTTAAACTTCAACAATCCTTCACCTTTAATTTTCAATTTTCAATTGCACAGCTAACAGGAAGTGTTTCCTGATGGTTTAATAGACGCAGTTCACATTGATCTTGTCCTGCTTCTTGGTTATGAATAGCATGTTTCTGTTTGCATAAATACCTTTGTTTTTGACTAATTACACAAGCAGAGAGTTCGTCGTCAGACATTGAGAAGTGTTGGTCTTGATGACGGTTTACCACTGTGTATTCAGCAGTGGATTTTATTAGGATCAGTTTCCCCTCCACAACTGTAGATATGGGAATGACCTTGAATATTTCATACACTGGAATATTTATGCTAAAAAATTTTTGCTTTGGATGTTACTCTCGTCCTTGCAGACATGAAATGATATAATTCTAGTAGATCTTGATGATCGAATTGTCCAGGTATCGTCAAAGTTGCTGGCAGACTTTCCCTTATTACATTTAGTTGTTGCCGAAGTTGTTCAGTGGTGAGTAAGGGATTTAGTTTTCCATTATGAGTGCCCGTTACCACATCTATTAAGGCAGATTGAATTCCTTGGTAGGTGACTATAATCAGAGTGGCATGATTTTATAATGAATTATGTTTTTTATGTCTAAAAAAAGCTCGGTTATGGAGTCGGTAATAACTAAATCTATTTGTCTGTATGTTCTTCGTCCTTTTTGATGATATTTGTTGTTAATTTGATGTTGGATGTTTGGATTTTTATAAGTTCGAGTACATGCTCTTCATTTGTTTAAACCGTTTGTATAGTTTCAGAGAGTTGAATGGCATATTCTTGATCTAAAATTCCAAATAATTTATTGGAAATAGTCCCAATGATGTCGAATGGAGATCGTTTGGATCTTGACGCTAAACTACCACCATTTCCTTTGACGAGCATCTCGTTATTATTCTCAATTGTTTTAAGTTGATGCTTAAGCTGTTATAATATGATCAAACAAAAATCCTTGTAGTCTGTCATTACGTTACATAATTTGTTTAATTTATACATACAGTCATGAAGACCAATTAACTCCTTCCAATCGTGTTCCATGTCGTAATACACGAGGAGTTTCCATTCATCTGTGACCATATTTCCTCGTCCTACGACTTCAAAGTATATTTCTGGATGTGTAGGAAACGGAATTATTTCTACTGATTAGTTCCACAGACTGCTGAAAATTTGTGATATGATGCTTGTCACTAACATAGGTGTTAACAGAATTTTCAAGTTGGATTCGCCCGGAAACAGCCCGGATCTTAATCAAATAGGAAACCCTTGGCAACGGGTTAAGGTGAGAATTGTAAAGGCACGAACTTCCACTAAAGAAAAATTGAAGAAAATAGTTAAAAAGTATGGGAAACTGAAATTTCCGCTGATTATTTGAAGACGTTGGTAGAATCAATGCTAGAGGGATTGAAAGTAGTAATAAGAGCAAAAGGAGGAGTGCACATAAATTATTAGTGTTTTTAGTTTATTTTGTTTAAATCAATGCTAAATATGAAGAAATGCTTTTTTTTTTAAAAAAATCTTTGGATTGTTTTTTTCTCATTTTATCATATGGTCAGAATTCAAAAAAATCACAAGAAATCGACTAGTTTCCGTTTATCAGGTAAAAAGTACCCCATCACAATTTTTTATTTTTAATGATATTATTTAAATAACACATAACATACTCGAGAATGATTCCATCATATCATATTTTACGGTAAAGCTCAACAAAACACAGGCTAAAGTTAAAAAAATATACAAAAATTGCTTGTTTCGATTCGATTGTCCAGGGGTGTATTTTCGATGTAATTAACTCGTATTTACAAGAAATCAAAGTTTCTTGAAATACATGAGTTGGCATTTGCACAGATGGTGCTCCAGCTATGACTGGACATATAACAGGATTTGTAGCACGTGTGAAAGAACTGAATGCAGATATGGTAGTTACCCATTGTTTTTTACATCGAGAAGCACTCATTACAAAATATCTGCCACCAGAATTGAAAATAGTGCTGGAACAATGTATTAAAATGGTTAATTATATAAAATCAAGACCATTAAAAAGTCGCTTATTTAGTAATTTATGCCAAGCTATGGAAGCTAAATACGAATCCTTGATACTGCACACGGAAGTAAGGTGGTTGTCCAGAGGAAAAGTTTTATCTCGCGTGCTTGAATTAAAAAACGAGATGAAATTTTTTTTTGAACAAGACAAAAATGATGGTTTTGTTCATTTGTTGGAAGATAAAATATGGTGTTCTAAACTTGCTTACTTATTTGATATTTTCGTTATTTTTAATAACATAAATTCAGGTATGCAAGGACCGAAAGAAAATATATTGAACTCAACAGATAAACTGGTGGGATTCCAAAAGACAATAACTATATGGAAGAACAAAGCACAAGAAGGAAATTAGGAAAAGTTTGAGTCAGTTCCAAAAGACTCCTATAAAACTATTCATAAAATTGTTATTGACCATTTGACAACACTAGAGTTCATTACTTCCCAAATTTAGATATAAAAAAATTTGATTGGGTTCGTAATCCATTCGTGATAACAGATACGTCTGTATATGAATTAACTTTGAATGAAGAGGAATGAAGAACTAATTTCGCTTTGTAATAATCGAGATTTAATTTCAAAGCATTCGACAGAGCCAATTAATTCATTTTGGATTAACGTTACATGCGATTATCCCGTAATAGCCAAAAGAGCTTTAAAAGTATTATTATAATTTTCTACATCTTATTTGCGCGAATTCGGATTTTCAGCATTAACCAATATAAAAGTGAAAAAAAGATTGAGAGTTTTAAATGTAGATGACGAAATGAGAATATTATCATTTTTACGACCAAATATAAACGAAATTATCAAAAATCATCAAGCTCAAATTTCGCATTAAATGTATTCTTATAATTAGTTTCTAATTAATCATTCAATAAGCATTCTGTTGTCTTTGTAGTACATATTATTTTATTTTACATTGAAAATTATTATCATAAACTATTTTACACAGTGTATTATAGGTAAGTAAAATTCTTTTAAATTTATTTTATTGTTAGTGTGCCGCCAAATTTTGAAATTGTTAAAAGTGTGCCGCAACAAAAAAAAAGGTTGAGAATCACTGTTCTAGATAATTAATAATTTTCGCGAACTTTTGTATTATTGGGCAATATCGTTTTATCGCTCTCAATATTTGAATTTCGCAATTTTTATTTTGTAGCTGTTATTTCAAAATGAAATATTTAATTACGTTTTTTCGTCGATGGTACATTTTATTAATCAGAACTTTCGCCCATAAAAATAAAATGTCTGAAATTATTTTGAGTTTGGATTTGTACTAGAAATAAATCCGCAACATGTTGAAACGATTCTAATGTTTCGGACTTATTTTGTGCATCCAAAATCTTGATCTCTTTATTGGTGGGAAGGGTGTTAAGTTCTTTACTTAACAGAGGTATTCTTATAAATGCATTCGACATTATATTTTTTGATGGCAATGAATATTTCCTCTCGTTTAAACAGACTAAATTTGTTTATGACGACTGTGGGATCCCTTTGCTGTTTGAGGTTTCACCTTCCTCCAGTATTGGATTATCATCCTCTGATGGTAAAGGACAAACCTTATGAATTGCTCTTCTTAGGATTCCGGATGTAGTTCTAACATCAACTACTCTTATTGGTCCATCATTACCTAGAGGTTTTTCTATGATTCTTGCCATTTTCCATTTTAATGGTGGTAAGTTTTCATCTCTTATAATGACTAAAGTTCCTGGTTTAAGTTGTTTGACTTTCTTCTTTCACTTGGCTCGAGTTTGCAATTATTCTAGATATTCGTTGGAACAGCGCTTCCAGAATTCTTGGTAAATAGTTCTTACCTAGTTGCCATCGTGATAAGATAGTTGCATTGTTTAGTTTGGCTTGTGGGTCCAAGTTTGTAGTTAACGGTTCTCCAATTAAGAAATGACCCGGTGTAAGGGCGTGGACATTGTTTGGGTTTGTTGACATTGGTTTTAAAGGTCGTGAATTAAAAACGCTTCGATTTTAGTAGCCACTGTGTTACACTCTTCGAATGTTTGTGAGGCCCCTAAAAGTGCTCGTCTCAAATCATGTTCTGATTTCACAACTGCTTCCCAGAGCCCACTGAAATGAGGTGAGTGGGGAAGTATGAAACTCCACTCAATTTGTTCATCTGCGCAGGTGATCAACAACCTTGTGATGTTCTTTATTTGAAAATAATTCGTGTAACTCGTGTAATTCATTTCGTGCACCTACGGAATTGGTTGCATTATCACAAAAGATTTTTGCTGGTCTACCTCGTCTTCCGATAAAACGCTTAAGTGCATCTATAAAGGCCGCGGTTGTCAGACTACTTCTAGGTGGGTAGCCTTTGTAGTGAGGCATACAAAAATTGCAATATATGTGGGTTTTTCCCTCGAATTTTGTAGTATATTTGTATTGGACCAGAAAAATTTATGCCAACATTTACGAATGGTCGTGCTGGTTGAATCCTTTCTGCTGGTAAACCTCCCATGAGTTGAGAAATAATCTTTGGTCGTGCTCTGGAACATATAATGTATTGATGAACTATCGAATGCTAAAATTTTCCCTCGTAGTGGCCAATATCTTTGTCTTGTTATGGCCAGCAAAGCTTGCGATCCTGCATGTAAATGTTGCGAGTGTAGTCGCTTCATCAAGAGTCTTGTAAAGAGATAAGAATGTGGAAAAAAACAGGATGCTTTGCTTCAAATGATAAATTACTAGCTTAAAGCCTACCACCTACTCCTATAAGACCTTGATCATCCAAAAAAGGTGTTAGCGTAGCCAATTTATTGGTTGTTTGTATATATGTATTTCTCTTTTTGTAGTTGTTTTAGCTCTATTCCAAATTCCTGTTGTTGCATTTATTTTAGGATGAATATCAGAGCATCTTCCAGTTCATTTGCACTAGTAATCTTAGAAAGTCTTCTTCCGTGTTTCTGTAGTCTTATGTTTCTGAAGAAAACTTATAATGAAGGCCGTTGTATCATGTAAACGTTTAAATGAATTGTTGTGGTGTATGGTTTGTATTAGGTTTGGTCTTGCAACGACTATAGGAACCACCTTGCGTTGCTTCTTTTCTGTTTTAACACTGATTTGATTGATTGAATTGTCTGGTTACTTACTTTCTGGACATTGCAAAGTGTCAGGACTATTAAACCAGATACTAGGTGCTAGCAAATTCTTTGGAGTCACTTCTCGAGAAATCAAGTTGGCTGGATTCATGTTGGATTTTATGTGATACCATTGATTAACTTACGTTAATTCTTGGATGGATGCAATTCGATTCGCCACGAACGTTTTGTAGTAGGAAGAATTTGACGAAAACCATAAAAGAACAATGCTAGAGTCAGTCCAATAGTAGAGATCATCAATCGTGATGCATACAATTTTCTTTAAGCGTACAATTCTAGCCGTGGTAATGTTTTTGTTTTTGTTGAAGTGACCTTTGATTGTGCACAGTGTCACTGGATCGTATGTAAATAGCGGTCCCGTATACTTTCTCCTTTACGTCAGCAAATGCGCTGAGTTGCATATTAGCTGTAGTTGAGTTGGAGAAGATGTGTCTTAGAACTTTTAATGAGTTTACCATAAATCACTCAGCCCTTGGCGGAAATTTAGTCATTTGGTATGTAGTTCCAGTGCCAAAGCTGCATCCCAATCGAGTTTCATTATCCAGAATTGTAAGAAGATCTTCGCTAGAACAATCGCTAGAACAATCGCTGGATTTACTATTCCTAATGGACCAAATAGGTGTGCAGTATGTGCCATTATGGTTCTTTTGGTTACTCTCTTTACCGTTAACCATGATGTTTTAATGGAAAATAGATCTTGTTTTGGCATCCAAGTAAGTTCTATTTAAATAGCCTGAATCTTATCAGAATATTAAATAAATCATCCTGTATCGTAGGGCCTGTGTATAAAATGTCATTAAGTGACGTGTTACTTGATGTTTTACAAGAACCGTCAAACACCACCCTTAATTTAGTAGTGCTACTACTACTGGCTTAAAAACACAATGATGCGGTAGGAAGTAGTTGCGGCACAGAAATTGTTTTAAGTTCAACTTCTTCCGTATGTTTCATATATAAAAAGCCATGGATGAAATTCTGATATTGTAACTTTACTGAAACTTCTTTATCTAGTCCTTTTTCAAGGCTCAAAAAACTTCGTATAGCTGTTTGTTTCGATTCGCCCAACTTGGATGGTTGTTCTGAGAATGGTAGTTTTACAATTAGTTGATTTCTCGATACTTTTTTGAAGAAGAATTGAACACATGAAAGTTCTGACTGTGATAATGCTTTTTGGCTATTAGCGTTTCTTCTAATGTCCAAATTTTCTGTAGCTGATTGTCTAACTCGCTGGTGCTGATTCCACAAAATAGATTCGATGTGTTTGACGTTTGTGTTGATTTTCCAAAAACTATCCATCCGAACACGGAATTTTGTAGTATAGGTAACCTTCCGTGCAATTTCATTTGGCCGACAGACATTAATTCACACTATAGTTCAGCATCGATGAATAAATCGGTGTGCCTCGGTTTGTTGAAATCTGGATCAGGGAGTTGTATATTGTTAGGTATGGGCCAGGATTCGATATTAATGAAACGGCTAGGCTAAAATAAAGTGATTTCTGGTAGCACAAATACCTCTAGTCTTGTTGAATAAGCGATCACTTTTAATTGTAATGAAAAGTTGACTCTGCGTTGTATTTTAAGATGTGAGTAGCCTATTCCACTTACATTAAAAACAAAACAAAAATTTTAAAGAGGAAATTTTTATCACTTATTATTATTGTGTTAATGTCAGAAATACTTTATTATTTAAAATAAAAGATTTTAAATTTTCATTAAATTAATTATTATCGTACCGAAAAATCAATATATTTTTAACTATAAAATTTTTATTTTGGATGTATTGTTTACCTGGAATATCGGTTTGCAAGATTATTTCCAAAAACGAAAATCAAAACATCTGAATGCATATATATCGAGAATTTTAGATTTTTGGTATTTGGATTTTTAGTTGTGAAGTAAACTTTGCTGAAGGATCTATGTATACTGAAGAAAAAAAAGTAATTTGGGCATAACTATCCCTTTCGATAATTTCCATATAAATATGTGCCAGTTGCAATTACCAAAAACCCCAATAAGATTATATCAAGAAAATGTAAAAGATTTTGTCTGGAAAAGTTGTTTGTACGTAGTATTTTATTACAATGCAATAAATTGGAACCAAATTACATATGAAAAAAAAATATGTAAGCATCTAGAAAGTATTTCCCAAATATGCGAAAAAACCTGCAATAAAATTTATTTCAATACTTTCCTGATTAAAACTGAAAAATTTTTAGGTAATTAGCCGAAAATAGAAAGATTGGCGAGAATTGAAAAAAAAAATAATTGTTTTATAACTCTAAAGCTATTAAGAAAAATTACAAAATAACTTGAAAATATGATCCTTTTTCATACATATTTTCAAATTTGCGGAAATTCCAATTCATAGAAATTCAAATCATAAATTTTAAATATTTGAAATCTAGAGTTTAAGAAAAAATGAGAATGAAAATTTTTCTAAATTTTAATTAAACTAACTAATGAACATTTTAAATTCTAATCAAAAAAATAGGCATCATATCGAAGACCATGCACAAAAAAATTCATTGATTCCAAAAAAAAGAGATTTGAAAACACGAAAAACATTTTTGATTCCCATCTGTGACGGGTAGTAAAGAAACGCAAAAAAAAAACAAAAGAAGAAACTTCGAAGCAATAATTTCTAGTTTCCACCATGATGATGCATGATTCGGTGTTTCGATATGTAGCAATGTGTGATGTCGTGCATGACAATTTCTGGATGCGCAATTCTTAAGGAAATGTCCCTTTCCTAAGCAATTGATGCAAAGTTTAAGCTCTTTAACTGCATCTAGACGTTCTAGTGGTGATATTTGAAGAAAAGGTTGACATGCATTAATACGATGCTGCTGTTTCTTGCAGAATAGACATGTGATTTCTGTTTCCGATGATATAAAAGCGGAATGTTTACTTGTATTCTGTTTTCCCTGGTGTGGTTTCTCCCCTAGTATCTCTAGCATTTGAAATCTGCATTCCAACAATTTTAAGAACGTTTCCAAATGTTGAATGGAACCTGGTGATTCGAGACATAGTTCAAATAGGCGATGAGTTTCACGGTGTACCTTATGAAGCAGAATGTGGAGAACTATCGGATCCAAATTTTTGGTATCTACTCCAAGATTTTCAGTACCTAGTAGGCATTCTTTCATTGTATCATACAGCTGTCTCCGTCGAAGGTGGTGTAATGTAATATAATACACCCCTTTCCAGAAAGTTAGCTTAAGATACAAGAGTCTTACCAAAGACAATAATGTAGGTTAAAATTCTACTTTTTAATTTAAACGCGACGTCGTCATTTTAATCGACATGAAAAATGAAATTGATTTCGTAATTTATAAGTCTTTTTTTGAGAACAAGACTAAATTATGAAATCAATAATAATACCGATTAAAAATTGAATTTATATTTGGGACAAAACCCCAAAAGCGAATTTAATGACAAAAGTAGAACGAACATTAAAAAGTATAACTTTTCGCATTATAAAAGTCAATGGTAAGTTTCCCAAAAAGTCAGTCAGAAAGAAATATCGGAATTAGTGAGTTAGTTTTTGAGTCATAAAAAATATCGGATACAAGAAGTTAAGGCTCAAATATAATGTGCAATATAATGTGGCATAGGAAAAGACAAAAAAACTGATCGAATGCTTACTTATGCATGTCAAATCCGTAGAACTGATTACAATGTGCATAAGCAAGAATAACCATTTGATTCAAAAAATTTTGTTTTTTTAATTGTTTTTTGTAATGTAAAAGTGATTTAAAAAAATTGAAAATCGTTTAGAAAACAATTTTTCAAAAAAAACCAAATCGTCCAGTCACGTTTCATCAGAAAAATATTTGCAATTCAACTGTCAAAATTTCCGTACGGAATGTACTAACTGATTTGTATTGCTTAAACATAACGAAACAGAAATCGAACTTAACGAATGCACGCGTATGCATAATATAATCTTGGAATAGAATTCATGTATATTAGTATATTTCTGTCAGTTTTGCTCTGCCATGCAGAGCACATTATATTTGAGCCTTTAGTTCGAGAGTTACAAAAAGATCGGTAACGTCGTAATTGTTAAGTTTGTAATAATTTTTAGTTCAAAATCTCATATAGACATAAGTCGTTCAGTTTTAAAAAAGTTTAAAGTAAAATTCCGTTAGTTATTAAATATCGGTTTACCTAAGAAAGGTACGGGTTAATAAAAAGAAGAAAGAATTTGAGTTTTTATGTTACAAAGTTACATTACATTAAAATAGAAGAACTTATTTTGTTTAAGACAAAAGAATTTGTATTACATTGTGTCAAATAGAATAGTTTGTATTAATATTCACAAAATAGAAAGAAATTCTCAGCAGAACTTGGTTTTACGTAAGTGTTTTTGTTTTTATCGATATATATATATATATTATACCAAATACGTTGCATCCATCCCTCAACAACTTTAATCAACCCACTCTGCACAACGGCCGAATGAAACTTTAACGTCGATTTCTTTCTTCCTCAATGCACGTTTTTAAGAATCATCAAAAAAATTTCCCGGAAAGAGCTAAGGGGAGATACATTCCACTTTTCTTTTACATAAGAGTGGAATGTGACTTTGGGAAGTTTTATTTGTGCTTGCATGGAGGTTTTCCGTTCGATGGAGATGTGCGCTCGTATTGTTCTTGTAGTTTCATGATCATTAGTTCCTCGTGTCTTCGAGCTTAAAAAAGTGCGCATGTACATAATCGAATTGATCCTCTTCAGCCATAATGTCATGTAGACTGATAATATTTGACCAATAGTTGTTGATTGATTTCATTTTTTGTTGAAAGTGTACTAGGGCATGGTTTAATTAATTATTTTTTGAGGTTTGTGAACAATCGAGTAATTGAGACCCTAAAGTAATTAATTCCTTCCTATGTTAAAAAAAATTTGTAAGAAAAAATTACTGATTACGAAGAAATAAATAACCATATGGAAGGAAACGAAATGAAAATAAAATAAGAATTATTCTCTTAAAAATACATATGGTTCTCTTTAGCTATCTATCATTTTTTCAGATTACATTATGTTAGTACAACAAAGATAAAAATAGATTATAAGGAAAGGCGTGGTTTTTATTTACAAAAAATTGAGTTGAAAAAAATTTTTTGATTTATAGTTATTTCATTCTTTGTAATTTTCTTTCCTTATTTTGTACGGAATTTTTTGTTTCTGTCATTTTCAAAAAAGGTATTAGGAAAATCGCATCTAGTTGTCTCTTTTTTAATTTATTCTGCTCTTACTTGAAAGAATTAATTATTTTGGCATTGAATACTCAATATATTGGATTAATTCTGTTTACTCAAGTAATTGCTTGTTCAAAACATGCGCTACAGTGTACCTTTGAGTACGATGTATCAAATGATGATTCCAGCGGCTGAAGGAAGTGTTCCAATGCTGTGAAGGATGCACGTTATAGACGTATTCTACTTTTCTGACCTGTATTGTTATTCTGGTAGGTGCCTAGAGATTCCACTGCAATTGTCTTTAACCCTTCATCATCAAAATGTTGCCAAATATTGAACTAAGCAAAGGGAGTGACGCCCTTTCTTTAATAAAAAAGATTTTATTGTGTTTTTTTTGTTTTGTTTTAAAGATTAATAAAAAAACGAATGAATTTTTGTTGCTCCATTTTAGGTTAACTTTTCCAGACCCTGCTAGATGGTATTTTCGTTTCTTGGTCGGATAAAATGTGGTGTAGAAAAAAAAATTGTGGGTGTTGATGACGATCCAACAAAAGATTTGTTTCCAGAAATAAAAGAAACGTGGCACCATCTGGTCTCAGCTTCTGGAGTTTTTTTTTCTTTTTATTCACAAGCTTTTTGAATACAAAACAATTCCACTACACCCGTAAAGCATAATTGTGGCAAATGTTCACCTCTAATTCACCCAACATAAGAAAAATGGGGTTTCGACCTTTTTATTTTTGTTTCATTTTACTTGTTTTTAAATTTTCTTTTCAATTTGGGCACTAATTCTTTTAATTTCAGATATATTTTTTTCTTTATAAACTGTATTTACTTTAATTTATTTTATTATTATTTTTTTAAATTAATCACCTAGGGTGTACAATAATTTCTCAGCCTCGACAAGAAAAGCACTGTTTCTGTAAATGAAATATATTTTATTATTCAGTAAAATTTCCCTGAACTTCAATACACTTGTTCCAACGATTCTCCGATTTGAGGATTCCATTACTGAAATGAAAATCCGTTTTGCACAAAACTTTTTGAAAACTAAAACTTCAGCTAAGATCTAATGTATTTGAGATGCCTATGATGTCAGCTATCTCATCTACATCTACTCGTCGATCTTGCAAAACAATATCCTGTATTTTTTGTATATTTTCTGTTGTTGATACACTTTTTGGATGACCTTCGAGTGGATCATCTTCGAGGCTTGTACGACCAGATTTAAAACGTGCAGACCATTTTTTCACAGTGGAAAGTGGCCATGATGCATCCTTCTAGACTTCTAACAATTTTGATGAATATCTGTAGGCGGTAAACCATCCAAAGCAATGAATTTAACCTCTGCACTATATTCAATTTTTTCCATATTAAAAAAAATCATGAACACTTTTATGTTACTTCGATTTCTTGACCGTGATAATGCAACATAAAGTTGTCCATGGCTAAAAACTGGTTCATTTAAATATACACCAACAAAATCGTACGTCTGTGTCTGTGATTTGTTTATTGTGATAGCAAATGCTGGAATTATAGGAAATTGTCGTCTTTTTAACACAAATGGGAAATTACTGTCACTCGGAGCAATATCGATCCGTGGGATGAAAACGGTATCACCTTTATGGCACTCAGAAATAATCTCACACGTGATAAACCTCTGATGCATATCCCTGACAATCATCCTAGTTCCATTACAAAGCCCATTCTTGGGATTCAAATTACGTATCAGCATTATGATTGCCCCATTTTTCAACTACGGTTTATGCGGTGGCATGCCGGGTGATGTTTGCGCATTTAGGAATTCTATTCAGTAATTATTGACGTCATTTACATCCTCAGAAATAATTGAATCCGAACTGCAATATATTTTCATGTTTCCGTTTAGTTTCTGAATAACCTTTGAATTTATTTCCAATGTATCTTTATACGTAGTAGCTAAAATAACACGTCGAGATAATTCATCAATAGAAAGTTCCCGAAGATTTTCGGTGAAAACCGTATTGATAATATATTGTGTGATCATATCAATTGGTATTTGAACAACGGTCTCACAAACACCATTCACAATTGGTGTATTGCCGATTCCAATGTCAAGAAGCCATTCATTGAAAGCCTTTTGTCCTTCACTTCTCATATTTAAAAACAATGATAACTCGGTGGAGCTGCTCCATAAATGACTGGACTTCAAACATGCCTGGATAATGTCTGCTCGATGTCTTCTTGGAATTGCTGGAAGTGTTTGTCAGAAATCACCACTGTGGCAACACTTTATTCACTGTAAATTTGAATTTAAGTTTTTCTTACATCTATTTTGGAATGCAAGCAACCTGTTACTGTACGAGATTTAGGCAAAGGTACAAAGAAATGCGAAAAGCGCAATTTCAAAATTTTCCATTCCAGATGATAGATTTCTTCACGTAAATCTTGACATCATTGGACCTCTCTCATATTCGCAAGGATTCACATATGCTCTCACATGCATAGACCGCTTTACAAGATGGCCCGAGATTATACCAATTGTCGATATTACAGCAGAAACAATAGCTCGAGCTTTTCTCACCGGATTGATTTCACGTTTTGGTGTACGAAAAGAAATAACCACGGATCAAGGACGTCAATTTGAGTCAAACCTATTTCAAGAACTATCTAAACTTCTTGGAATCAAGTGGATACGACCCACACCATATCATCCCCAAGCAAACGGAATGATAGAACGCTGGCATCGGACTTTAAAGGCTGCTATCAAAAGTTATCAGACAGAAAAATGGGTAGATATACTTCCACTTATTCTTCTAGGTCTAAGGTCAGTACAACTCACTAGCTTAGATGTATCCACAGCCGAGCTAGTCTATGGTACAACACTGACGCTACCAGGAGATTTTTTTAAAGAATCGAATTCTCAACAAAACCCGATAACTTTCGTGGATCAACCAGAAACCTTCATGCACAAATTGAAGCCTGTTGAAACATCACATCACGGAAATCAAAATATATTTATTCATAAAGAGCTCAGCCAATGTTCTCATGTATTTATTCGGAACGACGATGTCAAGAAACCCCTTCAAGCGCCATATGATGGTCCTTACCTTGTTATGGAAAGAAAAAAAAAAAACTTTTACACCCAAAGTAAAAGGAAAAAACAAAGTTATTTCTATTGATAGGCTCAAGCCAGCTTTTATGCCAAAAGAAGACCTATCAATACCTCAACAACCAGAAGCGATACTCACATTACCACAACCGAATTCAAGCCCTTCATCTCAACAACCAGCTTTGAAACCATGTATCAAAACAACTTCTAACATAACAACAAAAAGCGGCCGAAGAGTACAAATTCCAGACAGATTTCGTTAATACTGGAAAGGGGGTAATGTGACAACACTTTATTCACTGTAAATTTTAATTTAAGTTTTTCTTACTGATATTTATAATATAATTTAATTGACCAAGCAAGTCATGATGGTTATAAATTTGTATAAATAGACGAACAAATTGTTTCCCAGTTCAGTTACAATTCAGGACTATAGTTCCTGCAACAATAAAAATTAAATAATAAAATATTTCTTTTATTGAGTAAGACCAGAGATCTTACACCACTAATAGCCATAGTCTTTCCTTCGAATGGTGCATCGTTCTCCATCAATTCACGAAGAAGCAAATCAATGTACAGATTGTACAGATAAGTTTTTCCTGAACCACCTGGACCATTTAAAAATATAATTTTTGACTTGATTGATTGTCGATGCCAGCCAGGCGCGGATCTACCCTAGGGGCTAATGGGGCTAAGCCCCACCTAGCAAATTTACCGAACAACTGAAAGTTTTCAGTTAAAATTTATTTTAAAAATATGCAATATTAGAAAATTCAAACATAAACGAAAAGCTATATATTGTATATATATATATTATATTAACTTAAATACAAAAATAAATTAAATGAAAACCTTTGCTTTATTGTCTTATTTAAAAAAAAACCGAAAAAAAAATCTCGCTAGCGTAAACACAAACAGCAAAACATCATTGAAAAGAAACACAAAATCTCACTAGCTTAAACACAAAAAAACCAATAGAATCGAATATTTCTATGAGCTTGAACAGAAGAAAAAATCGTACGAAAAAGGGCTACAACAAATCCAGTCCAAGTCCAACAACAAAATCATTATACACTACACATTTTTTTTTCTTCTTCTCGTTTTTGTATATTAAAATTTCATACATTTTGGGCTAATTTAAATCAGCCCCAAAGAGATGATTAGTGAAAGTATTGTTCGCGTAAGAAACTATTCAGTTCAAGTTTTGACCATTTTAATGTATATCTTCATATTTATATCTCTCTTTATTCTCTCTGTTTGGAAATCTAACTCTCAATTTTTACACAGATGATATGATAATATTTCAAACACCATTATCAAAACTAGAACCGAGATTTCGCCATTTTTGAACAAAATTGATAACTTTTTTAAATTTTTGAATGCTTTAGATAAAAACTTTGTAATTTATTTTGATACCTTACTTTATAATGAAAGCATAGGAAACAAATGTTAATTATTTAATAAATTTTAATGAATTTAGTTAAAATTTTTTGCAGAAAATTTTCATATAGAATTAAGATTTTGAAATTTTCAATTATTTATTAAAATTTCCGGTGAAGTATTTTAAATTATTTACTAAAATTATTTGGAAGCTCAATAATTAATAAATTTTTTTAATCCTCTAAAAATTAAAATATCAATGTGACTTTCTTATTCCTCGATTTGGTATTGCATTGCAACAGAAAATTTCAGTAAAATCCATCTAGGATTGTGGAGAAAGATATAATCGTAGGAAAAAAATGTTCATAAAGGTTTCTGATGTACGTTTAAAACGAATTTACCGATTAGAATAAAATTTTCAGAATAAATTTATGTCTTCAGGGACAAGCCAAGCTGTGATTTAGAGTAAATTTGAAAAAGTTATACATAAAAATTTTGAAATATTATTATAAGTTTTTTGGCTATTTATCCCTTATAGTGTAACACATCGGAATAATCATCGTAGAAAGGTTTCAAGGGTATGGTTTTGTAGACAATCAAAAATTATATCGATTTATGCATGTCTGTCCTCCAGTCCGTGTGCAAGATAACTGAAAAATGCGTTATCCGGTTTCTTTGAAATTTTGAATGTTATTTAGTTAATCCTTAACTGGATTTGGTATTGGATTTCAGTAAAATTGACCGAGGTGGAAGGAAGTTATTAAGCAAAAACCAGTGTAATCAGAAAGTTTGTCGTTTTTTTATACGGTTTTTCGGATTTAATAGGAAAATTTGTAAAGCAATTTCGTTTATATTAATTATATTGGTTACCTACATAAATATTTCGTAATCGATTGCGAACATTCGTTAACGTATCATGCTGCTGAAGCACAATTTGTATGTCATGAAGAGCTAAATTGCTCGAGAGTTCTTCATCATAATTGCCTAAAAATCAACAATAATGTGATGTCTAAACTTTGTGCAAAGGACCAATGAATTTTTTGGCAAGCAATAAACACAAATGTATGCAAATGTTGATCGCATTTGTGACAGCATTTGATAAATTTCGTCTTCATCCAAAGACTTGTCCCATTCTTCATCTGAAGCAAGAAAATTACTACTTGCACCGCGAACATGGAATAAATTAGGTCGAAGATAGAAACGCTCTTGGTCATTAGCTCCAACAGTGTACATGCGGGAAACTTTTATACTTGCTCCTCGCTGTCTCCGCTTCCATTGATCTCTTTCGAAAACGTAGTGATGTGGAACTTCTGAATAGAAGAATAGTTTCGCTGCTACAACATTAAGATTCAATTGGAACCATGCTGTTAATTTTGTATTACCGCCAGCCGCTCGATCTAATGCCTCTTGTTCATTTCCTACCTCAAAATGATACGTTCTTGTTGCGGTAGATGCACTGGTAAACGAATTATTGCATGAGAACGGTCTTGCATTTTTAATTCCACAATCCGTCTGGCGGACCAACATATCGAGCGTCGATAAAATTAGCTATTTCATCATGAATATGATACTGCTCAGCACGAGCACCAGTGACAACGTTAGCATAATCGAATCCTTTATTTATATATTTGTATATATACTTGACTACTCCCATTGATGTACAGACTTCAACGTTAATATGTGCATCATATTTAAGTAATCAATATTTGTCGTACCGCACAATATGGCGATTATAAAACATCTTACCTGCATTTCAACAAATAAACCAAGTCGTCGACGATAAATTGGATAGCCCTTTTCATTAGTTCGAGTATATTCGTTAAACTCTTTAGGAAAATTTTTCGTACATGCGCCATCTTTCATAGATGGGGCTAATGGATTAGAACTCCCGCATGGGCCGTGCATCTGAATAGATTGGGATTTTGTGCCTGATTAGGAATTTCAACGGTTACGACTTCATCAATTCGTTCAGGCGATCTAAATTTATCATCTTTGTGAAGTACTAATAAGATATGAGCATGCGGTAAACCCCATTTTAGGAATACTATGGTATAACCGTAAGCGATACATTTTAATTTAAGATTAAAAACCCTTACAACTAAATCGGGCCGATGAGAGGCCACTTCACCAGAGTTTAGATTGGATATAATTTCTATTCAATTTGGATTCGCAGTAAAAGTTACAAATGTATCGAGTGAGCTAAATTTTCCGAAAATTGACATGGCATCATTCAGCCTTTCTCGCATATTCCTTGGTAATCCTTCAAAAGTTTGAGGTAATGTAACCAGATTTCCTGCCACTACTCAAGCGGCTGCTGATATATTTGCAATGTGATCTGCAAGCCCCTGATATATCTCCGTTCTAAGTCGATTCTGCTGAAATCTAATAAAGTTCAAATTTCTTGCCGCCGCCTGAAGATACGAATCAACAATCCATTGTTGAGGTAGCTTTCCTGCGCTTATAACTGGATCGAAAGATTGCTTTATGGGTGTCTGTACAATTTTGTATTGTAACACGGACACGTTTTTTCTTGAACGTTGAAGAGCATTCTCATACTTATCATATTGCCAACCCGGCTCTCCATATGTATAGAAAATTCCGTATGTCATTTGATCGAGATTAGGACATTCTACGTGATGTTAATGAATCCGTATATTCTGGATTTCGAGGATAAATACGAATGGAATACGCTGGCAGGGAAGTTCACCATCATCATTAATAAAAACCGTAGCAATTTCATTTGAAGTTGGAATTTTGTATCTCCTTGGATCAGATTGACCGTCTCGACCATGTTGACGATTGGAATTCTACGATTTTCTTCCTAGGCTCTGATCTCTTCTCTCCTTTGGACTTCCCTTATCATTTAGTAGGTATTAGCAACTCGTTGATTAGCTCGAAACAAGTAATCAATTTTATCAATCAAATCTGGAATACACCGCTGATTTTCATGTAGTGCCATTCGCGTTTCAACAGTTTGCGTGCTATTCAATACATACAGCTGAGCGAATTTTCTTGAATCACCATCTGCTGGATTCAAATGAGAGGTTTTATAATAAACTTGCACATTTACCTTAAACACGTATGGCCCATTGCCAGGGACTTCCACAATTTTGGCGCCAATTTTGGTGGCAAGATTGTAGAAGTCCCTGCCAATAACACGGAACTGTTATAAGAACAAATATTATCTCTAAAGTTGCGATAATGCGGATCCAAAAGATTAGACATACGTGATTCTAAGAAGGTTGGATACACTAATGGAGTTCCGTTGTAGTCAAGCTTAACTTTGCCTTTATGGCAGAAATTGTTAAACATTTTGTCCTGTTTACGTTCTCGCAGAAAGTTACGCGATGCACAGAACTACCATAGAACATTCAATGGATAGTGCTTAACAACAACTGTTTCATCGAAATATGGTTGCTCTTGTTTTAGTTGTATGAGCGCAGTATTCGTATTTCCATCTTCGACCCGACGACGGACATGTACAACTTCAGATCGAGCTTGAGTTTGTGCAGAGGTTTTTTTCTGCACGTCGAAAGAAATGGGAGGTAGTATTTGTGTCGCGGCGTACCTGGTGCTCACGTTCACATGAATGGGTGACAACGTGCGCTTCCCATAGAGCTTGAATTCGTGCAATAGTTTCTTGAGCACGTCGAAAGAGATGCGAAGCAATATTAGCGGCGCAACGTTCCTGAGTTTGTCCTGGAGTATCTTGTTCACGTCTACGTAAACGAGAAGCAACGTCAGTTTCACGTCGAGCTTGAGTCTGCTTTTGTTGAGTTTCATGCTCACATCTACTTAAATGGGAAGTATCGTCAGCCTCACTTCGAGCTTGAGTCTGTTCTGGAGTTTCTTGTTCACGTCTACGTAAATGCATCCTAACGTCATCTTGACAGCGGAATTGATTTTCTACTGCATTGGCATTTGCTCGTGATTGTGCTCGTCTGGACGTGTTTTGCCGCAAATTACTACCCATAATAAAATTTTTTAATTATATTCACAAAGTTATATTGACTTTATATAAAATATTCGTTAGTGTGCGGCCACATAGGCTCTACGCTGACTGTGCGCGCTTTCGAAGATCAGAGCAACAATAAATATACGGGTGTAATTAAATTGAAGTGGCCATATAGCCGAGTTCGTTGGAAGCAAGATACGATAGAGAAAAGAGAAGAATTGAAATTCAATTCTTCGCCTCTTTCGAAAAAGAACGCCATGATTTTTTTTCAATTGTGAAGAAGATTTGTATTTGTATTTGTGAATTAACAGACAAATTAGAGAAAATGAAAATGTGTTCAACGACAAGAGTGATATCGGATGTTGACACTTTTCGCTTACCGTTTTCGTTCCTCTTACCACGTTAATATTTTTATCACTCCACGTAGAAAGCGCAGAACCTAAGTGGTCGTACACTTAGCAAAGAAAAATCGCATGCGTACGCATTGAAATTCAAAATAGAATCAGAGCCAAGTAACAAAAACCTCTACAACTTCGTTGAATGATTGAGCATATTAATGAGTTAGCTGAGGAAGACTCACCTGGACCAGATGGTATTCCGGCAATAATTTTGAAAAGATTTGGTAATATTCTTGCACGTCCATTATCCATTCTTTTTCATAAATCACTTGAATCGGGTAAATTTCCACATTTATGGAAAGAATCCTACATTATTCCTACCCATGAAAAGGGTTGTAAAGAGGATATTAATAATTACAGAACTGTTTCTAAGCTGTCTTGCATTCCCTAACTTTTTGAATGCATCATTAACAAATATTTATACCTCCATTGTAAGCCTTTCATTTCCAATTTCCAACATGGGTTTTTGAAGGGTAGATCGACGACCACCAGTGAGTTGAACTTGTTTCTTTCGCAAACTTGTGCCATGGAAACAGGGAATAGTGTTGATTGTATTCCCACGGACTTTAGTAAAGCTTTTGATAGACTTTCTCATTATCTTATCTTATTTAAGCTTAGGGCCCTAGGATTTCCTGATCTCTCTATTAATTGGATTAGGTCTTATTTTTATGACAGAAGTTACTACGTCCTTTATCGATCTGCTAAATCTTATCAAAATATAGCAACCTCGGGTGTCCCACAAAGTAACCATTTGGGACCAATTCTATTTGTCTTAACTGTTAATGATATCGCTTCCGTAATTAAATACTCAAGAATTTCTAACTGATTATCTGTAAAGAAATTTTTAACTATAATGACTCTCAGCTTCTTCAGCTGGATATAAACAACTTTGTTACGTGGTGTCATAATAATAACCTTGTCCTTAACTGTGACAAAGCTGAGGTTATCAGTTTTTCAAGAAAACGGGACAGATCTCTCTGTTTATATACTGTTGTAAGTGTGCCCTACAAAGAGTGAGTAGTATAAAAAACTTAGGAGTGATTCTTGATAGTCAACTTTATTCCAAGTTGCATATAGACACATTAGTCCATCGTGCCAATTCGCATTTTGGCTTTATCAAACGTTGATCCAAGGAATTTTCGGACCCTTATATTACTAAAGCTCTTTATACTGGTTAGACCAGTACTTGAATATGCGAGTCAAGTTGGGTCCCCCTATTTGAAGGTCCAAATTAATAGAGTGGAGTCCGTTCAACGCAGATTCGTGCGGTTTGCCTTAAGAAACCTTCCATGGAATGACCCATTTATATTGCCGCCATACGAAGATAGATTAAATTTGATTGGGCTGTTTTCGCTGGAAATGAGGCGTCAAGTGGCTGATGTTATTTTTGTTCATCAAATTTTTAATGGTGCTATTGACGCCCCCTTCTTATTGGACAAGATGCATCTTAAGGTTAATATGCGTTCTTTAAGGTCTGTGGAACTTTTTAAAATAAGGCATCATAGGAATGGTGGGAATGAATTTTGCGGCTTGTTAATATTAACGCCAAAACTTTTGATTTTTGCCAGAGCAAAATAAATTTAAAAAAACTTTTATATCAAAAAATATAATTGAGTTTATTAATTAATTAATTAATTAATATCGGATATAATCACTGACGCTTGAGTTAGGCAAGAAAAAAAAAATCCGCATGAAAACCTCAACAACTTTCCTGAACATTGTAATCGTGTGTGACCTCTATATAAAAATTTAAAAGTTTTATTGTCTCTAGTGCAAAAGCGGTGAGAGATAGAACTATATGATCTTCCAAAGAAATAGTCCCCATGAAAACGTCCACAACTTTGCTGAACATTGTAATCGCGTGTGACCTCTATATACGAAGTTCGAAAGTTGGAATTGCCTCCAGCGGCAAAGGGATAAGAGATAGAACTCTATGGTCTTCGAGCAAAATAATCCCATGATAACCTGCACAACTTTGCCGAACATGGTAAACGTGTCTGACCTCTATATACGAAGTCCAAAAATTTGTATTGAGCATTGTAATCGTGTGTAAGCTCTATATAAAAAGTTCGTAAATTTGCATACACTACAACGCCAAAGCGTTGAGTGATATAACTATTTGGTCGTCGACAGATTTAATTACCATGAAAACCTTGGCAACGTTGCTGAACCTTGTAATCGTGTGTGGCCTCAATATAAAAAGTTTGTAAATCCCCATGAAGATCTCCTCTTATATAATAATAGTGTGTGACATCTATATACGAAGACCAAAAATTGATTCCAACGCCAAAGCGGTGAGAGATAGAGCTATTCGGTCTGCGACAACTATAATCCCCATGGAAACCTTCACAGCTTTGCTGAACATTGTTATCGTGTGTGACCTCAATATAAAAACTTCGTAAATCCCCATGAAAACCTCCACTTTCTTGAACATTGTAATCGCGTCTAAGCTCTGCATATTTCTTATGATTAAAGCATAAAAGCAAAAATTCCCGGAAATGCTGTTTTGTTGGCACGTAATTCGACATTTGCAATGCGATACAAATCTTGTGTATTTTTACTAAAGTTCAGTATGACAGATCAAATATTTAACATACAAAAACTGTTACTGTCAAAAATGTTGTGCATGTAATAGCTTTAAAGTTAGTTACAAATACATAGAGTCAGTATAAAATATTGCACTATATTTGACAAACACAAACTAGAAAACACATTATTAATTAAAAATGGAATAAGTCGAAATAATTGATTATTCTAGAAAGAACCAACTATTCCGAGATAACGCAAAATTATCACAGATATGGCGTTTGACGTTTTCAGCAAATTCCAAGTTTCTTGACGTGCATAGAAATACGCTTGCATGCATATAGAAGATCATTCGAGAGTTCTACGATGAGTATATAAGCTAGAAATACCAGAGGAGAACAGACACAGTTCAATTTCAGAACTTGGCCAGTGATGATCAAAGAGATTTCGGAAAGTGATTACAACAATTAACTATTAAAGTGATTTGAAAATTAGTAAATTAATAAATAATTAATAGTGTTTCCCATTGTAAATAAATTGTGAATAAATTAATAATAATTTATAAACAAGTATTTTTAAGACTAATTGTAAACGCAGAAATAACACATAAATAAAAATGTTATCATTTTATAACAGTCGAACCAGAGAGGTAGCACACAACAGTGGAGTCAGAAGTGGGATTATTTATTGTGAATCAGTGCGAAAAAGACAATTGTGAATATTTCTGCAGGAAATTTCAAAATTAGACTGGAAACTTTCGCGGGGAAAAATTCCGAAGAAATTCGTGGTTTTATAAGAAATTTCGGGGAGTGTATAAAAATTTCAACGGTACGGGAATAAGAAATTTTGATTTATACTTGGGGTGTGTGGTACAAAAATTTCGATTGTGCGACATTTGGGATTATACTTCAGTGTATCGCAAAAAAATTTCGATTGTACGAGAAATTTCGGGAAATTTGAGATTATAAGCGTAATGAACTTTAAATTCAAAAAATTAACTTTTAATCAAAAATATTTTTTTATTCGAAAAACCTATTCATGGCAATAATATTTAAAAACGACTTTGGGCATATGGCCACCGTGACTGTTCTTGACGAAGCGCATACTGTCAGTTCAATTCTGGGTTGTATTTTCGACCAACGGCGGCCATATGTCACGAATAAAACGAATAATGTTTGCCAATTGTTGCTGGTTTATCAGCCCAAACGAATGACTACACAAAAACCCATAGAAAATGTTTAATAAATGTCATATCACACCGCCGTGGAGGCCAAATTACAGGGATGTTTCTCAAAATCACATTATCGCTAAATCGTGATTTCAATAAATCGATAGTTTCTGTCGATGTATGGCAAGTAGCACCTTTCTGTTTAAACCACATCTCAGCAGGATCAATGTCATCCATATTTTCGAACTAATATTCATTCATCATGATCCGGTAACACTCTGATTGACCATAACAAGAGCTCTCGCCTTATTTTTAAAGAAATATGGACCAACAATGTCCCCAGCATGTAAACCTCATTTTTTTTTGGATATACTGGGATCTCTAGAATCTCTTCTAGGTTAGTTCTACTCCAGAATTGACAATTTTGCTTATTAATAAACCCATTGAGGCAAAAATGAGCCTCGACGCTGAACACAATTTCGCGATAAAATAACCGGACCGATTTTCAAAGCATCCTTGATTGTTTCTCAACCATGAGTTTATACATGATGAAATGGCAAACCAACCTGAGCATAAATCATCTATCAGCTGTCAAATTGGATACCGCTGTAAAGATTTAGATTTAGATTTTTTTATTTGAGACCTTTTTTGTACATAAGTTTATGTAATACATATATTAATACAACCATTATTAAAAATATATTGTGCTGGCTTATGGTATGCCTAGCTTACAACTTTAAGTATTTTATAGTAAAGTAATGAAGTTTAGACAATTCAATTCTTTTTTATAGTATTAAACACTTATACTTATAATTGGTGCTTGCTCCCGGCACTACCTTTTGTAGATAGGCTTAAAATTAATTGAACAACTTAGAACTAGAGAGAGAAAACAAAGCAAATAAACCAGTTTAATGGCTTATAATTTAACTATGAATTAAAGATAAAGAAAATAATAATAATAATATTAAATACAAATTAATAATTAGTCTTTCTCTTTTTTAGTCAGAGATTTAAAATGCAGGTGGGATGCAAAGCGATAACTGAATCCATCACCAGGTTTATTGCTTAGTTATAATTCGAATTTTCCCAGAGAACTAAAGAGTTAAATGAGGATTAACCCCTATAGACTTCAGGGGTGGTCTTGTTATAGAATTTTAAATTGTGCATATTCTCTCCGATGGGACTCATTAAGTCCGCACAGCTTGTATTGAGAATACTGATTGGAGAGGCGTAATACTCAGACCCCAATGGACTATCTGAATTCCTATGCGATATGCCCCTGATTAGCGGGTTCGGGTGGTCTTTTAGTTTCATAAATCTGGTAAATGCGAGACGTAGCATATATAAAATGATGGGTGTTATTCTAGATTGATCATATAAAGTATTGTTGGAAACCACTTTCCATTGATTCTTCTGTATTTAGAGATGCAGTGCCTAATTAATTTTCTTTCAAAGATTTGGAGTTCCAAAGCAAGATTTGGCGTTATAAAGACCCAAATTCCAAAGGCATATGTAATAATTGGTCTAATTAGCGACTTATATATTTAAAGTTTAGTTCTAGATTCCAACTCCGGGGAGTACAGTAAGGATTTGAGGATAGCAAAGGCTTTCCTAGCTTTATTAAGCACGAATCTTGCGTGCGGGTTAAATTTTAGTCTGTAATGGAATTTTACACCCAAATATTTAATTTCCGTCTTTAGGGGGATGGCTTGTCCTTGCATATTTGGCCTTCGATTCTTGCTTTCTCCTACCGCTAAATAGTGTCCCTTCTTACTTGCATTACGGTAGCAAATAAACTCGCATTTTCCGAGATTGATTTTTATTCCCCAATCTTTGTAAAACTCCAATACTTTGTTTAGAAAAGATTTAACCAGGCACAGAGCATCATGTGGGCGGGTGGTAGACGCAAGGAGAATAGTATCGTCAGCATAAAAGATCACTTTAGCGATACTGCCGGATAGTGGGAAGTCGAATAGGAATATATTAAAAAGTTTTGGGCCAAGGATGGAGCCTTGAGGGACACCTGATTTGACCTCTACGAAGTCTGATTTTTCGTTATTGATTTGTACGAATAGCTTTCTGTTGTCGACAAAACTTAGAATGATTTTCAACAGTTCTGGTGGACGTTTCAATGAGAGTAATTTAAACAACAGCCCCTTGGACCATACGTTATCAAAAGCTTTTTCAAGATCAATAGCACAAGCCACCGTGCATTTCTTTTGGCGAAGGTTGTGTATGATCGAGTCTTGAAAATATAATAACGCATGTTCCGTAGAGTGAGCACGCTCAAATCCAAATTGCGAATTTGGAATTATGTTATTATCTTCGCAGAAAATCTCATGTTTGTCCAATAAACATTTTTCAAGAATCTTTCCAATGTTTGAGAGCATTGAGATCGGTCTAAAATTATTGATATTGTTTGAAGTTTTGCTTTTCGCAATGGGAATTAGTTTTACAACTTTCCACACATTAGGAAAGTAGCTATTGTTTAGGCAGTTATTGACGATGATCGTTAAAAAGGGGGAGATTTATTGAGAAGATTTGACCAAAATAAAGTTCGGAATTCCATTCGGACCAAACGATTTTTTCCTAGTTAGATTTTTAATAATAGAACTTATTGAGTTAGATGAGACAAGGAATTCAGTGCGTTGGGTTAATTGAGAAAGAGTCTATGTCCCTATGTACTTTCTGATTTAGTGTTAAGTTATACTGCAGATTTTTTTCATCGAATAGCCCAGAATAAAAGCATTTAAATGCACTAAGCTTATCAGTTTTATAGGTTTATATTAGACAAATCCAAGTGTGCAGAGTTCCTCCCAGTTAATTTAAATATTTCTTGGCTTAATTAACTTGAGCCTATTGTGAAAGTTTTCATTTATTTCAGTCTGAATTCTGTCTCTTATGATCTTACTAAGGCAGGAAATGCGGGCGGACCATTCCTTGTAAATATTATTAACTCTATTTAGGGAATTGTGGAATATATTTTTTAGGATGCGGAGCCAGTTTTTCCTTGTTTTTATCAATTTAAGAGTTAGATTTGAAATGTTTCTGTAGAATTTATTGTTGCCAACTTCAGTTAGATTGGAATGATCTGCAATGCATCCATTCAAAGTGTTCGTAAAGGTTGTGATATGGTTATCAATTTCACTATTATTTAGATTTTAGTTGCCAGGAGGTAACGAAATCGATCATTTAGAGCCAAAATCTCTGAGAAAGTCATTCCATTTAGTATGCTTGTATGATCTGAAAGTACAAGGTTGGGATCTAAATAGATCGAGCCTTCTGAAGTTAATGTTTAGTACAAGTCCAAAGTGATCGGATACAAATGGGATTGTGTAGCACTCAAAATTTTCAGAGCTCGGAAAACTCAGAACTGAAGAGAAAACCATGAAAAGGTCAATGTGAGATGAAGATCTAGGGAAAGAAGGCCCCGCATTTAAAATCTCCATGTCCAAGAAAGGCATATTCGTAAACCACGAGTGTAGATGAAGTCCATTGGAATTGCGTTTGGAGTCTCCCCAAAGCTCGTGTCTGGCATTAAAATCACCACCGATAATGGCGCCATTGAACTGTCTAGATAAGTTATATAATTTATCGAGGTTATTTTTAATGTTAACACCTAGGTTACAAGGTATATATATTGCTGCAAGCAACAATTTATTGCAATTGCCTAGCTGACCAACATATGGGAGACTCACTAAAGTGACCGAGATAAATTCAAAGTCCAAACCAATTGCGTCAAATTTAATGCCCTTTTTAATTAAAATTGCAGTACCCCTGCCATAATCATTTCTGAATATTTCATACCCTGTTGTGTAATATTTCGTCGGAATGACTCTGGCAACGTCAACTCCCGAATCACTATTAATATGGCTGGTATTGAATTAAAAACACTTCTTTTCACTTAATTATTTTAACCAATATTTATTAAATTCAAATCTTGATTTTTAACAGTACTTGTTAACTTTAATTCTTAACTTTCAACAAAACGTTTTAACTTCGACAATTAATTTTCAACAATACTTTTTAACAATACTTTTTAAATTAAACTCTTTTAAATTCAACTCTTAATTTTCAACAATTCTTTCTAGCAATACTTTTTAAGTTCAACTCTTTATTTTCAACAATACTTTTTAACAATACTTTTTAAATTAAACTCTTTTAAATTCAACTCTTAATTTTCAACAATTCTTTCTAGCAATACTTTTTAAGTTCAACTCTTTATTTTCAACAATACTTTTTAACAATACTTTTTAAATTAAACTCTTTTAAATTCAACTCTTAATTTTCAACAATTCTTTCTAGCAATACTTTTTAAAATCAACTCTTTATTTTCAACAATACTTTTTAACAATACTTTTTAAATTAAACTCTTTTAAATTCAACTCTTAATTTTCAACAATTCTTTTTAGCAATACTTTTTAAGTTCAACTCTTTATTTTCAACAATACTTTTTAACAATACTTCTTAAATTAAACTCTTTTAAATTCAACTCTTAATTTTCAACAATTCTTTTCAGCAATACTTTTTAAGTTCAACTCTTTATTTTCAACAATACTTTTTGCTTTGCTTTGAATTTGAAACTTTTGTTTCTCCATTTTTAAAGTTGACTAATCAGCATTTTGTCCACTATATTTTCCCGTGGGACAATTTTCATTGTACTCGGATTTCCATGGAGACGAATTTTGTCTTAGGAATGTTCTCGAGTTTCTCTGTTATCAACTTCGAATTTGAAACCGTTGTTTTTCCATTTTCGAATTCGCGCTTATTAAGCATTTTGTCCATCATATTTTCCCGTGGGACAATTTTCATTGTACTCGGATTTCCATGAAGACGAATTTTGTCTTAGGAATGTTCTCGAGTTTCTTTGAATACCTTCGAATTTGAAACCGTTGTTTTTCCGAAATCGCGATTAAGCACTTTATTTACAATATTTTCCCGTGAGAATTGTTCCAACGAAAAGCCATTTTTGCCTACTTATTGTAGCTTAAAACTTACTTATATCTAGGGGCGATCGGCATGACATTACATTACACCCTTCGAAGGAGCGTTTGTGACACTTTTTCAAACAAGTTTCGGTTATGAAGGCCGCTAAAGGATTAATTTCTGAAAGTTCTCTTGAAAGAGAGTCTTTTTTCATGTGAAACCAAAGAGTTAACGTTAAAATTAAGGATTTTAATGTTAAACATTTTATTTGTTGCCAATAGAGATACAGAAATTTATATAAGACTGCGCTTTTTCTTCTAGGTTTGATAGTTTTAAGTAGCTTGGCCAAAATTCGTTGACTTTTGTTCGTAAGACTACAAAAGGCAGTCCAAAAAGAGCATTGGATTCTTCCATAAAGTCTAGAAGATAATCATTACTTGCTGTGTTATTGAAACCTGATGATTTAGGACCTAGTACTTTGGCAAATGAAATTTTAGGATCTACAAAATTGTTAATTGCTTTATCTATAAATTTCCTTCTGTTTTCCGTTACTAATTTTGACTGTGCCCCATTGTTTTCTTTCCTATCTATATATTTCTTATATTCTGGACACCCTCTAAAGTTAGCTGGATGCCCTTCCTCATTGCAGTTGGGGCAGACCGGTTTAGGCGGGCTTTCCCCTACGTTATTCTTTGAGCAACAGTCTTTCTCATGGTCCAAGCTACATTTCACACATCTTCTAACAAGATTACAGTTTTGACTAACATGACCAAATCTTTGACATTTATAACACTGAGTGGGTCCTGATCTGATAATTTTCTCCCACCGGGATACCGCCGGAAAAAGTCTGGCCAATTCGAAAAACAAACCTCTAAAAAATCACCCTTTACAAGGAAATTTCCCTGTATTGTATAAGAATTTCGATATTGTGCGAGAAGTTTCGGTGCGATATAAGAATTTCGAGTTAAATAGACCATTAAGAAATATTTGAACTATGGAAAACAGATTACTACACAGTTTAAGTAGAACTATCCACAGTTCCGCGCGTGTGGATATTATCTTTTGCGGGAAATAAAACTGATAAAAAGGAAAGAATAATGCAAGAATATGCAGCGAAAGAGCTAACTAATAACGTATTCGATTATAGTAATATTTTAAAGGAAGTAAATGAAGAAGAAAACACCAACGAAGACGGTGCAAAAACAACTGGATAAGCTGGATAAGCTTATGACCATGATGATCAGTTTTTCAAATAAAATGGATTCAACTAATTCCAATCTTCAAAATAAAATGTATTCAACTAATTCCAGTCTTCAAAGTTCGTAAGACGAAATAAAATCAAATACTGCAAGTCTCGAAAATAAAATTGCATGCGTTTCTGATATGCAGAATAAAATGAAGTCAAGTTTCTAGTCTAGAAAATTAAATTAAGTCAAGTATTTCTGGATTAGAAACTAATATGCAAAGTAATATGAACGATTTAGTGCGGACAATCTCACCGAAAAATGAATAAGACATTGTAACACAATTGGACATTCGATATGAGCATAAGCACATGAATGACATACCGAATGTACGACAAGTCGCACGTAACAAAAGTTCCTTGAAATTTTGAATTTTTCCGGAATTTTATTTTCATTTTCTTTTTTAAAGTTTTTTTTTTATATAATTTATTAATTTTGATTTATTTTTAAATAAACCAAAAAAGAAAAAGCCGAAATTTCTCCTAAATGTTGCCGGCTTTGAGAAAATTTGTTTACAAATTGTGATTAAAGAAATATGAAATTAACAGAAAAAAATATTGCAAGACAATGTGTCGAACATTTATTAGATGCCGTAAGTGAAGAGACAATTATGAGCTGGACGATTAAATGGAATTGCCACCATGGTATGACGAGAAATTATGTAAAAAAGCACAAAAATATTATAACAAATACTTGATGGCTGCAATGACCGGAATGCTATTCGGTTTAATATCAGTTTTAGCGATACCATCAATATTAAAAGTTCTAATTGGTACACAACAATCTGGTACGATACCGATGTCATATCGTCGTTATGTACGTACCATTCATCATGTTATCATGTGGCATGAATATGAAGTAAAATCGAATACAAAAACATGGAAAAGTTTACAAATGGTACCTTTAGCACATTTGAAATCTTCAAAAATTGGTAAAATATCGAATTTTGGAGAAATTACACAAAAAGATCTTGCCTTAACACAATTCGGTTTTGTCGGTTATATTACATATCGGGCTAAACTACTTGGTATTCATGATACTAGCGATTATTTAGAATCAACAATACATTTTTGGCGTGTTATTGGTCATTTAATTGGTATTAAAGATGAATACAATTTATCTGCTGAAACATGCGCAAAAACAAAAGTACGTTTTGAAATTGTTATAAATGAAATTTATCAACCCTTATTGATAAATGGTGATGAAAATTTTAATAGAATGGCAACTGTCTTACTAAACGGTTTATGGTATTTAAATCCATTATTATCAGCACAACCATATTTATTTTATACAAAACGGATAACCGGTTCCGATGGATATCAATATTTTGAAAGTGATTTTACAAATCCAAATTAATATTTAGCAAAAAAAGATAAATTATTATATCGAAAATTATCATTTGTGAAACGCTGTGAATTATTACTTTTAAATGTAATTTATCAATTTTTATATTCTAAAACAATATTTCGTATATATTTTAATTTACGTGCACGTTTTAAAGTTTTTATAAATTATTATTTTCCAATTTTATCCATTTTTCGTTTCGGTATTAATTGGGCCTATGTACGTGTATTTCGAAATGGTGATAATTATCATGAAGATTAAAAAAAAAAAAAAAGAAGCTCGTCAATAGAATGCAAGAATATGAGGAGACACTTCAGGAGCTGTCAGCAGATATTAAGCGGTTGGTATACTTGTTATACCCCGATTATGTACTGGAGCTGCAGAATGACTTGTCTGGAGAAAGATTCGGTAATGTCATTCGTGATGCAGACATTCAATTCAAGGTCCGGATTAGCGGAAAGTACACGTTGCGCGATGTGTTGGCTGTAGCATTGACATTGCAAGCTACAAACAGAGCAACAAGGGCAGTTCCAATGGTACGAGCTACTATAGTTGATGAAGACTCAACATGATTAACTACAGGCCAACTGACAGAAATGATAAAGGCGGATGTACAACAAGCTATCCAGGAATTGGAATTGAAAGACACTAAAAGAAGGCGACTGAAATACCGGTGCTGCGGCAAGGAAAGTCATTTAGAACGGAAATGCCCCAAGCAACCAAATGCACCAATTATGGTATCTATCTCTATCTTACAACAGTCTAATGACAGGCTGACAACACAGGGAGTAATTGCTGGGCATACATACACGATCATCGTAGATACTGGCCCAAGTAGATTTATTGTAAACAGGAAGCTCATTAGTAGAAAACACGTGAGTAGATGCAGTAACTGTGTTCTTCAGACGGTTACAGCAGAATCATCTCTGATTCTGGGTTAAGTGATTCTAGCATTAGGGCTGAGTATGCGTTTTGACATACGTTTTTCGTGGTTGATATAATGGACGATTTTATTATGGGCCTGGACTTCATGAAGCAGAATGGAGTGAGCGTTAAAATTGAAGATAGATTATTGCGATATGGATATATGTATTGAGTTCCCGTTAACATTGGAGGAAGCAGGTTCCTGTGCCAGCAGTTCAAATCAGTTCAATGTCTAATGCGGATCTTTTTACAAGTGAAATGGGCAAGCGACATTGAAGTGACAACGGAGTTGTCAAAAGCAGACAAGAAATCGAAAAGAAGGAAATTCAGTCTTGTAGAGACTGAAGGCCCTTTTGCGATAACCGGTAAAGAGTGCAGGAATGCAAACGAAGTAGTGGCTATCCGAATATTAAAGATTGGAACAGAGGACGTCTTGAGCATCCGAAACGAACAGCTGAAAGATGAATACCAACCCTTAGATGGAAGCAAAAGAGTCAACGTCCAAAATGGAGTGATATAGCATGCACTGATACGAAAAAGTTATTTGGCTCGTTAGAGATAGAAAATGGTGTTCTGGGGAGAAAATGGGATTGTCCTAATGTTACAATGATCGTCGTATAACTTAGGCCTAATACGACGATCATTGTAATGAAGGAAATAATTTTACAATGGAAAATAACCCTATTACAAAAGATTATTTCTTTAAAAAAAAAATAATGCAAAACATGGGAAATAGTTTAGTAAATAGATTTTAAATAAAAAATCTTAGGTATATCACGTAATTTGTTTTTTATAATTATTCTTATAATGTGAATGACGAAACATGTTTTAATCGATCAGCTGTTTTGTGGACTGCGTTTCAATTTCATTGCATTCCACTGGAGAACTGCCAAGTTGATTCCTTCATCAGGAATTTTTCGTCGATATTCTAACCTCAAACTAAGAAAATAATAATATATAAAAAAAAAATGGATAAAATTTGTGACTCATCGGTAAAAAAAGAAAAGGGAAGAAATAATCAAATTGGATTCGATAAAAAAAACCATTACACGACTTAGCTTACATTCGTAAAAGAGGTATAACCACCTTTCATTGAAAATCAAAGAAAAACGTTCGATTTTCACTAGTTGAACAATTTCCTTCATTACAAAAAAAGGCGGATGTACAACAAGCTATCCAGGAATTGGAATTGAAAGACACTAAAAGAAGGCGACTGAAATACCGGTGCTGCGGCAAGGAAAGTCATTTAGAACGGAAATGCCCCAAGCAACCAAATGCACCAATTATGGTATCTATCTCTATCTTACAACAGTCTAATGACAGGCTGACAACACAGGGAGTAATTGCTGGGCATACATACACGATCATCGTAGATACTGGCCCAAGTAGATTTATTGTAAACTGGAAGCTCATTAGTAGAAAACACGTGAGTAGATGCAGTAACTGTGTTCTTCAGACGGTTACAGCAGAATCATCTCTGATTCTGGGTTAAGTGATTCTAGCATTAGGGCTGAGTATGCGTTTTGACATACGTTTTTCGTGGTTGATATAATGGACGATTTTATTATGGGCCTGGACTTCATGAAGCAGAATGGAGTGAGCGTTAAAATTGAAGATAGATTATTGCGATATGGATATATGTATTGAGTTCCCGTTAACATTGGAGGAAGCAGGTTCCTGTGCCAGCAGTTCAAATCAGTTCAATGTCTAATGCGGATCTTTTTACAAGTGAAATGGGCAAGCGACATTGAAGTGACAACGGAGTTGTCAAAAGCAGACAAGAAATCGAAAAGAAGGAAATTCAGTCTTGTAGAGACTGAAGGCCCTTTTGCGATAACCGGTAAAGAGTGCAGGAATGCAAACGAAGTAGTGGCTATCCGAATATTAAAGATTGGAACAGAGGACGTCTTGAGCATCCGAAACGAACAGCTGAAAGATGAAGACCAACCCTTAGATGGAAGCAAAAGAGTCAACGTCCAAAATGGAGTGATATAGCATGCACTGATACGAAAAAGTTATTTGGCTCGTTAGAGATAGAAAATGGTGTTCTGGGGAGAAAATGGGATTGTCCTAATGTTACAATGATCGTCGTATAACTTAGGCCTAATACGACGATCATTGTAATGAAGGAAATAATTTTACAATGGAAAATAACCCTATTACAAAAGATTATTTCTTTAAAAAAAAAATAATGCAAAACATGGGAAATAGTTTAGTAAATAGATTTTAAATAAAAAATCTTAGGTATATCACGTAATTTGTTTTTTATAATTATTTTTATAATGTGAATGACGAAACATGTTTTAATCGATCAGCTGTTTTGTGGACTGCGTTTCAATTTCATTGCATTCCACTGGAGAACTGCCAAGTTGATTCCTTCATCAGGAATTTTTCGTCGATATTCTAACCTCAAACTAAGAAAATAATAATATATAAAAAAAAAATGGATAAAATTTGTGACTCATCGGTAAAAAAAGAAAAGGGAAGAAATAATCAAATTGGATTCGATAAAAAAAACCATTACACGACTTAGCTTACATTCGTAAAAGAGGTATAACCACCTTTCATTGAAAATCAAAGAAAAACGTTCGATTTTCACTAGTTGAACAATTTCCTTCATTACAATGATCGTCGTATAACTTAGGCCTTAGACAACTTAATACACAGTTAGAAATTTTAAATAAATTTATTTTAGGCTTTAGAAAATATTTTAAATTTAAAAATCTGTTTTTTTGTTTCAAATATTACGAATATATGGCAGATTAAAGCCAGACTTAAGAACCAGACGTAAAATCGATAAGAGGAAAAGAATGGATTGAATTACTTAAATAAATTCGGAGGATCGAAGTGGCTTTTTTATTTGGTTTTCAATACATTTTTGATAATTTGGAAAAATCAATTGAAAAAGGCACATAAAATAAATATATCCTAAACAAACCAAAACCAAATGTTTTTCTTGTTTTCTTCCTCCCAAAATCAAAATCTGTCTGCAATTTTGGAAAAATTTGGAATAATTCGAAATCTTTAATCTGCGTAGGAAATTTGAAGGAAAATGAAAGTTGTTTTTTACACGCTTATTTTACTACATAATTTTTCGGAAACGAATATACGAATATAGTATATCGCATTGAAATAGCCTTTAATGTCGAGTTAAAAAACATTTTGCAGTGTAGTTAAATTTGCATTTGTTGGTATCACTTGTTAAATTTTATAAAAAAACACAACGTGTTTAAAATGTCAAAAGATAGGCATGTGTGTCATATTTCACACAAATAGAATTGGTTTTGAACTTAGATTATGGAAAATATGGATGGGCCTTTCGCAGGGGAAATTGAAGCACTTTTGAAATGCACTTGCATTTTTATTGCTTATGTGTGCGGCGTAGTGGTGGCGTTAAAAATATGAATTCGGAGGGGCGGGCAGCATTGTAAATTGGCTGAAAGCTCATGCATTCTGGAACATCCGAATTGCAAAATAATGTTTGCGTTATTTGTTCCAAAAATCAAGTTTCTCTTAAACATACAAAATTTAATTATTAAATAATTATTATAAACATGTATTTACCTATATATTTTTTTTCCTGCGTAAACCAATAGCCGAAAGCCATTTCATACGTAGAGCCTCATTTTTTGGAAACTTTAAAACAAAAAAAAAACATTTAAAACTGAAAATGCTGAATTTTCAAAAACTTCGACGGAAAAAAATGACTGTCACTGGTAGTTTTCGTTTTGATTTAAAAAAAAAAAGTGGGGTTTCGCGCTACGGTCTAGATTCAAACTTGATTCAAAAAAACAATTTTTGAAGTGAAATACTTCTATGGGGACGTTTTGCAAAAATTATGTGACGATTTTGTGTGGCGAAACGTTACATTACAAAATATCTCATTATATGGACGTCCTAGATGATTACAATGTTCAACAATATTGTGGAGGTTGTGATTAGAATTATTTTCGTTGCAGACCAAATAGTTCTATCTATCACCGTATTAGCGCTGTAGTCGATACAAATTTTTGAAATTTTTTAAAACTTTTTATGTAGAGGTCGTACACGATTGAAATGTTCAACAAAGTTGTGGAGGTTTTTATGGGGATTATTTCCGACGAAGACACAATAGTTCTATCTCCCACCACTTCGGCGCTGTATTCAATAACAATTTGACGAAACGTTATATTACAAAATATCTTATTATATGGACGTCCTAGACGATTACAATGTTCGGCAATATTGTGGAGGTTATAATGAGTAATATTTCCGTCACAGACCAAATAGTTCTATCTGCCACCATATTGGCGCTGTAGTCGATATAAATTTTTGAAATTTATTTTGAACTTTTTATACAGAGGTCGTACATGATTGAAATGTTCTGCAAAGTTGTAGAGGTTTTTATGGCGATTAATTCCGTCGACGACACAATAGATCTATATCCCACCACTTCGGCGCTGTATTCAATAACAATTTGACGAAACATTACATTACAAAATACCTTATTACATGGACGTCCTAGACGATTACAATGTTCGGCAATATTGTGGAAGTTATAATGAGGAATATTTCCGTCGAAGACCAAATAGTTCTATCTGCCACCGTATTGGCGCTGTGGTCGATACAAATTTTTTAACTTTTTATTTGGAAAAAATCATGGAACGCTAATTTTGTAACGCAGCGTCACATGTCACATCAGTGTAAGCTGATTAACAATCGCGTCGTTTCTGTGCATATCGCTGGCGCGGAGGGCGGTCAGCGCATCTTACATACATTAACGGCATTGCTTCTTGCTACGGCTACAATGACTCCGGATAAGAAACGTTTGCAAGTCGACAATTCTGCTCAATCACAACACGCTGACAATTCTTCCACGCGAACGCCTATGACTATTGCAGAACGGACGCGGGCATGGAGGGCTAGGCAACTTGCTCAACAAGCGGAACAAATGCAACTCGTTGACAAGGCTTCGACGACTACGGATATGACTGGTGCAGAACGAATCTGGGCATGTAGGGCTAAGCAACTTGCTCAACAAGTGGAACACAAGCAACTCACTGACAAGGCTTCGACATGTACGGATATGACTGGTGCAGAACGATAGCGGGCATGTAGGGCGAGGCGACTTGCTCAACAAGTGGAACAAAAGCAACTCGCTGACAAGGCTTCGACGGGTACGGCTATGACTGGCGCAGAACGGATGCGGGCATGTAGGTCTAGGCAACTTGCTCAACTAATGGAACACAAGCAACTCACCGACAAGGCTTCAACGAGTACGTCTATGACTGGTGAAGAACGGATACGGGCATGTAGCGCTAGGCAACTTGCACCACAAGCGGAACAAAACCAACTCGCTGACAAGGCTTTGACGACTACGGCTATGACTGGTGCCGAACGGATACGGGCATGTAGGGCTAGGCAACTTGCTCAACAAGTGGAACACAAGCAACTCACTGACAAGGCTTCAACGAGTACGTCTATGACTGGTACAGAACGGACGCGGGCATGTAGGGCTAGGCAACGTGCACACAAGCGGAACAAAACCAACTCGCTGACAAGACTTCAAGGAGTACGTCTATGACTGGTGAAGAACGGATGCGGGCATGTAGGGCTAGGCAACTTGCTCAACAAGTGGAACGCAAATAACTTACTGACAAGGCTTCAACGAGTACGTCTATGATTGGTGAAGAACCGATACGGGCATGTAGGGCTAGGCAACTTGCACCACAAGCGGAACAAAACCTACTCGCTGACAAGGCTTTGACTTGTACGGCTATGACTGGTGCAGAACGGACGCGGGCATTTAGGGCTAGGCAACTTCCTCAACAAGTGGAACAAATGTAACTCTTTGACAAGGCTTCGACGAGTACGGTTATGACTGCTGCAGAACGCACGCGGGCATGTAGGTCTAGGCAATTTGCTCAACAAGTGGAACAAAAGCAACTCGTTGACAAGGCTTCGACGAGTAAGTCTTCGACAGCTACGGCTATGACTGGTACAGAGCGGACTCGGGCATTTAGGGTTAGGCAACTTACTCAACGAGCGGAACAAATGCAACTCGTTGACAAGGCTTCGACGACTACGGATATGACTGGTGCAGAACGAATCTGGGCATGTAGGGCTAAGCAACTTGCTCAACAAGTGGAACACAAGCAACTCACTGACAAGGCTTCGACATGTACGGATATGACTGGTGCAGAACGATAGCGGGCATGTAGGGCTAGGCAACTTGCACCACAACCGGAACAAAACCAACTCGCTGACAAGGCTTCGACGGGTACGTCTATGACTGGTGAAGAACGGATACGGGCATGTAGGGCTAGGCAACGTGCACACAAGCGGAACAAAACCAACTCGCTGACAAGGCTTCGACTTGTACGGCTATGACCGGCGCAGAACGGACGCGGGCATGTAGGGCTAGGCAACTTGCTCAACAAGTGGAACAAAACCAACTCGCTGACAAGGCTTCAACGAGTAGGGCTATGACTGGTGCAGACCGGATGCGGGCATGTAGGGCTAGGCAACTTGCTCAACAAATGGAACAAAAGCAACTCACTGACAAGGCTTCGACGACTACGGCTATGACTGGTGCAGAACGGATGCGGGCATGTAGGGCTAGGCAACTTGCTCAACAAGTGGAACGCAAATAACTTACTGACAAGGCTTCAACGAGTACGTCTATGATTGGTGAAGAACCGATACGGGCATGTAGGGCTAGGCAACTTGCACCACAAGCGGAACAAAACCTACTCGCTGACAAGGCTTTGACTTGTACGGCTATGACTGGTGCAGAACGGACGCGGGCATTTAGGGCTAGGCAACTTCCTCAACAAGTGGAACAAATGTAACTCTTTGACAAGGCTTCGACGAGTACGGTTATGACTGCTGCAGAACGCACGCGGGCATGTAGGTCTAGGCAATTTGCTCAACAAGTGGAACAAAAGCAACTCGTTGACAAGGCTTCGACGAGTAAGTCTTCGACAGCTACGGCTATGACTGGTACAGAGCGGACTCGGGCATTTAGGGTTAGGCAACTTACTCAACGAGCGGAACAAATGCAACTTGCTGACAAGGCTTCCACGCGAACGCCTATGACTATTACATAACGGACGCAGGCACGTAGGGCTAGGCAACAACAAGTGGAACACAAGCAACTCACTGACAAGGCTTCAACGAGTACGGCTATGCCTGGTACAGAACGGACGCGGGCATGTAGCGCTAGGCAACTTGCACCACAAGCGGAACAAAACCAACTCGCTGACAAGGCTTTGACGACTACGGCTATGACTGGTGCCGAACGGATACGGGCATGTAGGGCTAGGCAACTTGCTCAACAAGTGGAACACAAGCAACTCACTGACAAGGCTTCAACGAGTACGTCTATGACTGGTACAGACCGGATGCGGGCATGTAGGGCTAGGCAACTTGCTCAACAAATGGAACAAAAGCAATTCACTGACAAGGCTTCGACAGGTACGGCTATGACTGGTGCTGAACGGTTGCGGGCATGTAGGGCTAGGCAACTTGCTCAACAAGTGGAACACAAGCAACTCACTGACAAGGCTTCAACGAGTACGTCTATGACTGGTACAGAACGGACGCGGGCATGTAGGGCTAGGCAACGTGCACGCAAGCGGAACAAAACCAACTCGCTGACAAGACTTCAACGAGTACGTCTATGACTGGTGAAGAACGGATATGGGCATGTAGGGCTAGGCAACTTGCACCACAACTGGAACAAAACCAACTCGCTGACAAGGCTTCGACGGGTACGGCTATGACTGGTGCTGAACGGTTGCGGGCATGTAGGGCTAGGCAACTTGCTCAACAAGTGGAACAAAAGCAATTCACTGACAAGGCTTCGACGACTACGGTTATGACTGGTGCAGAACGAATGCGGGCATGTAGGGCTAGGCAACTTGCTCAACAAGCGGAACAAAACCAACTCGCTGACAAGGCTTCGACTTGTACGGCTATGACTGGTGCAGAACGGACGTGGGCATGTAGAGCTAGGCAACTTGCTCAACAAGTGGAACAAAACCAACTCGCTGACAATGCTTTAACGAGTACGGCTATGACTGGTGCTGAACGGATGCGGGCATGTAGGGCTAGGCAACTTGCTCAACAAGTGGAACACAAGCAACTCATTGACAAAGCTTCGACGACTACGGCTATGACTGGTGCAGAACGCACGCGGGCATGTAGGTCTAGGCAATTTGCACCACAAGCGGAACAAAACCAACTCGCTGACAAAGCTTCTACGAGTACGGCTATGACTGGTGCTGAACGGATGCGGGCATGTAGGGCTAGGCAACTTGCTCAACAAGTGGAACACGAGCAACTCACTGACAAGGCTTCAACGAGTACGTCTATGATTGGTGAAGAACGGATACGGGCATGTAGGGCTAGGCAACTTGCACCACAAGCGGAACAAAACCAACTCGCTGACAAGGCTTTGACTTGTACGGCTATGACTGGTGCAGAACGGACGCGGGCATTTAGGTCTAGGCAATTTGCTCAACAAGCGGAACGAAAGCAACTCGTTGACAAGGCTTCGACGAGTACGGCTATGACTGGTGCTGAACGGATGCGGGCATGTAGGGCTAGGCAACTTGCTCAACAAGTGGAACACAAGCAACTCATTGACAGGGCTTCGACGAGTACGGCTATGACTGCTGCAGAACGCACGCGGGTATGTAGGTCTAGGCAATTTGCTCAACAAGCGGAACAAAAGCAACTTGTTGACAAGGCTTCGACGAGTAGGGCTATGACTGGTGCAGACCGGATGCGGGCATTTAGGGCTAGGCAACTTGCTCAACAAGTGGAACGCAAGCAACTCACTGACAAGGCTTCAACGAGTACGTCTATGATTGGTGAAGAACGGATACGGGCATGTAGGGCTAGGCAACTTGCACCACAAGCGGAACAAAACCAACTCGCTGACAAGGCTTCAACGAGTACGTCTATGATTGTTCAAGAACGGATACGGGCATGTAGGGCTAGGCAACTTGCACCACAAGCGGAACAAACCAACTCGCTGACAAGGCTTTGACTTGTACGGCTATGACTGGTGCAGAACGGACGCGGGCATTTAGGGCTAGGCAACTTGCTCGACAAGTGGAACACAAGCAACTCACTGACAAGGCTTCGACGAGTACGGCTATGACTGCTGCAGAACGCACGCGGGCATGTAGGTGTAGGCAATTTGCGCAACAAGTGGAACAAAAGCAACTCGTTGACAAGGCTTCGACGAGTAAGTCTTCGACAGCTACGGCTATGACTGGTACAGAGCGGACGCGGGCATTTAGGGTTAGGCAACTTACTCAACGAGCGGAACAAATGCAACTCGCTTACAAGGCTTCCACGCGAACGCCTATGACTATTACAGAACGGACGCAGGCACGTAGGGCTAGGCAACAACAAGCGGAACACAAGCAATTCACTGACAAGGCTTGAACGAGTACGTCTATGATTGGTGAAGAACGGATACGGGCATGTAGGGCTAGGCAACTTGCACCACAAGCGGAACAAAACCAACTCGCTGACAAAGCTTTGACTTGTACGGCTATGACTGGTGCAGGACGGACGCGGGCATTTAGGGCTAGGCAACTTCCTTAACAAGCGGAACAAATGCAACTCTTTGACAAGGCTTCGACGACTACATATATGACTGGTGCAGAACGAATGCGGGCATGTAGGGCTAGGCAACTTGCTCAACAAGTAGAAGAAAACCAACTCGCTAACAAGGCTTCGACGGGTATGGCTATGACTGGTGCAGAACGGATACGGGCATGTAGAGCTAGGAAACTTGCACCACAAGCGGAACAAAACCAACTCGCTGACAAGGCTTCGAAGAGTACGGCTATGACTGGTGCAGAACGAACGCTGGCATGTAGGGCTAGGCAACTTGCTAAACAAACGGAAGAAATGCAACTCGCTGACAAACCATAAAGAAAAGCTTCTATTTCACTTCTACAGTGTGGTCAAAAGCACACTTCCTTTTTTTTTGTCTAAATTATGAATTAACATAATTTCCATTTAATTAATAATAAATAAATAAACACCATAAAAACTTTTTTTTATACGGCAATAACGAAATTCGCCCATTTTAATAAAAAAATATGTCAAACTTACTTGTGAAAGAAAATCCCACGAATTTTTCGATGTTGTTTGTTATTACACCGAGAAATTAAACACTTTATATTGGAAATTTTTTAAGTTTGATTATTTAATTCAAAAGAATTTGGTTTGGAATCCGAAACGCACTAAAAATTAGAAATTGAAAGACTGCAATTTTTTTCCCCTTCAAAATTTGACAGTACGGTCTAAAATCGCTGCTGCAGACACAGATATCGTAAAAACGAGTTAATGCCTACGCTTGGTTTTGAACTTCAAAATTTGTATTACTTTGTGGCAATTTTCAAGTTTCATGCACTGTATTATAAGCATGATCATGTTGTCAACTTGCAACAGCAACAGCAAAGTTAGAAATAGAAATGAAGTTGCTGTTGCTGTTGTTGTTGCTGTCGGTAATCTAATTCAACCCATTTAAATGCATGGTTTCTAAAAATTTTGCTGTTGCTGTTGCTGTTGCTGCTTCAATCTAATCCAGCCTTTAGTTTGAAATACTATCGAGTGGCATTTCGATCCATATAACTAACTATCATTTAATATATCACTACAAAGTTCCACCGCTTTGAAGTCATTTTATTAATACCATTATCGTTATTGGAACTTACCAAAATACTATTAAATGGTACCAACTATCAAGTAAATATTTTACAACCTGATAACGTAACTGGAACAATCAAAAATTACTTCAAAGTGGTGGAACTTTATAGTCATAAAATAAGTGTTCAATATTGAAACGATGAGTTTTGAACGATAACTAACTTTATTCTATAAAATTTTTACATTTATACAAAAATAATGCAGATATTGCATTTTATAAAATAGTATAAACAGTAGTAGTAGTATAATAGTAGCAAAATTGTATCTTCTCATAAATATCATTTATCAAAGTAAATTTGGTTAATATTGAATTACTTGCATTTATAATATTTATGAGAAAGTACAATTTTGCTATGATTGCATTTTCATATGGGAAAAATGTGTCTGGGAAAATATATTGTAAAAAATATGAACGAAATATGATTATAAGAATTCAGTTTTTTTGTAGAATTCTTATATCTATATTAAGTTCTTATCATAATTTCTTAATTTCATATTTTGGTGAGAAAATTAAATTATTAATTTGTGCACGCTTGCACATATTCCCCTACCGTGTTGTATCTATTGTAGAACACTGAAGTCCTCCACTGATAACCTTGACGTTCGTGCTGCCGGTATTGGGGGCAGTTCTATTTGTGGTTCTTTCTACCACCAAGTACATTTGGCCAGAGTGTCAGAATTTCTATAAATTAGAAACGCAATCAATGCCAGGACGACGATCAGCATACTGTAGCTGACGGTATATTGATGTATATCATGATGATCTAGTTGTTCGGGTAATTTTTCCTTCTTTAACCGTTCAATTTCCTTCGTGATATCATTATATTCCTTGGTGTTGTCTCCGAGGTAGAGTTCTGGTTTAGCAACTTGCGCTGGTTGTATGTTGAACTGTTCTCTTATTTGTTGACTGAGATTTATTGTTGGTATAAATGATGCTTTCAATTGAGTTTGATATAAATTGTGTCCACTAATCGTCATTGAAGTCTGTTTGATGACACAGTCAGATCTCAATCTAAGTAACCCATCCCCCTTTAGGGTTTTTGCGATCACCTTCTTGCCACAAACAATGTTGAATGTATATTCTTCATTGAGCACATATAGCCAACTATTTGGATTGTGAAGTTGAATCCAAACTCTTGTTGGGCTAGTTTTACGGAGCTTACATCTTGATGATAATTGTTTCCTGTGGTTAAGCAATTCTATTTCGCAACGACTGACATTTGACTTGCTGTTGTAAATAGGATGACCTTGTTTACAAAGATACTCTTCCTCTTCTAAGTGTTTGCATTTATCCAGCTCTAGTTGTGACAGAGGGTAAAATCGATCGCGATGCAAACTTACTATTAGAAAGTCCGTGGATGGTTCAATAAATATAAATTCGTTGTCGTGGGGAGTTGGTACAGGTATTAATTTAAATAGCTGATAGAACTCATTATGAAGAAGTGGTATTCTAATGCTGAATAGAATGCGTGATCTCATTACTCTAACCTTTGCTGTCATTAGATTGTAGATTCTGAGCATTCCGTCCTTTCCTTGCCCTGGTATTGATAGTGTAGGAGGTAGATTTTCTTTTATTAATGCTAGTTGATTCCGTAATTGTGTTGGTGTAAGCAAAAGGGGGTGAATCTTTCCGTGTTGAAGATCTGTTAATACGTTAAGAATGGCATCTTGTGTTCGCTGATAATCGTGAAGTATTATTGTTGTCTGTAGCAGAAATGATGTGATTGTTTGTTGATGATAGACATCTGAACTGGTTGCTTCAACATAATTAGTTAATGCTTCTAGTTGATTATCAATAACCTTGAATTTGGATTTGATAGATTCGTCACCACTCTTTAAAATGTTTACTGTTGCTTCGATTACTGAAGTTTGATTTTTAACTAACTCTAAGAGATGTTGTTCGTTGAGACGAGTCATTTCAATTTCTCTATCCATATGGGTGGCATATTCCGAGTCTAATATCCCAAAAAGTTTATTAGCTATGGTGCCGATTAAGTCAAGTGGAGACCTCTTTGTTAATAGATGTTGGGTGCTTCCGCCTTGTCTATATATTATGTCATTATTTTCCTCCAGTTGCACAAGTTGATGTTGAAGTTGAACAAGTATAGCAGTGCAATAATCCTTCCTAAGTATGGTTATATTGCAGAGTCGATCTAGTTCGCCTGTATATTTCCTTATTCCAAGCAATTCTAGCCAATACCCTTCAAGGTTATAATACGCCATTATGTTCCATTCGTTATTTATAAGATTTACTTGGCCAAGTTCCTCAAAATATATACCGGGATGGTGCTCAAAAGGAGTTACCTCAATAGGTTCGATTGATCCGAATGCTAGAACAGGTAACAGTAACAAGGCTAATATCAGTAGAACCGTTGAAGTTCTTATTTTCATTGTCGTTACGGTGCCTTGATTCCGGTGTCTCGGGAGGTTTGTATGTTCAGCTTCTTCTCTGCGTATTGACCTTTCTTTAATTGGTGTTGTTTGTGGAATGAGATTATCGTATCTTGAAACAGGGTGAATCCGAATTTTCTTGGGATTTCTTTGAATACTTGCTATTCTCGCTCTTTTTAAGTCTGCGTTGATCAATCTGTTATAATCTGTTAATTTTTCATTATTAACCTTATTGGTGAGTGGCTGAGCGTTAGCTTGTCGACCTTTATTGACGGATATAGTTGCTGCATTGAGCTTATTCTTTTCTGGTATCTCTCCAATTTGATGAGTGTGTACTAATATGGTTGATACTGAAGGCTTTTTGATGTCATTATCCACGGTAGGTAGAGGACAAATTTTAGTTATTGGACGTTTCAATGTGTTGCTTTTCGTTTTTATAGATGCCACTCTGGTCAATCCATCGTAACCTGGATGCAATTCCGTAATTCTTCCCAAGGCCCATCTTGTCGGCGGTAGTAGTTCATCTTTAATAAGAACTATGTCCCCGATTTTAATGTTTTCAGTTTTCTGCGTCCACTTTGGTCGCTGTTGCAGTCGTGTTAAATATTCCATCGACCATTTTTTCCAAAAGTCTTGTTGTAAGCGATCCAAAAGCTGCCATCTTGTTAAGCTGTGCATATTACTAGCGGTTCTATCCCGCGCTGGTGGAGCTAGTAAAGGAGATCCTATTAAGAAATGTCCCGGTGTTAATACATCCAATTCTTTGGGATCTGTGGAAATGGGGCATAATGGTCTTCAGGAAATTCTTTAAATTGCACTGCTTGTATTAATCGACTAGTTGCTTCTTGAATATCTTTGCACGTTAATTGTCCAAATTCTCGTTTTTCTCTTGATTTTCTTGCATTGTTACAAAATCGAAGACAATTAGCAATTATTCTGGATAATTTTCGCAAAGTTGAATATTTTTCTAATAATTCTGCCATTATGGTATCATCTGCAGTAAATGCCATATTTACTGAAATTTTCCGGGCTTCAAGATCTGTTACTGCATCTTCTATCTGAGGTATGCATAATGATAACTCTCTCAAAAATGATGGTCCTATCCACCATTCTTCACACTTTATTAATTCTTTTGGATTAATTCCTCGCGATGCAACGTCTACCGGGTTTTCTTTTGATTTGACATGATGCCACTGGTTTGCATTTAGGATTGAGTGCACTTCAGACACTCTATTAGCGATGAAGGTTTTCCACTTACTAGGGTGATTTTTTAGCCACGCTAAAACAACTGTTGAATCTGTCCATGCATAAACAGTTGCTTCATTCCACTCCATAGCAGATTTTACCTTTTCCACAAGTTTGGCTAATAATACGGCTCCGCATAATTCTAAACGGGGTAGTGAAAGTCTCTTACTTATTGGCGCTACCCTTGATTTGGCTGCTAAGAGGTGTGTAATGATCTTGCCTCTATCGTTTAATGTTCGTATGTATACAGCTGCTGCATATGCTTTCTCTGATGCGTCGCAAAACCCATGCAGCTCACAAACTTTGTTACCCTTTTCATATTCTATCCATCGGGGTATTCTTATGTTTTCTAAGGCTGGTAATTCTGTTTTGAATGTGAGCCAATTCTTGCTCATGTTAGGCGATAATGCTTGATCCCAATTTATGCCAGCTAGCCACAGCTCTTGAAACATAATTTTTGCTACTATTGTTACTGGTGTTAACCATCCCAGTGGGTCAAATAGTTTTGACGCCTCTGACAGAAGACTTCGTTTAGTTGGTGCAGTGTTATCTATTGGTAGATTTACTTTAAATTGGAATTGGTCATTACCAGGATGCCAATGAACGCCTAATGCTTTGACTGAATCTGAATTTTCTTCATTTATTTCAAATAGACCCATTTCTGTTGATTCCTTTGGCACCTGTTCTAATATGTCTTTACAATGAGTTGACCATTTTCTTAGTTTGAATCCGCCTCTCGATAAAAGGTTTATAAGTTGTTGTTGAGTTTCTATAGCCTCTTCAAGAGTATTATTTCCTGACATAAGATCATCAACATAAAAATCTTTTAACACAATGTCTGATGCAGTAGGATAACTATGGCACTCATCCCTTGCCAGTTGTTGTAACGTCTTTACTGCTAGATATGGTGCTGATCGTGTACCATACGTCACTGTTGTTAACTGGTATTCCTTTATGGCTTCCTCTTCGGAATTTCGCCATACAATTTTATGCAATAGTTGATCTTTTTCATTTATTTGTATCTGCCGATACATTTTCTCAATATCTGCCTTGTATGCATATTTGTGCTTCCTCCAACGTAACAGTATAGTAAAAAGCTCCTGCTGAAGGGTCGGACCTGTTAGTAGCTTGTCATTTAAACTAATTCCTGTTTTGGTTTTTGCGGATGCATCAAACACTACACGTAGTTTGGTAGTTGTGCTATCAGGTTTGCTCACTGCATGATGTGGTAGATAAAATACTTCTTGATCAACGCTTTGCTTAGTTTTTGTTTGTATCATATGGCCAAGTTTTAAATATTCATTCATAAAGGCCTTGTATTCTTTTTCCAACTGCTTGTTTGTTTTGAATTTGCGTTCCATATGTAATAGCCTCGCTATAGCTTTTCCTTTTGAATCACCTAACAATTCATTTTTGTGTTTGTCATTGAACGGTAAGCTAACAGTATATTTACCATTTTCAGATCTTTTAACGTTCTGCCTGTATAATTGTTCACATTTGGTTTCGTCTTCTGTTAAAATTTTTTCTGTGGGAAGATTTTCAATTTCCCAAAATCTTCTTAAATTTTCATCAATTTCTGTGTATGTTATACAGCATTTAATATTTTTGGGCGTATTGTTTCCGTTGATATTACCAGAGATTATCCATCCAAGTCGTGTTTGCTGTGCTGCAGGTGTGCCCGATGGCCCCTTTATTACACCTGGCATAAGTATTTCCATAAAAATGTCAGCTCCCAATATTACATCAATGATACCTGGTTCATTGTAAGTTGGATCTGCTAGTGTAAGCTTTTCAAGATGTTTCCAAACTAATCTTTCTTTTAATCTTGTAGAAGGAATCATTTTCGTTAGTCTTTTTAATACGAGTGCTGTTGTTGTAACCTTATATGCAGATGGAAACGTAGGTTGTATGCTGAGTAATATACTTTTTCTAGCTATTGCTGTTTTATTATTTCCTACGCCTGAAATGTTGACATATGTTTTTGATTTACTCAGATTAAGTAATTGAGCAGCATTTTCCGTTATAAAGCTAGCCTGTGACCCTTGGTCAACCAATGCTCGTAATATATGGTGTTTTCCATTTGCTGATTTTACCCTTATTTGAGCTGTTGCCAATAATACATCATTTAACTCACATTCATTTGCAATATATGCTTGAGTTTGCCATTCTGGTTGAACGACATTTTTTTCATTATAAGTTGTACCTTCTGTATTATTGACTTCTTGGTTCACAGCTGCGAGGGTGCAAGTAGTGTTTGTTTCTCCTGCCTCTGTGTGAAGTAGAGTGTTATGTTTTTTCCTACAAACTCTGCATGTTTTAATGCTTTTACATTCTGCATTGAAATGATTAGCTTGTAAGCAGTTGGTACATAGTTTTTCCTTTCTAACTACATTTTTTCTTTCGTTTATACTCATGCCGTAAAACTTAGTGCATGTATATATGCTATGACCATCTTCCGTTTTGCAAATTGGGCATCTTTTTGTTGATTTGGCTTTGTTGGTACCCTCTGTTCTTGCATTTTTGTCACAATTAGCGACATTACTTTGTTTGTTGGGTTTGGCTAGATTATTCTCTTTCTTCCCTTTGTCACCTAAGGCTTCTAGCGATTGGAATCTGCGCTCTAAGAAGTCAAAAAATTCACCAATTGACTGCATTTCCCTTGGATTTTTTATTCTTCCTTCATAATATTTGTGGCTATCCTTGTCTAGCTTTTGTGTGAGAATATGAACAATGATGGGATCCCAGTCCTTTGTTTGAACATTCATATTGTTGATAGCTAACAGGCATTCCTTCGAAGTGTCATGGAGCTTCTTTAAGCCAGCTGCTGTTTCTTGTTGTAATGTTGCTTGTGACAATATATTTTGTATTTGGGTTGATACTAGTAATCTTTTGTTATTGTATCGGTTATTTAGTATTTCCCATGCTGTGTCATAATTTGTATCGGTTATTTGCAAGTGCTGCAGTAATTTACTGGCGTTTCCACCTAAATTTGATTTAAGATAATACATCTTTTGAGCTTTACCTAAGCTATTATTTTGATGAATCAGTTGAATAAATAGGTCTTGAAACGACTTCCAGGTGTAATAATCCCCATTAAATTTAGGAATTTGCAGAGCTGGTAATTTAATTTTTTGTGGCTCTGGATTCATGTTCTGTTGACCTCTAGCAACCTGTTGCTCTGCGTAGTATAAGTCCTGTTTTGAAGTAAGAGCAATCATTGTTTCTTGATACTTGTCTTCAACTTCTTCGTAACAGTTCTTAGTAACGTATTCCTCCAGCTCGTCTTTGTTATGATGCGTCAATATTTCTAGATGATTCGTTGCTATTGTATTCCAATAGTTCGATAATGTTTGCATATTCTGTTGATAATATGCTTTTGGATGATATTTTTCTTCCTCACTTGCGATATTATTGATTATTCGCATAATAACCTTAATCGCCGCCAGTTGTTTTTTATATTCAACGCTTTTTATCTCGTCGTCGACATTTTGGTTACCTGATGTTGACGCTGCTGGATCTGAGGTTTTGATGTGTGCCTTGTTACCCCCCTCATCTAATTCCCGCAATTTCTCTTCTAGGATTATTTTTGTTTCTTGGTATACCTTCCGTATTTTATCATAAAACATTGATTGGAAGTAGACATGCTGTGGTTTATCTGTTTCAAATGCCTTTATTTCTTTATGTTGTGCTTGAAATTATTCCCAAAGTGCTTCTATATTCGTAGTTCGTTTTTCTACGTACACTTTGGTTTTTCGGTCAGTTGAATCTTTTTTGTAATTGATTAATATCTTCTGAATATTCTCCCCAATCTCTTTTTGTCTTCCTGCAAGCTCTTCTATGTTGGCCATCGTTAGAACTTAGAGTAGTTTTTGGGGTTGATACTGCTGAGAAGTTGCTGTCTAAAACTTTTGATAGCTTGTGTTGCTGCTATTTTATTTGCTGCCTAGACTGCTGCTGTAGATTCTTCCTCAATTTAGCTGGAACTGCTGCTATGGAGTTGCTGCCTAAAACTTTTGATAGCTTGTTTTGCTGCTATATTTGCTGCTTAGACTGCTGCTGTAGATTCTCCTCAATTTAGCTGGAACTGCTGCTATGGAGTTGCTGCCTAAAACTTTTGATAGCTTGTATTGCTGCTATATTTGCTGCTTAGACTGCTGCTGTGGATTCTTCCTCAATTTAGCTGGAACTGTTGCTATGGAGTTGCTGCCTAAAACTTTTGATAGCTTGTATTGCTGCTATATTTGAACTCTTGAAGATTTTTTCCGCTAATTCAGGATGGCTCGAAGGACCATGTTCAATATTGAAACGATGAGTTTTGAACGATAACTAACTTTATTCTATAAAATTTTTACATTTATACAAAAATAATGCAGATATTGCATTTTATAAAATAGTATAAACAGTAGTAGTAGTATAATAGTAGCAAAATTGTATCTTCTCATAAATATCATTTATCAAAGTAAATTTGGTTAATATTGAATTATTTGCATTTATAATATTTATGAGAAAGTACAATTTTGCTATGATTGCATTTTCATATGGGAAAAATGTGTCTGGGAAAATATATTGTAAAAAATATGAACGAAATATGATTATAAGAATTCAGTTTTTTTGTAGAATTCTTATATCTATATTAAGTTCTTATCATAATTTCTTAATTTCATATTTTGGTGAGAAAATTAAATTATTAATTTGTGCACGCTTGCACAATAAGTAATAATTATTGGGTCCCCTGGACAAATAAGAATTCTCCATGACAAAATTATAATTACGTATCTACCTGTTTTCAAAGTCCCAGCCCTCTTTCATAATAGGAAGTGCTAGTTGGTTTATAAATTCCATCATTTCGTACATATTACGTCAGCAAAATCTGAATTGCAAACAATTTGGAAAATAACATAAAGTTTTAATAAACTAAAACACTGCCGTATTCGCAAATCCTTTGCCTATGCAACCGTAACTTTACATACTGAAAATTCTGTAAGCAAAGTTGCATAAACGCCTAAATTGCTATTCTGAATCTGCATCTATTTCGTCCACGTAAATTAAATTCGCCGTCTACTGGGAAATGTCAAAAATTAATTTCAAAAATTTAAACATTTAGATTTTTTAATAAATTTTTGTTTTAATTTATTAATAATTAATAAGTTTTATAATAATAATGGATTTTAAGAGGAAGAAGAAGGAAAACATTGGCACGGAACAACTGGAAAATATATTTATTACAATATCAACGTCAGCTGCAATATAGTAAGTTCCTTGTAGTTCTTGTTGTAATTCCGCGTGAATTTTTTTGGGAAGCAAAATAATTTTAAAAATTGTTTTTTATTTCTTTACATCAAAACTATCCTTTTTTCTCTCAAAGAACGCATTATTTCGAAGTTTTTTTAAAATGCTACTATGAAGAAGCAGGTACAAAAAGTATTTTTTCGCAGAATTTACTTTAATTTTTATCTGCTTCAAGAATATTTTAAACTAGAAGGTATCCCCTGCTTTGCTCGTGTTATTCCTAGAATAAGTATATAAATACGTAAATTTAATTTCAATGTGACCGAATTATTGACATCTTTCTATTTTGGCCCCCGGAATCCCCCACACAGTGGAGACATCTTATCTTTTTAGTTTGCCTATCCAAAATATACATTCCAAGTTACATGAAAATCCGCCCATTACTCAATGAATTATTGACGTTTTCTATGTTGTCCCTCCGCAACCGACCATCGAGTAGTCATATCCTATCTTTTCAGTTGGCCTATCTAGAATATACATTCCAAGCTTTATGAAAATCTACCTATTATTGACCGAATTAGGGCAGATTTTATATTCCCCTTCCCCCTGCAACCGCCATCGAAAATAGTCTAAGTTGACATCTATACATGTACCAGATTTTATTAAAATCGGTTTAGTAGTTTTCCAGTCTATACGGAACAGATAAAGAAACAAACATAGTTACAGAGAATTTTCACCTCAATTATCCTTTTATTTTTAATTTTGCGAATTTTTTTTGAAGGCGTCAAAGATTTTTCAACTCCGATCTCGACTCCGGCAAAAACAAGCACCTCCACCCCGATTTCAAATCCACGGCCCTGATTACAATAACGGAAATTAAAGCCACATCTAATATTAATATACCCGTAAAAATATATTATGGTAGCCAAATGGAGATTTTATCTAAAAGCGATTCCAATAATATACCACTAGATATATTTACAATCTAAATTATAATATTTCGAGAAAACCCTGTTGTAATTATATACATTCCTATGCATATAACACGGCAACTCTATTAGACATTTTTCAAGACTTATTTTCAGTCTACGAGCGTCATTTTGAAGGTGGGCACTTGATGTCCTAACATTTTATTTGTAAAAATGCCGTTGTCGAAGAAACAATGAAATTTTTGCTTAATTTCAATATGTCCAAAATAAGTCTGGAAAAGAGTCTAATGGAGTTCTTTGGTAATTGTTTTCCACCACTTTTAATTTAACATGTCAAAATATAAGTTTAAAAAAAGTCTTCATTTTTAACAAGAAAAAAGCCGAGTTTATGTCAAGCTTTATGGCTAACTCCAAATTAGTGGAAAGGAAAAAAAATACCATCAACGATCGCCACCTTCAATTCATCACCCATTCACCGACAAAAAGAAAAATAATACATATAACTATTATGTTAGTCTCACCCTGGTCAATAACATACGTAAATACATGTGGGCAACAACCAGTAGAACTTTAAAAGGTTAGCCGGAGAGGTTATGTATCCGATGATACAGCAGAGTCAGCGACTCTTCAGTTTCTCCTTACTTAGTGAGAAGTATGTAGAGTTATTTTTTACACTCTATAACATTCTAACAACTGGTTCCATAGTCAGAACGATGACAGTCAATCATCAATAAGCTTACACTTCTTAGTGAGTACGCGTTAACTTTCAATTTTATCCGTTCGTGAAGGCTCGAAGACTCAATGGCACCAACAAGAATTTGATGAATGAAGACTATGTCAGCTACCTCGTGCCGCTTCTGCAAAGTCTGAAGCTTAATCAGCTTTAAACGATCACGGTAAGGAAGGAGATTGATAGCATTGCTCCAAGGGAGACCTCTAAGAGCAAAGCGAACAAATCTACGCTCAATCGTTTCAATTCTCCCAATGTGTATTTTATGGTGCGGAGACCAAACTTGACTGGCGTATTCAAGCACCGGTTTTACAAAGGTAATGTATAGAGATTTAATAATATATACGTCAGAGAACTCTTTACAACTCTTTAGACCATCGTTTTATAAACCCCAGCATTGACGAAGCTTTGTTGATAATTGTGGTACATGCGGTTCAGTGTTTAAGGTCATTCGTTTGATTTGATTTAGTAAATTGATTCTACGCCAGTTGGGTACTCACAGCCGTCTCGATCAAAGTGCCTATTCTTTCCGTTGATGCACTTGGATCTGACGGAGAGAGGGAAGAGGCGCCGTCGCTAGAACCCCATCGTGTCATAGATGGCTTCGCCGCGGCACCTTAATCAGATGGGTTTGATTCGGTCTCTACGATTGGATCATTTGTTAGGTTGGTTTTTGAGGTGGCACCTGTATTTGTTTCCGCCATTTTGCAACCACACCAAAAAAGTTCAAAAAAAAAAACGGACCAAATTATTTTAGGTGTACTAACCCAACTAATGTGGCCAGAAGAGCGTATATGCACAGAACCAAAATCAAAAGTCCAAATGTAACTACTACCCGAATTCAACAAAACAAAACAAAATCAGATAAACTATCAGAACGACGTCAAATTCAAAGGTTCACGATCACTTACTGATAGACAGGTGTAAACGTGCCTTAGGGCCAGTCAGAATTCAGTACAAAGGTCAAATCCGGTAGTTGAGGAAGGTTACTTCTCAAAAATATATCAATTTTAAAGGGCTAATGAAACCCAAAATACGAAATAATTTTTTAAGAACAGAAATGTAATAAAAATAAAATAAATTTTGATAACATAAAAATATAATGATAAAAAAAAATTCCCCACCAAAATATAATATGAAAATTAATAAAATTTATAAAAACCCATTCAAAATATAATTTACTAAATAGAAAAAAAAAATTTAATTTCAAAAAATTATAAAGTAAAAAAAAATATAACCTAAAAATTTAACGAAACTAAAGCTAAATAAAGAAAAACCCAATCCGAAATCAAAACTAAACTAAACGTAATTAAACTAAACTAATAAAAAACTAAACTAAAAAAAAACTAAACTAAACTCAACTAAATCAAAATTAATAAAGAAAACTAAAACTACAATAAACTAAACTCCAAAACTCAACTGCCTAAATTAAAAGTAAAATTAAAATTAACTAAATTAATTGAAAAAATAATAAAATATTGAATGTTTTCACATAAAAACTTTTCCCCTTCAAAAAAAATTTCCCACAAAGAAACTTCCCCAAAATAAATTTCTAAATGTAATTTGAGTTTAAGTTCATTGAAAATATCAAACGCAATTTCTCAAAATTAATTTCCAGAAAATTGAATTTCAAAAAAAAGTCTTAAAATTTTAGTTTTTTCGAAGAAAGGAAAATTTTCTAAATAATCAAACGTATATATTTACGTAAGAGCGAGAGAGAGAAACGAAACAAGTGGACGACGTGAAGAAAACATACCCGAAATACACTCCCGGACGGAAAATTAGATGTTGTTGTTGTGGCCCGCAAACTGTACCGAATCGAGAGATCGGAAACGTGATGCGTTTCAATGACTACACATTCATATAGCACGTTACTCACATTCAAACGCTTTTGCGGCAAGCGGCATGTTCAATATATAAAGAAAACCGAATTTACTGCTACAACGCAACCGTAAAATAAATATGACGACAGTCAGACTACACAATCGCAATCGCGAAAAGTCAGCCCGATTCCGAAACCAAAAAAACTAACGAACATCCGAAATTTGAACTTACACCAAACTTTTCGTTCAGAAACTGTTCATATAGAATGATCCAGCTTCAGAAGATTTTTAACAAAAAAAACCAACAGATGAAAAAATTTTAATTTGAATACAGAGTGATTCAGTAAAACTGAAAGCTGAGTTAAAATTTTTTTTTTTTTTTTTTAAATTTATTTTTCTGAAGAAATATATTTGTTCACATTAAAGTGAAAACCAGTGACCCCCTTTCGAACATCATCTTCGTTCAAAATGTGTCAAACAATTTTGTTTGAACGCCATTTGTAATTTCAACCAAAGTCGAAATTGCAAATCGCACCAACGAACCGAACCGTTGGGCGCCAAATATGTGAAAGAGGAGTTTACATATAATTACAGTGTGACCCAAAAGTCACACTGCAAATGGGTTTTACGAAAAAAAAAGCAAATCCCCTGATAATCAAAGTAGCATATCTTCTTCCTTGCGAGAAGAAGATATGAGATGATGCAGCGCATACAAACGACTAAAGGCAGCACGTCTAGCTGATTGCGCTAGCTAACTCGCCGTTGGGCGTGGGTCGTCGTTTGCCACCATCTATAATCGCGTATACATATAAATTATATGCGTGCTGATAGGGTTTTTAATGTCGTTACGACTTTATAGTGATAGCCTAAGCTATCAAGCATGGAATATTCGGTTGTGACGAAAACAGCCGAATAAATGGAGGGTTCGTTAATTTATTGGTCACCGAAACTGACCAAATCTTCGCGATGCCTTCGTGAGGCATGTCGGGAGCGATTGGCTAAGATGTGATGCCAATCGGTCTTGTTTGGGGCACGTCCCACCCGAATGGACCAAGAGCAAAATCCTGGCCCCATAACCAAACCCGCCCCTGTGAAATGGGTATGGTACTTTATTTTTTTTCTTTTTGTTTTCTCATGCCCATACCAACCCGCTCTCTCTCACTCTAAGATTCGCCCCCAATCTATAATTTATAACCAGAGAATAAAATTATCTTCTGAAAATTCTCAAAAGAGAAAAAATCTTGCGATAATTATCTGCCTTTAATGATATTATCGCAATACCATATTTTTCGTACTCACGAAAATATCATGCACATCAAGTTTTCATGGAGATATTTATCAACGAGATTTAAAACCGAACGATAAATTCAATAAATTATTTGTTAAAAAAACAATTTTTATTTCAGAAATACCTTTTGAGAAGAGTTATCATTTTTGAAATATCTCTTGAAATAATCTACAATCTACATAGATACAAAGGTTTTAAAACAACAGGCAACATATTATGCTAGTACGAGCACCACAAGACACATATTATAATTATATTCGGTAATTCATACGACCTACATATGAAAATGAATTTATCAATTGATAATATCCCTCTTAAAATATCATACTGAAAATTATCCTCAGTAATTATTATCTTGCGATAAATTCAATTGTGTGATAAATTCAATTGTTTTTACTCTATTGATAAATATAAAATGTATTTCTCTTTGAGTAAAATCGTTGTGTGAAATATTCACAGAGATAATTATTATTGTGAAGAAAATAACAAAATGATAAATTTCATTCTCTGTTCATAACACCTTGCTTTTTGTCTTTTGTTGAAATTGGTATTTATTGACATCTTTCGATATTTTTTTTTTTTGTTTCTTTCGCTTCCTGTTTTATTTTGTGTACTTCATTATACAATTACCAAACGCAAATCCCTAATTCTACAAAAGGAAATGTAAAAAAATCTGGTGATAAATAAAACGAGACAGAAAATTTTTATAATTAATTAATTAACTACAAATTTAGGTGGTTTTCTTTTTCCTGTTTTTTTTTTTTTTTGCTTTATTTAATTTTTTTTCATTAGAGTTAAATATATAATATAATAACGCTTATATACATAAAAAAAAATATATAAAAATGTTTGCCTTGGCACAATGAAATTGTAGTTACAGGTTGCCGCTGTTGCTTTCCGGTGCCGGATGTAAATACCATATTTATTTATTTTTTTCGCTGTCATCTGTAATATTCCTATACTCGGCAAATGGTGTCTTCAAATAATTTTTCTTCGTTATTTTTGTGTTGTGGAGTCAATGTTTTTTTTTTCCTTTGTTGCATCGCCAGCATACAATTCCGGAATATATACAAGGTGAATTCCAAAGTAAACAGGACTTTAAAAAAAAAAACAGAACAAATGGTTTTTTCGGCAAAATCAATTGATTTTATGCAAAATAGTCTCCTTCTGCTTCAATACAGCTTTTTGCACGGTCCAAAAGCATGTCGAACGAGTGTTTTAGCTCGTTGGCCTGTATGGCCGCCAGTATGCCGGTGCAAGCCTTTTGAATGGCCTCTACGTCTGCATAACGCTTTCCTTTCATCGGCAAATGCATTTTTCCGAAAAGGTAGAAGTCGCACGGTGCCATATCCGGTGAATACGGGGAGTGGTTGATGGTTAAAATGTGATTTTTGGTGAGATAATCGGTCACAAGCGTCGATCGATGAGACGGCGCATTATCGTGCAACAAACGCCAACTTCCATCTTCGCGATATTCGGGCCGAACACGTCGAATACGGCGCACCAAACGCTTCAAAACTCCTAGGTAGAATACCGCATTAACGTTTTGACCGGGTGGAACAAATTCTTTGTGGACAATACCCTTGGAATCATAAAAACAAATCAGCATTGTCTTCACTTTTGACTTCTCCAGGCGCGATTTTTTGGGTTTCGGCTCGTCCGGTGCCTTCCATTCAGCACTCTGGCGTTTCGTTTCGGGATCATATTGAAAACACCACGTTTCGTCACCAGTCACAATGTTATAAAGGAAGTTTTTGTCCTTTTTGACCTCTTTAATGATGTCCTTCGAATGTTGAATTCTGAGCAATTTTTGGTCGTCAGTCAATTTGTGCGGAACAAACCGTGCACACACCTTTTTTAAACCCAAATGTTGGGTCAAAATGCGATAAATCGATGTTTTGGAGATGTTCAATTCCATTTCCATGAATTTCAATGATGATTTCGGCTGATTTTTGATGAATTCACGCACAGTTTCGATGGAATTTTCGCTGATCACGGATTTTGGTTGGCCCACATGTTGATCGTCATTTATGTCCTCACGACCACTTTGAAAACGCTGAAACCACTCGTGCACTCTGCTACGGGATAGGCAATCATCGCCATAAACTTGTTTCATCAATTGAAACGTTTTACCAATTTTAAAACAAAATTTAATGTTGGCTCTTTGTTCGAAGCTCATTTTCGTACCGATGACACAAACATACTGACACTGAAAACGCAATAACTTCACTTTCAATAGATGAAATGTCATGAAATTCTCACAGGAAGTCGATAAAGGATAGCAGATTCTAACGCACTAGTCGACATATAGACGGCGCCACTAGGGGCGCTAAATTCAAAAAGTCCTGTTTACTTTGGAACGCTCCTTGTAGATATGTATATAAGTTTACCTTAAAAAAATGTTTGCCGCTAGGACCGATGAGTTCCGACCTCTGTTTTACGGTGCTGAATGGGCCCTCATCCGTAAATTGAAATATGTAAGAATAATCATACAATATATGACTTCCAAGGAATCTTGTCGCTATATAAAAAGTAGATCCGAAGACATGAATAATATAAGATGTGTAAAATAGCGTACGCCCACAAATTTTCCATTAAAAAAACTAGATGAAATATGAGTAAAAAATATACGAGGAGAATTCTTTCTTAGTTTTGCATTTCGTTCTTAAGCTTTGGTTTTTGTACTGGATAAGGAATTTAAGCTTTGAATTCATTCATCTTATGAATGCCGTGGATGAGTATATTTTGTTGTTGGTTTTTTTTTCTAATTTTAGAATTAAAATATTTGATGGTAGAGAAACTTTTGTTCAATTCATATAAGGAAGTTGTAACTTTGAATATATCTTATGGAGAAATATGAATGGCATCGATTGATATATATGTTGTTAGTTTTTTGCTATTCTGATTTTAGAAATCATGCCACATGACCAATGTGACATGCTACCCGTTTGGTTCGATGTTATGAAAATGGTAACACTTTTTATTTATGTGAATTTAGTGTATAAACTTTATTTATAATTATTCTGCGTCTTAAAAAATATTTGTCTTTCATTAATTAATTATTACAATTAATTTATCACAGTTTTAACAAAATACACAATCACTATTTCAATAATTGATCACTATTTTCACTTTTAGATTCAAAATTACTGTTCTGCTCTCGGCTTAATATTTGAAACACACAATCTGAATTTCTGATGTTAACTGTTGTAACTTCCGTGTCAATTTCGTTCTCTAGGTTCGCAATACTGGATTCAACCTGAGTTTCCAATTCACCCATATTAGACTCCATTTTGTTCTGCATATCAGATATACTCGCAATTTTATTTTCGATACTTGCAGTATTTGATTTCATTTCGTCCTGCAGACTTTGTAGACTGGAATTAGTTGAATCCATTTTATTCTCGAGTCCGGAAGCATTCGATTTCATTTCGCTCTAAACTGGAAGCATTTGTTTTCATTTCGCCTCGCAAATTACTTTGAAGAGTCGCGATCATAGCCATAAGCTTCTCGAACGTATCATTTTCCGTTGATTTTGCACCGTCAGAATCTCACTGAAATCGAACTTGCTACTGTCTAGATCTCTCGCTGTACATTCCTTCATTATTCTTTTCTTTTTGTCTGTTTTAGTTCCCGTGGAAGCTAAATTCCACACACGCAGAACTGTGGATAGTTCTGTTAAATTCAAACTATCTAATAGTTTATTTTCCATTGTTCAAATATTTTTGATTATTTACTTAACACGAAATTCTTATGTCCCACCGAAACTTCTTGTGCAGTATCTTAATTTCCACGAAATCTCTCGTACAATCGAAATTTTTCGCGGTACACGACGTATAACCTCAAATTTAATTAAATTAAAATGTGCCAACTTTAAAATGCTCTGACAAAATGGTTTATAACTTGATTACTACTTAGCAGGTTTATATGGAATTTGTAACGTGTATTTCGCATAGGTCGACTAAATATATGGACTGTGTTATAATAAGTCGCTTAATAGATAAAAGAAATATACGTGCTGATAAACTTATGTTAAAGTTATTTAACTTCACTGGGAAAATTAGCACTATTTGAACCGGGACCTTTTTGTCCACGTTTATCGTGCCAGCCCTTTTTAAATAAAACAAGTATGGAGGTGTTTAAGACGTAAACAAAGATTTAGAAATGGTCGAGTTTAAATAATACTGGGTAAAGGAAAAAGATCGCGGCCTTTTTTCCAATAGATGGCTTTAGAATCGCATAGCTTTTTAGGTGTTCTAACCCTATGAAGTTATATTATAGCGCGCTTGTAAGGTGCCATTTCATAGAATATTTTGAGAATTGTGAAATTCAGTTGGAACTAATTCTTGACAATATGGACTCATTGCAATTTGATATTATTAACCATAATACTACTGTCTCATTATCAGATTGTTTACTATGATACTTTAATTTTAATTATTTTAATCGCAGAATTCATGCTTTTCTGTTTTCTGTTCGTCTTTGTTTTTTTGTTAGAAAAAGGTTTTAATAAATCGTGTGTGTTCATTAAATCTTTGTTCGTATTTATTTAACTATTCATCAATAATTGCAGTAATTGGGTTTTGAAAATGAGCCAAAATTCTAAAAAATTCGCTCTGTTTTACAATATCACTTCGACCAAGGTGATAAAGCTTAGCAGGCTTGTGAACAAATTTTTAGTGTTTATGGTGAAGATGCACTATCAAAATCAGCAGGAAGTAAATGGTTTGCTCGGTTCCGCTCTGCAAATTTCGACGTTAAAGATGCCCCGCGCTCTGGTAGACCAGTCATTGTAAAATTCGATGAAATTCTCCAAAAAATTGAGGAACACCAACACATTTCATCTTAGGGATTTACTGACGACCTAAAGATTGATCGAAAAACAGTTTTGAACCATTTGCGTAAGGCTGGATACAAAAAGAAGCTCGATATTTGGGTTCCACATGAATTAACAGTGAAAAATGTAATGAACTGAATTTCCATCTGCGAATCGCTGCTGAAACTAAACAAAATCGACCCATTTTTGAAAAGATTGCTAACGGATGATGAAAAGTGGATCACATACGACAATAATGTGCGAAAAAGAACGTGGTCCAAGAAGAATGAATCTGCACAAACGGTGGCAAAGCCAGAACTAACGCCACATAAGGTAATTTTTCTATTTGGTGGGATTGGAAGGGAATCGTGCATCATGAACTGCTTCAATATGGCGAGACGCTTGCTTCTACCCTCTACTGTCAACAACTAATGCGATTAAAGAAGGCAATTGAGGTAAAGCGGTCACAATCGATCAATAGGAAAAGCGTCATCTACCATCACGTCCACACACATCTTTAATGACTAGGCACAAATTGAGAGCTTGGCTCGGAAGTTTTGATGCATCCACCGTATAGTCCCGAGTTTGCCCCATCCGACTACTATTTGCTTAGGTCTCTGCAGAATTTCTTTAATGGTGTAAAACTGACTTCAAAAGGGGCCTGTAAAAATCACTTGGTTCAGTTTTTCATACAGAAATCCTACAGTGATGGCACAATGGTTTTACCAGAAAAATTGCAGTAGATTATCGATCAAAACGGCACATATTTGGTTTAATAAAATTTAATTAAAATGTATTAAAAATGTGTTTGAATTTTGGTGAAAAAAGGCCGCGAACTTTTCCCTTTATCCAATATTTAAAATTGGTGGTCAATGGGAGTATTGCTAAAGAATTCGCATTGCTAGAAACTAACCAGATTTGGGTCCAATTTCTAGTCATAAATATTTATTTTTCATTGCCTTCAAATTTCAGATGTGTGTGGTATTATTTACAAATGTTTCCTTTTTTTCTTCGCATTTTCCAACTTTTTTTGTAATTGGGTAAACAACCTTTTTTTTTGTTTTTTACCCATAAAACTGTTTCTAATTGATTTATTGCAAACTCGAATATTGAAATGATGTTACGAATTTGTCTAATCAATTGGGAAACAATCAGTGGAGTCGGAGTAGTCGTTCTCGAGAAACGAATAATGTGAACTGCATCAGTTTTACTCAGGACAGCAGTCTTACCCCTGAATCAGATTGAATCAGCAACAGCAACAGCAGCAGCAAAAGCAACAGCAAAAGTCGTGAATGCTGCTTTTTAAAACACATTAAACGATAGCAACAGCAACAGTAAAAGCAAAATTTTTGAGGAAGTCTTTTTTCAGACTTATTTTTGCCATATTGAAACGAAATGTATATAATTGCGAGAAATTTTTCCCAATATTATTTCCATTTCAAATATTTTTATTTCCTTAATATTTTTTTTGGAAGAGAATTAATTTGAGGCCTTTCAACAGCAATAAAATGTATACAATTAGTATATCATCATTTAAAAATAAATTTGGTTTAAAATTTGTATTGTTTTAGGACAAAAATATTACAAATATTTTTAATGATATATTTTTATTGAGGTAGTTTTTAGAAAAAGCCTTTATTCCATTACCAAATTGCACATTTCTAAGAAATTTTTTATATCGCGTTGGTTTCTACTAATTACAATTCCGGGAAGAATTAACATTTTAAAAACTTCGAAAACTCGCGTAAAAAATAGCGTAAGGGATTGGTTCTACATTTGAAAATGTACTAAAATAATGTCATTAAAATACACGAATTTATCGTTTTTAGGTAAATTGCCTTCTATTTAAATAATTTCTAATTAAATTATAACAAAATGCAATAAAAAATTATAATTTAACAAAGAAATTATATTTTATTCATCAAACAAAACCAAAAAACGAAAAAAATTCGAAAAACGATAATTCATATTTTCAAGGTTCATGATCATGTTGTCAACTTGCAACAGCAACAGCAAAATTAGAAATAGAAATGAAGTTGCTGTTGCTGTTGCTATTGCTGTCGGTAATCTAATTCAACCCATTTAAATGCATGGTTTCTAAAATTTTTGCTGTTGCTTTTGCCGTTGCTGTTGCTGTTGCTGCTTCAATCTAATCCAGCCTTTAAGGCTGGATTTTTTAGATTAAAGCAGCTAAAGCAACAGCAAAATTTTTAAAAACCATGCGTTTAAATAGGTTGAATTACCCCTGAATCAGATTGAAGCAGCAACAGCAACAGCAACAGCAAAAGCAACAGCGAAAGTCGTGAATGCTGCTTTTTGAAACACATTAAACGACAGCAACAGCAACAGCAAAATTTTTGAGGAAGTCTTTTTTTCAGACTTATTTTTGCCATATTGAAACGAAATGTATATAATTGCGAGAAATTTTTCCCAATATTATTTCCATTTCAAATATTTTTATTTCCTAAATATTTTTTTTGGAAAAGAATAAATTTGGGGCCTTTCAACAGCAATAAAATGTATACAATTAGTATATTTCATTTAAAAATAAATTTGGTTTGAAATTTATATTGTTTTAGGACAAAAATATTAGAAATATTATTAATGATATATTTTTATTGAGGTAGTTTATAGAAAAAGTCTTTATTCCATTACCAAATTGCACTTTTCTAAGAAATTTTTTATATCGCGTTGGTTACCTCAATAAAAATATATCATTAAAAATATTTGTAATATTTTTGTCCTAAAACAATACAAATTTTAAACCAAATTTATTTTTAAATGATGATATACTAATTGTATACATTTTATTGCTGTTGAAAGGCCTCAAATTAATTCTCTTCCAAAAAAAATATTAAGGAAATAAAAATATTTGAAATGGAAATAATATTGGGAAAAATTTCTCGCAATTATATACATTTCGTTTCAATATGGCAAAAATAAGTCTGAAAAAAGACTTCCTCAAAAATTTTGCTTTTGCTGTTGCTGTTGCTGTCGTTTAATGTGTTTCAAAAAGCAGCATTCACGACTTTTGCTGTTGCTTTTGCTGTTGCTGTTGCTGTTGCTGATTCAATCTGATTCAGGGGTAATTTTGCTGTTGCTGTTGCAAGTTGACAATGGCAATTTACATAGTCTATATGCCATACTATTGAAAGCTGCTATTTTATGTTGTTATGTAGAATGTGATTTATGTGTTATATATCTGTCTGTATTTGTAGATTTCCTGTAGATAGATATATCTAAACTGTTATCTATTCTAGCAAGTAGTACGTCTAAAAAGGGCAATTTATAGTCATTCTCGTGTTCTATGGTGAATATGACAAAAATGTGCATGAACCAATCCATTTTCCAATTCAGCGGGAAGTTTTATTAACACATATATAACATATTTATTACATGCATTGGAAACCCCCTCTCCTGTTTCTTAGCGAGCATATTCATGTCTGACATGGAATGGTCACTGAGAAACGATCATATCTTCCCACGTTTCTGGCGTAGATATGTCGATGACATTAGAAATTAAAAGACATCTCTACACTACAAAAGCACTACAACTAGGTTAAATTCAATTATTTGGGAAAGTTTTCCTATAAGATTGGATCTATACTTCAAAAATATAAAATTAGACCAGTATACACTAATAGCGGAACAATAAAAGAGATACTGGGAAATCCTAAAAATAAGATTCCAAATTTGATTCAATCCGGAATTTATGCCATAGAATGCAATGACTGCCATAAAAAATATATAGGACTAACTCGTCGTAATATTCATAAGAAGTTTTTAGAACATAGAAGTCATTGCAGGAAAAACGAACCAGAAAAATCTTCTGTAGCCAAACACATGTTAGAAAACAATAATGATTTCGACAAAAACAACCTGGAATTAATAAAAAGAATTAATGAGCCGATGTACCTTGACGCATACGAAAGCCTACACATACAAAAACATCGTGGAAGCATATAGAATGTTGATAACGGCCCAATCCAGTCAAATCTTTTCGGCTATAGAAAACGGTTTTAATAAGAAAAACTCAAAGAAAAATAATTAAGTCTTGCCGTTTTATTTTAAATTTTAACTTTTTCTGTTAAAATAGTTTAGTAAAGTAGCAATAAATTTCAAAAGTATATTTTTAAACAAAATTTTAAAAGATTCTTTAACGTATTTTTTAATGTGTTCCTTAAGAATTTTAAATTAAAATCATTGATAATTTTTTCATTATTTTTTAAATAAATATTTTTTAAAAAATGTATAAAATTTGTAAAAAACTTTATTGTTTTTTTTTTAGTTTGCGCTGATGATGGCTCTTAAAATGGAGTCGAAACGCGTCCAATAAAACAAAAAAAATTATTTGTTTACGTAATAGTTTTTTTTTTTGGTTTGTCTATAACTCGCTCAATAGTTAATTATAAATACATATTTGGTGATAGGTAATCAACTTCACTCATTTTTTCGGAGACAATATAGGGAGTTTAAAATCGAGAAAATCGTTTGTTCTTTATTACATTGGAAAATGTCTAAACGTCAGCAATCTGTTCTTTCTATCGCTGTTAGAGTCAATATTTGGACTTAGAAAAAGATTCATGGTCACACATTTTCAAATACATATATTATAAGTTGTGCAAAACACTAGTGTTAATAGGATTTCTAATAAAGGAAACATCAGTTGTGTGCGCAAATTAAATTCAACTAAGAGATGCTTTCTGGTTACTGTATATATGTACAAAGGCTAATTTAATCAAATTTGATTTTTCAAATTATAAGATTTCCAAACAGTTATTAAATTTCCTTGTTTTCTTCTAATTTTTGCAGGTTGATGATCAAATGAAATTGCTACAACATTCATGGTCAGATATGTTAGTATTGGATCATTTACATCAAAGGATACATAATGGTTTGCCCGATGAGACGCCATTACATAATGGCCAAATATTCAATTTGCTTGGCCTCGGATTGCTTGGCGTTGCTCAATTATCAGATTATTTTAATGAATTGCAAAATAAATTACAGGAATTGAAATTCGACATGGGAGATTATGTTTGTATGAAATTTTTAATATTGCTAAATCCAAGTGAGTACCAAAGATGGGAAAGAAAACCGACAAAAGTCGAGTAAACTTTTTTAGAAAAATTCGAAATTATTTTAAAATATATGTATATGAATATACAACTAAATTATTTATAATTTTTTAATTTTTATTTTTATGTTCTATTGATATACTAAACAAAGATGTAAAAGGGATTGTTAACAAGAAGACCGTTTTAGAAGGACATGAAAATGTTCAAGCCGCTTTACTCGATTACACATTAACATGTTATCCATCAGTAACGGTGAATCCATATTTGTTTTTTGAAAGTTTTTTTTCGAATAATTTTTTTTTTTTTAGGATAAGTTCAGCCGATTGTTAAGTATGCTGCCTGATATTCATGCACTTGCTTCACGTGGTGAAGATCATCTTTATTTGAAGCATTGTGCTGGAAGTGCCCCAACGCAAACTTTACTTATGGAAATGCTACATGCAAAAAGAAAAGTAGTATAAATGAAAATTTTTGAAATTATGTAATAGTATATATATATAATGTATTTATATATATATATGAAATATATATGTATATGAAATGCAATGTGAAATTATTACAATTAAGTTTTAAGTATATTATGATTAATTCTTTTTCGTTAATACAATTATGATCAAAAATTAAAATGCATAGAGAAAACCTCCGAAATTAACACTAGGAGAGAAAATTTTAAAAAAAATACGGAAAATAATAGCTTCGGAGGCAAATTTAAACAAAAGGAAATCAAAGTAAATTAACGGTAATTAATTAAGAAAATAATACTAAAACAAAAATTATTTTAAAAAGATATATTCTACCCTACCCAGAACATCCTTCTTCTTCTTCATATACGGTTTTAGAAATGACATTTATATTTGCAAATCCCCCCCTGCGCATAGGTTATATATATATATTTTTTTTTAACTTTATAAATTATTTTATTCTTCTTTTTATTCAAAATTTGAATTTCTTGTTAATTTAATTATAAAAAATGGAAATAAAGTTATTTTTAATTTTTTGTTTAATTAATGGAATATTTTATATTTTAAGTTTGTCCAAATTAAGTTTTAAGTGTAAAAAAATATTTGTTGATTAATTCAAATGAAATTAGTTTTTACTAAAAAGAAGCAAAAAACAAATTGTTTTATTATTATTATTATTATTATTATTATTATTATTATTATTATTATTATTATTATTATTATTATTATTGTAATTATTATTATTATTTAATTAATTACTTTTATTTTGTATAAAATATTTTTAAAATAAAAAGAAAACATAGATTAAAAGGGATCAAGTTTGTTAAACGAAATACAAAATAGGTAAGAAAAAATAGTTGAATGTTTAAGAATGCTTAGCTATTTGATGATTTAAATCTTTAAAGATTCCATTAATGAATTTTATTTAAGTTTCAAATCAATTGTCAAAGAAAGAAGAGAGTTCACGATGTTACCATTTTTATCTCAGAGATTTTTGTTTTTTATATAAAAAAGTTAAATGTAACTGACGTCAGAAAAAAAAATAATTGTAAATTCGTTTTTTTTTGTAAAACTGGAAAATCAAAAGTTTTTGAAAAAGAAGATGAAAGGTTTACTTTAGTCGATGAAATTTTCTTTTAGCATACTGAGACCTTTATTCGGAATTTGCCCAGAATAAAAATAAAAAAATTTTTTTCTTAGTTTGTTTTATACCACTTATGATGTGTTCAAGAACAAAATGTATTTACAAGGATTTTTGTAATTTATTAAAATGCGCGTATCCGAATAAAATGAACTTGGATGTGTTTAAGCAAGTTTATTTTATTTATTACTTTTTTTTTCGTACTTTTTAAACTTCATTGATTGTTTTTTTTATTTATATAATTGATTTTAAATGCAAACTAGAAATTCATGAAAAATGAGCTCAAGTCAAGTAATTCTAATTGATCATAACACTCGTAAAGGGTTATGAAAGTTCTTTCAATTTTATTTTAATGAAAGAGAAAGCTTTTGCAGTTGAATTCTGTTATTGTGACTGTGATTATTATTTTGGTCCTTTTCCAAAGTAAGGCATACTATTTTAAAAATTGCTTAAAATTATTTAAAATTGACAGTCCAATAATAATCATCTCAGATTTATAATTTCCTAGAATCTGCCTTACGAAATGTATGAAAACGACATTCAATTTTCTTCAGAATTTCACTGCAGCATACGGACTTCCGGTTTCAATATTTTTGTCGTAAACTTATAGAAACTTGCAATATTTTAGAAGTATGCCTTTAAAATATGATTTTCTTGCATAATTAAATATTTTATATATATTACATTTTAATTAACTTTTTTTAATTAATCCAAATTTATCAAAACTTGTTTCTAAATTGATTTTTTAATTTAATTTTTAATTTTTTAATCTCTACAATAGAGATGATTGGACGATTCTAGAGATGATGTTTATAATATCCACACAGCTAATTATGTTTGAAAGTTTGTAGTATTTACTTAAACAAAAACGTTTTTCCAAAAAAGTTAATTTTAGAAATTTTTGAAATTTAGAGAAAAACTAAATCTTTAGCCTGAAAACATTTTCCCAACACACCCAGAAAAGTGCTAAATAATATTTGCAGCAAATCTAAAATGAAAGAAAATCCAATTTTTCATCTTTTCATCTTTTCGAAATTAGAAATTCTTGAATTAAATTTTAAAAAACAAGTACACAAAATTTCTTTAAATTAATCTTGTGCAATGAAAAAAGAAAAATTATCAAACATCTTTTCATAAAGAAAAAAAGAGTAATTGTTTAGGTAAATATGTTACTTAAAAAAAAAATTTATTTTAACAAAATAATTGTTACTGATTCTAAAAAGGAAATTAGAAAAAAAAATTCCGTGAATAGGAATAAAGAGAAAAACTTCAATATAATTCAAAGGAAAACAGCATTTTTCCTCCGTTAGTGTTTAAGAAGTTGTGTAAATTGAGTAAATTAAGAAGAGAAATATCCCTAAGAAAGTTAAATAAAATACCGTTTGTACAAATTCGAAAATCATATTTTAATAAATAATGAGAACAAAAAATTCAAAAATTTCAATTTTCTTGACAACACCAAACAAATCACAATCTTTTCAAAAAGGTGGGTCTTTGTTAAAAATTCATTACAAAAAGATTCTATTTAAATCAATTTTGCCCGCTTTCCTTAACATTTTTAGAACCTTTTTAGGAGACCAGTCAAAAATAGATAATAGTTCCAACAGTAGAAATCTTAATATGAATTCCGAAGAATCACGGAAAGTTTAAATTGAGTAGAAGTTAATACATGGACTATATTATTTTTTTCACATTTTACGAGTTCTAAGTGGGTGCACTAAATTTTAAAATGGCAATAGAATATGACTTTTCAGTTGTCAGGCTGAAATTTGAATGCAATGGCATGTGGTATGAATTATATGCAGGGACTAGTCAGTTAATCTAACTTTCCTTTGTAAATAAACTAGCATTAATTATTTCCTGTATTTACGCAAATTTTTATGATAATCACATTGCCTTAAATTTCTAATTTTGTAAGTACTTAAAAAAAAAGGAAAAAAGAAAACTAGTAGCAAATGCACACCTTCAAGATATTGATTGTAAATAAATTCTTTAATATTTTCCTTCAAGTTTCATATGGAGACATTTCATATCATTTAACCGTCCTAGAGCTTCTCATTTTTCAACAATAGATATAACCCAAAATGAGTATTCTTGTTAAATGTTTCGGTCATTTAGGAAATCTGATGATAACTCACCCATATATTATCGTGATTCACAACACTAAAAATGTGAATAAATAAAAGAAAATGACAACTGCACCGACAGTTTTTGAGAAAAGAACTCCGTCGTACATTTTTATAACATTTCAATATTCAAAACTAGACTCTTTCCAAAAAAAACTATACTCCTATTTTTCTATAATATTTAAAAGGATTAATTTTAACAAGAATAAATATTTACAAAACGCTCCTAATAAATTGAATGGAAAAATTTAAGAAAAAGCAACTTAAGCTTTAATATTAAAGAAACTAATGGAGTTAAAATAAAAAATGCAGTTAAAAGAAAAAAAAGACAAGAAAATTAAAACAAAGTTTGAAAAAAGAAGAAAAAAGGAAATTTATTTTTTTAATTATCCAAACTACTAAATAACAGAAATCAAAATATTATTCGTTAATTAAAAAAATTTGAGACATAGAAATATTTGATGACTAAAATGCCTTAAGGAGTACAAAAAAATAATTAGATTAAATTTAATTAAAAACATGAAAAGTATATGAAACACAAAAGAAAGACAAAGCTCGATTTAGGTTTGCGTTTTTTCTGCAATAAATTACCTCATTTGAAAATGCCAAAATTCACCGGGTGGGCCAAAATTCACCATGAGGTTTAAACATTTAATAACTTTTTCGTTTATATATTTTTTTTATTTTTTTTTTTCAGATTATGTAAATAATACTCCATTATTTATTCTCCAGGTGTTATTTATATAATCTGAAAAAAAAAAAAAATAAAAAAAATATATAAACGAAAAAGTTATTAAATTTGAAACCCATATTGAATTTTGGCTCACCCTGTACATGTATTTACAGCCTTTCTTACAAACACTAATAAAGAGTTTAATTTTTTGTAGAATTAAATTGGTGCCAAAATTTAATAGTTAACAACTCAGTTATATTGTATCATTCTTGGTTATACCTTACATATGGCTTTATCACGGTTTTTAACTAATATAAAAACCGATCTGTTGATATCATCTATACAATAATTCTTTCCCAAAACGATAGTTGCAAATAACTTCAAATTTGCCATGTGGGTAGATCGAGTTTTGTCTGTAATTGAATTATTAATTAATGAATTAATTATGGAAAAAAAGGAAAAGTTTTAATGAAATTTAATTACAAGGAAATTCAATAAAAAATTCGTGGAAATTTTTTACTTTATTTGGAAACTTTTAAATAATATTTGTAAAGATGTTAATTTATAAATTATTTAGTTAATTACATTTAATTGTGTTAACTTTCTTAATACAATAATTAAATTATATAATTACAGATTGCGTTGTTTTGAAATACAAAAAGGAATACGAAATTATAATTTTTACCAAAAATGTGATTTTATCTTATAAAAAATAATTTTTTTTTTTAGGAAGCAATTTCGTGAAATTTAAAAAATTAATAAAATTGTGTTATTAATTTCTCTTAGTTTTCGTTTAATAAATTAAAGTATATTTTTTCTAGGAAATATGTATGTTTTTGTTGTAAATATTGTATTTATTCTAACCAAAAAATATTTTATTAAAAAAAAGTGTTTTTCCTTTTTCTTTTAAATGCTTTGTTGAATTATTATTTGAATTCAGAAAAATTTACCGTTTTCTTTCATTTATTCCTGTAATTCGAAATTTATTAAAGAAATTGTAATTGCAAAAACATATTAATTTACTGAATTACTACTTCACTTTAGTTTTATTTAACTAAAAGCAAGCAAAATGTTATTATTTTTTTTTAAATTATCCACCGGTTTTATTAATTTTTGGTTTTTAAATTTAATTGAAAACAAAATTTCAATAAAGTATATTTTTAATGAATTTGTTTTATGTAGTTAAAATGAAAAACTACACTTTATGATATCGCCAACGTTTCGTTTGTATTTTTAAACTTCCTCAGGGCTACAAAAACAACCAAAAAAAAAAGAAACAATATGTAATTGAACATTATTATTCTCTTAAAACTACTTTGACAACAATTTTTAATTAAAATCAAACCAAATTTTAATTTACGTCATCTTATGTGTCATAGACATATATATGCAATGGTCGACATAACAATAAAACAATTATTACACGAACACTTGTAAAATGTTCTTAGATTATAATTTATTTTTAATTTTTTTTGTTAGAAACTATTTTTTTCACCAAACAAGAACCAGGATCACAATGGCAAAGAATTAGTTTGGTTAGAATATTTTGACCAAACAAAACTGTTGTTCACAATTCTCCACTGGTGTTATTAGGTCAACCATTGTATACGGTGATCAGTATCAAAGGAGTGTTTTATGTCCATGTATGAGGCCGTAATAAGTGGCACTTAGATCTTGTAAATCTGTTCTAAAGTTAACGTCATTTAGTTGTATGTATATCATTTCACCTATTCTTCGCTTAATGAAGTTTTCTTCAACATCCAATATTTCAATGTTGTCGAAATCGAACTTATGGTGAGTATTGAAATGGTGTTCAGCAAGGGCAATTTTTTCTAATTTACCAATATTTCGTATATTACAACTGTAATTGTGTTGTGCTATTGTATTTTTCAAATATTGTTTTGTTTGGCCAATATAGCAACAACAACCTGGTTCTTTGCACAATACTTTATAGATTACATTTGGAGTGTCAAGGATTGGATTGTAAAAGGCTAGACGGATGTTAGTGTTGCTGAATAATCTGTTGTCGCCAACACACACAGAGATAGATGTACTCTTGGCTACGTAACTTTTGCAAATGTCAAGCTATGACGCTAAGATTTAGAGGGAATATCAACAACAGATGTACCAATTTAACAAAAGAAATAGAACTCAAATCGGAACGATGGGAGCGCCACACGGTGGTTATTCCGTTTTGTTTTTGATCAAGGTAGCATTAGTAGGATTGAAACTGCTGTGACTCAGGCGAAAACATTTGCGTATGTAATACTTTGCCGTGTTAATTTTAGTACTAGAGGGGCAGTTGGAAAAATAAATCATTATCCTTCCCGAACTTGTAGGTTTCATGTACCAATTTGTTCTGATTCAACCATGCTCTTGCCGAATTACAATTAAGTCTAAAAAATTTATTTGGTTGTTTGATTCTACTTCTATCGTGAATTGTATTTTTGAATGAAACATGTTGAATGCGTTTAATGTATCCACCACTTCAATTTTTGGGATGGCTAGAGTGGTGTCGTCCACGTATAATTTCAGGAATGGGATTTTGAACGCTAACTTTTTTTGGCAATCGGTGGGCAGACAAAAAATAACAAAATTCGCAATTGATGGACTACATGGTAAACCCATTACTTAAAGTGTATTTTTTCATTTTAATTTGTCCTTCTACCCACTACATAAAACGAATTCAAAAAAACATTTATATCAGGACGCTATTGTGATAAAAAAAAAGAAATAAAAATACAAAAAAATATGTTTTTAATGTTTTTTAAATTTTGTGAGTAATTACTTTGTTTTCAAAAGAAATTATTAATAAAAAAGAAAAGTGATTGTAATGACTCTGAACAGGAAGACGGAAAATTATAGTACTGGGTGGGCCAAAATTCACCATGGGGTTTAAAAATTTAATAACTTTTTCGTTTGTATATTTTTTTATTTTTTTGAAGTGAAAACTTCTTTAGCCGCGTTGAAGGTGATTTGAAACTCGATGAAACGCTAAAAAAGCGACACTTTTTTACCAAGATGAAATACCAGTCGATCAGAATTCATAACAACAAAAATTTTGCATAAAAAAATTTTGCAGATAAAGACATATGCTTATATGTATTTAAGAAAAAATAATTTCTTCTGAAATTTTGCCTTGCTATTATTGATTTCTGAGCGCCGTATACATAAAATACAGAATACAGTGTTTCCTATTATCTTCGTCTCTTCTTTGTACGCTGTTTCGTAGGCAAATCGATGGGGATGGATAGTATGATATTATACACGGTATGCGAGCACAAAATATCAATCAGTTTTTACATTTATGTATGTAAATAAAAATTCATACAGGAACTAGCACATAAAATATTTGAAAAAATACACCTAGGCCTCGGTTTGCGTCGTAGATACGTTCTAAAATTTTGCGACGCATTCTGAAACAACGCCAAGTGTATTAACATTTTGTATGAAGAAAAAAACTAATAAAATTAATAATTTTAGAAACATAAATAAAAGAAACTTTAATAATTTTTTTAGAACAAAATTAATATTATTATATTTTTTAATTGTAAAATAATTATTTATAACAAAAAAATTTAAATTAGTAGCTTAAAAAATAAAATCAAAAAAATGAACGACGCAACTTCGAAAAATCTACGACGCGGAGTGAAAATTGGTGTATTTTTAGGAACGACACAATATCGAAAAAATGCAAAATGAAACGACGCAAAGCCAGGCCTAGGTGTATGTAACAAAAAAAATTTCTTCATTCTTTCTAATGAAAAATTTTTATTTTCTTTTCTTTTGTGCGGATTTTTTTGTTTCTGTCATTTTCAAAAGAGGTATTGGGACGGTCGCGTCTAATTTCTCTTGTAGACATTCCAAATTTTGATATTGTTGTAGAAAAGAAAATATACGAGGGCAGTCGGAGTTGCAATATACCATAATAATATAAATGACAGCCCGTGTTGTTACTCCACAAATAGATCTCAATGTACAATACCTAGAATCATTGTCTGTTCAGCTTTCTAAAGCGCGAGAAATATCTGCTTGTGAAAGCAGATTGGACCATAATAAATCAATTATGATTGTGGCAATTTATATTTCTCCCAACCAATCAATAAATACAATTATTGAATTCATCCACGAAAATTTGCTAAAGTACACACCAGGAATATCGCTAATTCTTAAAAAAGATTACGATAAAATTCCGATGATTTTAAGTTGGGATAATGTTAGCTTTGCATTGGATACAGCGCTCCCTTTCATTGAGTTCCTCAACACCAAATTAAATTTAAAATGTGCAGTAGTCGTACTGAATCGACAACAAGATCGAAAACAGTAATTGACGCTGTATTTCAAAGATATATTGATCAAATCCAAACCAAATCATTCATTTCACACTTTAGTTATCAAAAGCCACTCGTGTCATTTATTGAAATTGAAAACAAAAAGTGTGAATAATAAAATGTAAAAAAACTTTTGAACTTGGTACCAATATTTTAACAAATAAACCCTATAACACAGGGTCTACATTAGCCAATATTTCTGGTATACCACCAAAATTGGTTGCTAAAAAGCTAGTGTAGACCCTGCTAGTATACCAATTTTTCTAGTATGACAATTCTGGTATACCATTTTCGTAGACAGCGCTGGTATACAAATTTTTGACATTTGCATTTAATAAAATGGCGGAAACTAAATTTTTGCGAAGTGAAGTTATGAAATTGATAAATATGTTCGAGAAAAAGAAGAAAAATATAGAAGGATTGATTTCAAAAAAGGGGGCATGGGAAGATATTGCCACTGAATTGAATTCGACACTTTAAAGCCAATATTTTGGCTATTTTTATTTCCTGTTCTCGGTTCAACGGCATGTCAGATACTGAATTGGTATATTAATATTGGCCCACGTAAAAAAAAAAACTGGTAGTATTTTATTTCTGATAAGCCAATTGGTATACCAGAAATATTGGCTAATGTAGACCCCGTGTAACTATCCCACCCCTGATACTGTATTCGTCTCATTCTCTGACTGTTTAGTTTTCCGTAGGTTTCACTTCTAACGCGTGTGCACAGCACGCATGATTTTTTTTTTCAGATTATATAAATAACACTCCATTATTTATTCTCCAGGTGTTATTTAGATAATCTGCAAAAAAAAATATATATATATATAAACGAAAATGTTATTAAATTTTTAAACCTATGGTGAATTTTGGCCCACCCTGTAGTAAATATGAGAGAATTTGCTATACAGTAAGTGTTCATTGTTCTAAGCCGATTTTTTTCCATAATTTGAAAATGTTAAAAAATTTAAAGAGGGGAAAAATATTCATAGAAATTTAAATGATATTAGTAGGGTTTCTCTTTTCGAATCCTTCGGATTCGTATTCGTCGAATCTTTTCTATATATTCGGATTCGGGATTCGCTGATAATTTATCGAATCCACGAATATTTTAAGTGAATGCACTTTCATCTATACTTTGAGATAATAATAACTGAAAGAGTCAAATGGCTCTAGTTTCAATGAAGAGAAATGGTTTAATTTCTTTTCTTTTTGTACTTTTTGACAATGTCATTTTCAATTTGAAATTTAACGTAAAGTCTAAACGAAATTTGCTTGTAGGATGTAGTGTAACTGAATGAAAAAAAAACTATATATTTATTTGGGTAAAAATATAAATTTAAATAATAATATAATTTTAAAATGGTTTAAAAAGTTCAAAATATTTATAGAAAAACAGAATGTTCAGAAAAAATAAACACTCTCAAAGGCAACGTGCAATGAATGCAAGAGTAATATTTCCAACAATGATGGATCCACTACTGCAATGACAAAACACCTAAATGTCGTTCATCATATAAATTTAATCAAAAGATCTTCTGCTGGAAAAGATGCAATTGCAAATGACAACAAAGAAACCAAAAAATCCAAAACCATGATGAATTTCGTCACTGTACATCGCAAAAGTATGGGAGAGGTTGTGGCGAAGCTAGCTGCATTTGATGGGATATCTGTAAGAGCTATCGCAAATTCTGAATTCATCAGAGAATCAATTTTTACCAAATGTGGAAAAGCACTTCCAAAAAACGAGTCACATGTTATGAAATTAATACATGACTATTACGAATACAAAAAAAACGAAATGTCTGAGGAACTCCAAAATATAAAACGCGAAAAGAAAAGATTTACCCTGGAGGCAATCTCGACGGACGCGAACGACGCAATGAACGCGACGGACGCGTGCAGTGTCAAATAAAAGTTAATTTCATATGAAATGTATGGGAGGTGGCAATCTCGACGTAGACGTGACAGACGCGACGGTTCGTGTTCAACTTTTACGTGACGGACGCGTTCAAATGTCATTTTAAAATTTTTGTGTGGGAATTATTTTGTGAAAATTCCATTTAAAAACGGTATTTTAGTTTTTTTTATTAATTTACACAACTTAAAAAACTATTTTAATTTATAACACAAAGATTATATCAAATAATAATAGAAATTACAAATTTCATCGACGGCGTCGAGTTTGCCTGCACAAAAATATTTATACCGTCACTAACGTTTTTGACAATTCACGCGTTCATTGCGTCCGTCGAGATTGCCTTCAGGGTTAGCATCACCCTTGACGAATGAACAAGCTTGCGAATGAAAAGATATGTTAATATAAATTTACATAGTAGTGGGAGAATATAATCTTGGATTAGTTAGAATACATGGATCATGTACGGCAGCAGCATTAGTGATGATTGTGACAGATCGCTTGAAAGAATTCAATATTGATTTCGAAAAAGATATTGTTGGAAGTACTAACGATGGTGCCAATGTTATGGTAAAGTACGGTCGTGAGTCTCCTGCTATCAATCAACTATGTCTGAATCACGGTATACAGCTAGCAATTTGCGATACTTTGTACAAACAGAATTCATCGGCAACAAATATCTAAAGATGCTAGTAGTGAAATACCACAAGATGACGAGTTTGACAAAAATGATATTGGTCCTGATCTTGCAATCGATTCTGATGATTCTTTAGACTTGCATTTTGACGCAACTATAAGTATTCATCAACAAATCAGTATGGTAAGAAAAATTGTTATATTTTTTAGAAAATCAGTTGTTCGAAACAGTGTTCTACAAAATAAAATAAAAGAAAAACTGGGACACGGGCTTCAACTCATCTTAGATGTTAGAACTCGTTGGAATTCCATGGCGGATATGATTGAAGTTTTTCTTAAACTTTGGAAAACAATTGAAGAAACTCTAATTGACCTAAATGTTGCCCACTTGTTAGAATCAATTAATTTTCAGACACTTATTAATTTGAGTGAGGCACTAAAACCAGTTAAATTGTGCATAAAAACATTAAGCCTACAAAATGCCACATTAATTACAGCAGATATTTCTATCAAATTTATGCTTGAAAAACTGGATATGATGCAAAGCGAATTCAGTAAAGAACTTTTTAATAATATGTCGAAACGAGTAGAAGAAAGAATGGATGAAAATTTAATGCATTTGTTAAATTGCCTGGAGTATTCTAAAAAGACACCAAAAAACCAATCGTTCACCTTGGCGGTCGGACTACTAAATAGACTCTTCGGCGAAGAAAACGAATGTTCAGCAAAATATTCACCTACCGTTGCGACTTCTCTTGACGATCAAAATTTGATCCCTGAAGCTGAACTGACGATGGAAGAAGAACTGCATGAGAGATTAAATTTAAAGAGAGGCAAACCAGCAGAAGAACAAGAAATTCCTCAAGAGAAAGCGGATTATAGAGCCAGTACATTGAAATTGAAGCAGGAATTCAGAATGTTCAGAAATTCGGGAAAGCGTACAGCAAATTTACAAAAATTATATGATGCCCTTACAACCCTAAAACCAACATCAACGGATTCTGAAAGGGGTTTTTCCGTCTCATCAAATTTTTGAATCAAGCTACGGTCAAGACTCTCTGATAAGTCACTAAATGCGCTAGTATTTTTAAAGTATTACTTTCAACGCAGTACTGCAAACGAATAAGCGATAAGTACTGTACAGTTAATAGTAACATAACACTACTGAGTACCTTACTATATCGACAATATTATTTTAGAAATTTAATTTCATGAATCTTTTATTTTTTAAACATAACATATATTTTTACCAAAGGAATTGACTTGAATTGACTTTTGTGATATGTCATGTATGTGATAATGATAAATTATCATTGATAATGAATGTTTTAAATTTAAAACTGTCTGATTTGATTACGACACGATCAATGAATTACGTTAAATAAATTTATGTTTTTTTATTAAATAAAACCGTTCTTTTTTTGGTTGATTGATGCTTCCTGTTCCTGTGTTATTTGAACTCGAAGCTATTGATATGTACAGGGAATGATGATATGATGATATGTATTATTTTGATGTAACTTTGCAAACTAAACGAATCCGAAGGATTCGCCAATTTTCAGAACGAACGATTCGGATTCGTCGAATCCGAAAATACCGCATAATGAGAAACCCTAGACACGAGCTTCAACTCATCTTAAGGCCAATCTCCACACAGCCGACATCCTATTCTGACGAGAAAAATCAGAAAAGTAGAAAGAGATGGACTTTTGCAATTTACGCTAGGATTGACCGAATAAAAACATCAGGGTCTCTCCCCACACAATTTATAATATTATGGGAAAATTATGAACATTCACTTCCATTTTATAGGAAAATGTAGTACCAAATTGTGTTTTCAGCCTTTATCATAAGGCTTAAATTCCTATCACATCTAAAAACAAGCTATAGTGCAAAACGACGAAACTTCTATACGCATGTTCAAATCACGTTACCTTCTGAAAGCCTTTCTAAAAGAAAGCTATATGAATATGGAAATTCAGAGCGAACGTGGTCCTTAGTTAATCACAACATTTGTTGTGATATACAAACAGACAGAAATTGGATAAAAATTATTGCAAACCATTTAGAATCTTATAAAACGTGGAGATTTGCAAAACAGATTTTTTTATTTTTTATATACTTCGTATAGAAGTTAAAAATTTAACTTGCGTAGACCATAAAAATCAATTCGTCATACAAAAACTTCCTATAAGAAAATTTGGTAGTGTGCGACGATATCGTGTATTATTATTGTGAGAGTATGCAAATGCAGATGAAAACCCATAAATCAGATAAACAAGTTTATCTGCATTTGAGGGGAATCATCTGGCAGATGAAGAATCAGATGGGGAAATTTGATCTGCAGAAGACGACAAAATTCGTAGGATGATTGTTTCTCCCTTTCTGTTTAAGAACTCGTTGGAATTCCATGGCGGATATGATTGAAGTTTTTCTTAAACTTTGGAAACCAATTGAAGAAACTCTAATTGACCTAAATGTTGCCCACTTGTTAGAATCAATTAATTTTCAGACACTTATTAATTTGAGTGAGGCACTAAAACCAGTTAAATTGTGCATAAAAACATTAAGCCAACAAAATGCCACATTAATTACAGCAGATATTTCTATCAAATTTATGCTTGAAAAACTGGATATGATCCAAAGCGAATTCAGTAAAGAACTGTATAATAATATGTCGAAACGAGTAGAAGAAAGAATGGATGAAAATTTAATCCATTTGTTAAATTGCCTGGAGTATTCTAAAAAGACACCAAAAAACCAATCGTTCACCTTGGCGGTCGGACTACTAAATAGACTGTTCGGCGAAGAAAACGAATGTTCAGCAAAATATTCACCTACCGTTGCGACTTCTCTTGACGATCAAAATTTGATCCCTGAAGCTGAACTGACGATGGAACAAGAACTGTATGAGAGATTAAATTTAAACAGAGGCAAACCAGCAAAAGAACAAGAAATTCCTCAAGAGAAAGAGGATTATAGAGCCAGTACATTGAAATTGAAGCAGGAATTCAGAACGTTCAGAAATTCGGGAAAGCGTACAGCAAATTTACAAAAATTATATGATGCCCTTACAACCCTAAAACCAACATCAACGGATTCTGAAAGGGGTTTTTCCGTCTCATCAAATTTTTGAATCAAGCTACGGTCAAGACTCTCTGATAAGTCACTAAATGCGCTAGTATTTTTAAAGTATTACTTTCAACGCAGTACTGCAAACGAATAAGCGATAAGTACTGTACAGTTAATAGTAACATAACACTACTGAGTACCTTACTATATCGACAATATTATTTTAGAAATTTAATTTCATGAATCTTTTATTTTTTAAACATAACATATATTTTTACCAAAGGAATTGACTTGAATTGACTTTTGTGATATGTCATGTATGTGATAATGATAAATTATCATTGATAAAGAATGTTTTAAATTTAAAACTGTCTGATTTGATTACGACACGATCAATGAATTACGTTAAACAAATTTATGTTTTTTTATTAAATAAAACCGTTCTTTTTTTGGTTGATTGATGCTTCCTGTTCCTGTGTTATTTGAACTCGAAGCTATTGATATATACAGGGAATGATGATATGATGATATGTATTATTTTGATGTAACTTTGCAAACTAAACGAATCCGAAGGATTCGCCAATTTTCAGAACGAACGATTCGGATTCGTCGAATCCGAAAATACCGAATAATGAGAAACCCTAGATATTAGTGCCTCTTCCAGACTCCGTCGGAATAGGAATTTTCCTACGGAATTAAAATTTCTATTGCACATTCCTACGGAATTTCGAAATTCATTCAGTCGGGATTTTGTCATTTCAAACTCCGTAGGAATCGAAAAATTGACGTTCTTTTCTCCGACAGAATCTGTAGGAATTTTTGAATTGTGCATATAAAATTAAAAAGTTTGCTATTAATTTAGTTTAATTTAAGTAAATTTTAATTTTTCAAATGTTATTAAAATGTAGGTCGTTAAATTCAAGGAATAAAAAGCAATACAAAAGGCTGATTGAATTGCTTAGCGAATATCCAAGGACTTCCAAAAATTGAAAAGGGAAAGGTAGTTAATTTCTAGAAGATAGTTCCTAACGAGCTAAATGCAATGCATCCGCTTAAAAAAGTTTGCACTAGTTGGAAAAGGGACCAATAATTGATGAATAAAAAAAATTTGTATATATGTATAAATGCTTTTTTGATTTATATCGACTATAAGGCTTATGTAAAGAAAGAACTAAGCAACAATAAAAGAAAAAATGCAGCAAAAGTTTTTCAGATTTGGGAGAAATCTGAATACGTTAAACGCCCATGGAACAATGCGTTTGTGGTACTTCAGAAACACAATGTTTTGGCGTTAGACGAAATGTCCAATGATATTTAAGTTAATCAACCTCAATTTATAACTAATGATCGCCTAGAAATATAAGATTTAGATACTTCAATGTTATCAATTGATGGTGTTTTAGAAACCCACCCCTTTAAAGTGTTCTACATCAAAACAAAAAAAGATGAAGTTGCTGATTTAATTAACCATCAATTATAAAACCGAAAAGAGTGTCAAGAAACTATTTCTATGGAGTTTAATAAACGCCAACAAAAAATTCAAGAAATTTCTGAGAACACAATAAAATATGTAGGACAATAACTTAACGAATCCATTTAAACTCTAATAATAATTTATTAAAAATAAAAAAAATATTCAAAAAACTACAAAAAATATTTCAAACCAGCTGCTTTTTGCAGTCCGAAATTCGTTTCGAAATTTTTGTTCATATGGAAACGTTTGTACATATTCCGTCGTAGTTTGGACTAGCTACCAAAATCCCGTTGGAATGATTTTTTCTGGGATAGGCCAGATTATTAAAAACGTAAAAAACTATATATAAAAATTTTCATAATAGCAAGGGTAAACTTCATATTTCCAGAAAAGGAATTTGCAAAGCTAGTAATCGCAAATAGGCATATAATATTACGACTATCTGACGTAACAAAGAAAGTCTATTTTATGTTATTGGCCAAAAATAGAAAGTATTAAAAGACATAATTTTGCTGACATCAATCTGATTACAAGTTAAACGCCAATCAAACAAGCAACCATGCATTTGAACGCCCTGAAGTGGAATCGCTTATTGCAATTTGAATGAAATATTGTCGAGAATACGATTCGACCAATCATTTGGTTTGGCGTAAGATGGCATCGAAAACTACACTGTGATCGTAAAGAATTTTTTCAATTAGTGCTGAGTTGTCGAAAAATGTTTTTTTTTTATGTTTAGTGCCATCTTTAATTTTTTAAATACAAAACTCCTAAGTACAAAGTATTTTAACAATTGTTTACTTAAATTTGTACTAAATTTTTCTAATTTTCACAAAAAAAATAAAAATAAAAACGAAAATACAATACAAAATACCATTTACTTGGATTCATCTTGGAAAATCCCAACATTGCAAAAGGTATGTTCCAAACATTGAATTGAGAAGATCGACAAGATTTTGATAGAATTTCAGCTAAATGCCCTACGAGCGACGTGAAAATTTTTATAACAAACCTATACAAAAGTACCATTGTATAATTTTAGGGCTGAAAAGTACACAAAAATTTGAAATCAATTTCTAAAAAAAAACCATCAAATGTAAACTTTGGGCAATTTGAGAATTTATACCATTTGCGTGAAATTCTCCACAACCACATTAATTATTGGCGATGCCAAAAAAAATCGAATTGTTTATGAAATCGGATCGAAAATTCAGTCGAATTGAAATACGCGATTCCACTCCTGATATGTATAAAAAGCCTAAATTTCATTCACCGTTAATTATCATTTTTTTTTTTTTTAATAATGTTATATTCTGTTTGAAAGGCATTGCCTCTTTTATGATTTTCATATTTTCAAGTGAATTTAGGGAAAGAAATCTGAAAGGAAACTTGCACCAAAATAGGTTCGAAATCGTTTTCATAAATTCGAAATTATGCAACGGGAAAATTTTTTACTTCTGAAAGTGCGTTTCCACCAAGCGAACAAACAGCGCGCGGATGCGGCGTGCGCTGTTTGAGCATTTGGTGGGGACGCATTGACGAACAGAGCGCAGTTACGGCGCGTTCTGTGCACGATTTTGCACGTTTCTCGTCCCCACCGAAAATCTTTGTCGCGTACAGTGCGCGGCTACCTCACGCACATGAACGTTTGGTGGAAACGGGTGAAGTTTCTGCTTCATGCTGAAACTACATTTGCGCGTGTTCGTCGATGATTTTCACAATTCAAAGATAGTGTGATGTGATAGGAATTCTATTTGAAGGTAGGAGCGATGGTTTTTAATAAAGAAATTTTAAAGAGAAAATTTTTATCATTTGTGTTATTGAAATCACACTGCAAGCGGGGTATAAACGAAGTAGTAAATCCCCTGCTGACCTGAAAGCATATCTTCTTCCTTGCGAGGAGAAGATATGAGATGGTGCAGCAAATGTGGGCAACTAAAAGGCTGCACGCCAAGCTGAGTTGCGCTTGCTATCTCGCCGAAGGGGTGGGTCGTTGCTCATCACCATTTGTCATCATATTACACATAAATGTTATTATGCGTGCATATAATTTTCAATGTCGGTTAAGACTATAGGGGTACCCAAGCAAGGAGTAGTCGGTTGTGGCGAAAAAAACCAAATTAAGGGAGGGTTCGTTAATTTATTGTTCACCGAAACTGACCAAACTTCACGCGATGCCTTCGAGAGGCATGTCAGGGCCGATTGGCTAAGATGTGACGCCAATCGGTCTTGTTTGGGGCACGTCCCACCCGACCAAGACAAAAAATCTTGGTCCAAATGACCATACCCGCCCCTATAAATTGGGTATGGTCCGTTTACTTGGTTTATTTAATGCCTCATTCGCTTCACCTCATCCACATCTCTCCCTCTCTCTCACAATGTAATTCTTATTATCTCCTAACCATTATATTATTTCATACATAAAAAAAAGAAATATCGTCAACAATTCAATTGTAGGTGTAATGGAAAGTATGAACTACTATCCCATAATTCCATTTAATGTGATAACAAAAGTCATTCTTCTGAACAGGTTATTTATTATATGTTAAAACCCAATATAATTTTCTTAGTTTATAATGTATTGTGGAAAGTTAATTTATTTCTATTTTTCTTTTCTTTACTCCGCACTCTTTTTTTCCTTTTTTTTGTTTTGTTTTTTGTAATATATATATAATTTCAATCTAAACTTACTTCCGGATCTTAAACTGATTTCCTGACACTTCAATTGTATTTAACAAAAGAAAGAAAAAAATTTAATAAACAAAAAAAAACGGTAAATGAATTGAGTTTGAAAATCCTGTTTTCAATTCCTGTTTTTCTTTTTCTCTCCGAGCCCGTGGAACGAAAGGAAAGGAAGTAAACTTTTCTTTCTTCCCTCCTTTTTTTTGTTTACGTGTTCGTATATTTTTAAAGAAGACCAAATAAAATAAAAAAATAAAATAAAAATCATGTGTGCTGTGCACAAACGGTAGAAGTGAAACCTTCGGAAAACTAAACAGCGAGAGAATGAGACGAATGCAGGGGTGGGATAGTTATAGGGTTTATTTATTAAAATATTGGTTTAAAAGATATTTTACATTTTATTATTCACAATCTCTGTTTTCAATTTCAATAAATGGCACGAGTGGCTTATGATAACTAAATTGTGAAATGAATAATTTGGTTGGGATTTGATCAATATATCTTTGAAATACAGCGTCAATTACTGTTTTCGATCTTGTTGTCGAATCAATGCGACTACTGCACTTTTTTGAATTTAATATGGTGTTGAGGAACTCAATCAAAGGGAGCGCTGTATTTAAAGCAAATTATTAAAAATTACTACCGAAATTCCGAGTCGGTGGTCGTACCTTTAAGAGCACTTTCTCCAATTTTTGGCCGTAATAATCGTCCTACGCGACAGGCTGTGCATGCTATAGTGGATAAATTCGAATCAACATTTTCACTATTGGATGCTCTAGTCCCAACGAGAAGTTGTACCGCTCGTAGCAATGAAAATATCGCAGCCGTAAGTGAATCAATTCAAAATAAGTCAAATCAGTCCATTTCACGTCGTTCTCAAGAATTGGGCATATCTCAAACGTAATTGTGGCGAATTTTGCGAAAAGATCTTGGCTTACACCCTTAGAAGATCAAATTGACTCAACAACTAAAGCCACTTGACCATTTGAAGCGCCGAAACTTCTCCGTCTGGGCTCTGGTAAAGCTGGAAGAAAATCCAGAATTTCATCAAAAAATCATCTTCAGCGATGAAGCTCATTTCTGGCCGAATGGCTTCGTCAACAAGCAAAATATGCATTATTGGACAGCAACAAACCCACATGTGCTTCAAGAGACACCATTGCATTCACAAAAAATCACTGTATGGTGCGGTTTACATGTCGGAGGCGTGATTGGGCCGTATTTTTTCGTTGACGCGAACGATCGCCATGTTACCGTCAATGGAGAGCTCTATCGTGCCATGTTGGAGGATTATTTTTGGCCAGAATTAGATGAAATTGATATCGGCAATATGTGGTTTGTTATGGTACACCCGGTACCAACAAAACGTTTCCGACCAAAAAAGCGGTTATCGAACCCTACATTTCGAAACCCATAAAAACGCGTAATTAACCATTTCAATTTTATTAAACATATTTCGAAATATAAACAATTTCAAAATATGTTAATAAAATTATTATTTCGTTTCGACATAAATTTCCTATGTCGAAATACAAAAAAAGTGTATACTAACGAATTTTAGTATAACGCTAATTGAACTCATTTTTTTCGTTCTTACGATATGAAAAATTTGATGACGCGAACTTTTTTTTCAATAATTACTCTTCTTCCAAGAATAATTATTTTTGTCAATTATGCGAAAAAAACTAATATCGGTCAAAGTACGATGAACTCAAAGTACTTTGACGAATTTTTTTTCCGTTTCAACAAATTTTTCTTGATCGATTAAAAATCAATTATCGATCAGTTGTTGATTGATTTCCAAGTCGCGTGTAACTTCTTTTTAATTGACCGGTCGCGGTTTTCTAAACGTTATGAGTTGTTAATTGATTTCCTAAACGCGTTCAACTTATTTTATTAATTGACCGGTCGTGATCTTAAAAACGTTTCCAGTAGTTTATAATTGGTTTTACAAAAGCGTTTTTTTTAGTTTTTTTCTGGTTTTCCCGACGCGTTAGTACGTAAAAAGAAAAAGAAATTTTTGGTCGGAACTAATAAAATTCATTTTTTGTTTGTTGTTCAGTATTTACATTTAAAGTTACCAAAAGTTTTAAACAAGAAAAAAAAGGAAAATCGTTTTAATTTTGTTGATTATTTTACCAAAAGTTTTAAACAGAAAAAGAGATCGTTTTAATTTTGTTGATTATTTTACCAAAAGTTTTAAACAGAAAAAGAGATCGTTTTAATTTTGTTGATTATTTATTTACATTTAAAGTTACCAAAAGTTTTAAACAAAAAAAAAAGGAAAATCGTTTTAATTTTGTTGATTATTGTGAGGAAATTAATATTTCCAGTTAAAGTTACCAAAAGTTTTCAACAACAAAAAAAAAAGAGATCGTTTTAATTTTGTTGATTATTTTACCAAAAGTTTTAAACAGAAAAAGAGATCGTTTTAATTTTGTTGATTATTTTACCAAAAGTTTTAAACAGAAAAAGAGATCGTTTTAATTTTGTTGATTATTTTACCAAAAGTTTTAAACAAAAAGAAAGGAAAATCGTTTTAATTTTGTTGATTATTTTACCAAAAGTTTTAAACAGAAAAAGAGATCGTTTTAATTTTGTTGATTATTTTACCAAAAGTTTTAAACAGAAAAAGAGATCGTTTTAATTTTGTTGATTATTTTACCAAAAGTTTTAAACAAAAAGAAAGGAAAATCGTTTTAATTTTGTTGATTATTTTACCAAAAGTTTTAAACAGAAAAAGAGATCGTTTTAATTTTGTTGATTATTTTACCAAAAGTTTTAAACAGAAAAAGAGATCGTTTTAATTTTGTTGATTATTTATTTACATTTAAAATTACCAAAAGTTTTAAACAAAAAAAAAAAGAAAATCGTTTTAATTTTGTTGATTATTGTGAGGAAATTAATATTTCCATTTAAGGTTACCAAAAGTTTTCAAACAAAAAAAGGGAAGATCGTTTTAATTTTGTTAATTATTGTGAGAAAATTAGTATTTACATTTAAAGTTTCCAGAAGTTTTAAACAAAAAAAAGGAAAATCGTTTTAATTTTGTTGATTATTTTCATTGAATAAATTTATTTACTTTTTTAAAGAAAAAAAAACAAGGAAGTGTTTTTTTTTATTGAACCAACAAGGGGTAAGCGTTTAAATTTTCATTATATATTAAAATTGCATCGTGTTTCCGGGATTTCCGACCCCCGGAGACAAACATTCAATATAAACAAAAAGTTTCCCAGAGTCGTCCTGGGAAGGATCATATCGTCCTTTTCGCTACACAACATCTGGCGCAGCCGGTAGGATCTGAGTTGCTAAGCATTAAAAATCTCAGATCCCCGAATCTAAAAATAAGACAGTTGTGGCAAATTGACGAATGATTCAACCAGATTTGACTTCGGAAACACATAACGAGGTGCACGAACTGACTTTTGAGGAGCAAATAAACGAGTTCTCCTTCGACAACACCAGTCCAGTTTTTGGATCACCAACAACGCTCGAACCTGGGCGCACCAGAAGCGGACGTGTATTTTCTGCTCCAAATTTACCACACCATTTCGCACGATCAACACCAAAATCTCCAACTACCAACGATTTACCAGAAAATATAAGCCCTAGGAAACACTTGTTAAAAAAACAACTAGATTTTAAGGCCGATATACTTTTAAATAGTGAATTAAAAGAAACCAAAATGTCCATAGATTGCAACAAAGTGTCTCAAATCGTTTTTAATTCAATCCCTTTACTTCACGCGGAACTCGGACCAAATTTAGCGTCGGAAGTAAAAGTTTTTGCTAAGTGCTGTCAAACAATCCATGACATACTTAGTAAGGATGAACAACCCATACTTGTCTCTTTACTACCCACACGATTTCGTGGACGAGCCGCATCACTTTTAGACAACATATCTGTAACCGATTTGACAACCTTTTTAGATACTTTAATTTCTAAATTAGTTTCCAGAAGACCTTACGCCACCTTGATACATGAATTACAAAATTCAAAACAATTGCCTGGTGAAACTCTTACTGGTTTCGCGGGGCGCATGAAATCACTTTTAAAAGAATGCATCAATCAGGCTATTCAGAGGCATCCAAACCATTATGCTTCTGTAGTAAAAGATCTAGAAGAAACCGCAATGTTCACTTTCCAAGCAGGAATATTAAATTCTAACCACCGTCTTTTCTTTCTGCATGAGAAACACGAAAATTTTGAGGCTTTAACGAATAAAGCAGAATTTCTTGAATCAGCGGAAAGACAATTTACTCTAAATGCTCCAAATCTGTTTAATCCTATCACACCAACCATGTCGCAAATGTTCTACCCCCAAACAGAGGAACAAAACGGACTCAACAACGACAATTATAACAGAAATACTAACTTCAACAACAACGACAATGGCAGAAACAACAATTTTCACAACTACAACAACAACAGTCACAACAACTTCAACCACAACAACAGGAACAACAACTTCAACAACAATAACGGCAGAAACAACAACTCTTACAACAATAACAACAGCAACAACAATTTCAACAACAACAGAAACACTAACTTCAACAACAACAACACCAACAGAAATAACAATTTCAATAACAACGGTACTACCCGAAACAACAACTTCAACAACAACAACAACAGAAACGCCAATTTCAACAACAGCAACAACAACAGACCCAACAACAGTTACTACAATTTCAACGACAATGCGAGGAGGAACAACAACTACCAGAATAACGCGTTTAACAACAACAATCGTCACAACGACAATAGGTTCGTCGGTGGGATTAACAATTACAGAGGACATAATTTTGAAGAAGGAAACAATAATAATAATACCAATAACTCACCGAGAATCAACGACTCCTACAATAATCCCCACAATCAGAACCCATCGAACCCCCGACCACCATGCGGATTTTGCAATCGTTTTGGGCATACGTATAATGATTGCCGTACGCGTATGAATACACCATATTGTAGTCGATGCCGAATACATGGGCACACGAACAACAATTGTAATTCTCAAACGTTACCGACCCCAACAAAACGGATTAACATGATATCTAACGAACCAAATGATAATAGGGAACTCGACGACCCTATAGACAATATGCACAAATGTATTTTCTGCCAACAACCTGGACACACGATGGAAAACTGCATAGCAAAGAAATTATGGGATGAAAATAAATCCCCATCAATAAAACAGACGGAAAACTAAATCAGGGCTGTCACCTTAGCCCCCCAGAAAACGAGACAAGGTGTCAGCCCGCCCAAAAATTACCTACCCTTGCTAAATGCGTAATAAAAGTACCTTTACCAATTATAATAAACAATCCGGCCGAACTATTAGTAGACACGGGAGCAGATATAAGTATAATAAAAAAATCGTCAATAAAAGATAATATAAAAATAAATAAAGAAGAAAAAACAAATATTCAAACTGTTTTCGGCACCGGAAAAACAATAGGTACATGTCTTACAAATTTCCCACCCCCCATATCGCAATCATGTAAATTTCATGTGGTGGAAAAAACTACTCCAATTCCAGGAGATGGAATTTTAGGGTTCGATTTCCTTTCTCGTAATTGCAATATTGAAGGCCCAAATAAACGTTTAACTTTTCCCGAAATTAGAATTGATGAAGATAACTTCGGAATTCCATTTTTAAAAAGTACGACCATAGATTCCATGGATAAGGTCCATATAGATGTCACCAACGAACAGGTGGAAACACCTGAATCAGAGGTTAAAATTGTAAGTGGCTCATGGAACGGACAAACTTTAACGAATCAAGCACGGGACGAAACGGAGTATGAAGTGGAGACTCAGAGAGCAATTCATATTCCGCCCCGCTCCCGAAGACTGATTCAAATAAAAGTGGATTTCAAACAAGATAGACTCTGCTTGTCAAAAGAACTAAGCGAAGGAGTATACCTTGGAAGTTGTTTAGTTAGGCCTGATAACGGAAAAATAACGCTTTGTGTACTCAATACCAAAATGAAACGAACGAAAGTCGCCCCTTTTAATTTCAGCACACGTCCCCTTAACTATTACGAAATATACCATTTAGAACAAGAAATAGAAGAACCATCGCCTGAAGAGAATGTACAATATTTATTCAACCTAAATCAAAACTCTATACAAAATGATAGAATAGAAGAACTTATGAAAAATATACGATTAGATGAAAACGCGACTATTGAAGAGAAAAACTCTATATTACAAATATGTAAAGAATACAACGACATTTTTTATTTACCAAATGACAAATTGACTCACACACTTTCTTACGAACACACAATCCCCGTAAAACAAGACCATGCACCCATAAACCAAAAGATGTATCGCCTCCCCGAAAAACAACGCGAAATTATCCAAGAACAGGTAAAAGAAATGCTTGACAATGAAATAATTACTCCAAGCAAAAGTCCATGGAATTCCCCGTTACTAGTGGTACCCAAAAAGAATGGCCCCGACGGAGAAAAGCGATGGAGAGTAGTAGTAGATTTTAGAAAAATGAACGAAAAACCCAAAAACACAAGGTTATAACGTATGTAAACAGTAGTGCCGTGGGAATATCAATTTTAATTCTAATCCTGATAATTTTCCTTTACTTTCGAAAGAGTAAGAGGTCAAAATTGACCAAGAAAAAGGAAATTACGAACGTTCCCCTAAACGTTATTCAAATACCCAGTGATACACGAAGAAACTTTAACTCCCAAACTGAAATAAAAAACCCCAATCAAAATTTAATAATTCCTCAACCAGTAGAAACTAATTTTAACGACAAACAAGCCCCTCAATTTAACACCATGGGTATTCCCCCTCCACCACCTCCTAAATCTCCGCAAGTACAGTTACAGATAGGAAAAGTAAAACAAATCTGTGACACCCTTAACAAGAAACAGAAGGTACGAAAATCTATGGAAAGCCTCGGTTAGACACTAGGTTCAATAGTAGAATGCATTTTTTTTTTTTTTTTTTTTTTCACTTCTTTCCAAAATTTTTTTTTTTCTCATATATCTCCATGCACGTAAAGTATTCCTGAAACAAAAAAGTTCTTAAAAAAGTAATGCGAGATATTACCAAACAATTCTGAAAGTAAGAAATTCTTAAAGGTAATCCGACCCATGCAAAATAAAATGCAGATAACATTCCCATATGAATTAAAAACAAATAGAAATACTTTGTTGTTTACTAAATATAAGTACAGTATTTAGCATAGTAAGAAACCAAAATGTAAAAATGGTAAAACATACCACTTTTTTTTTTAAACATTCTAATAGTATAAAAATTTTTTGTGACTTTTGAACAAACAATTTTTGTAAGTTTGTTTAAAAGCCGACAAAAAATTTTTTTTCAGTAACGGGAAGGTATGTTATGGTACACCCGGTACCAACAAAACGTTTCCGACCAAAAAAGCGGTTATCGAACCCTACATTTCGAAACCCATAAAAACGCGTAATTAACCATTTCAATTTTATTAAACATATTTCGAAATATAAACAATTTCAAAATATGTTAATAAAATTATTATTTCGTTTCGACATAAATTTCCTATGTCGAAATACAAAAAAAGTGTATACTAACGAATTTTAGTATAACGCTAATTGAACTCATTTTTTTCGTTCTTACGATATGAAAAATTTGATGACGCGAACTTTTTTTTCAATAATTACTCTTCTTCCAAGAATAATTATTTTTGTCAATTATGCGAAAAAAACTAATATCGGTCAAAGTACGATGAACTCAAAGTACTTTGACGAATTTTTTTTCCGTTTCAACAAATTTTTCTTGATCGATTAAAAATCAATTATCGATCAGTTGTTGATTGATTTCCAAGTCGCGTGTAACTTCTTTTTAATTGACCGGTCGCGGTTTTCTAAACGTTATGAGTTGTTAATTGATTTCCTAAACGCGTTCAACTTATTTTATTAATTGACCGGTCGTGATCTTAAAAACGTTTCCAGTAGTTTATAATTGGTTTTACAAAAGCGTTTTTTTTAGTTTTTTTCTGGTTTTCCCGACGCGTTAGTACGTAAAAAGAAAAAGAAATTTTTGGTCGGAACTAATAAAATTCATTTTTTGTTTGTTGTTCAGTATTTACATTTAAAGTTACCAAAAGTTTTAAACAAGAAAAAAAAGGAAAATCGTTTTAATTTTGTTGATTATTTTACCAAAAGTTTTAAACAGAAAAAGAGATCGTTTTAATTTTGTTGATTATTTTACCAAAAGTTTTAAACAGAAAAAGAGATCGTTTTAATTTTGTTGATTATTTATTTACATTTAAAGTTACCAAAAGTTTTAAACAAAAAAAAAAGGAAAATCGTTTTAATTTTGTTGATTATTGTGAGGAAATTAATATTTCCAGTTAAAGTTACCAAAAGTTTTCAACAACAAAAAAAAAAGAGATCGTTTTAATTTTGTTGATTATTTTACCAAAAGTTTTAAACAGAAAAAGAGATCGTTTTAATTTTGTTGATTATTTTACCAAAAGTTTTAAACAGAAAAAGAGATCGTTTTAATTTTGTTGATTATTTTACCAAAAGTTTTAAACAAAAAGAAAGGAAAATCGTTTTAATTTTGTTGATTATTTTACCAAAAGTTTTAAACAGAAAAAGAGATCGTTTTAATTTTGTTGATTATTTTACCAAAAGTTTTAAACAGAAAAAGAGATCGTTTTAATTTTGTTGATTATTTTACCAAAAGTTTTAAACAAAAAGAAAGGAAAATCGTTTTAATTTTGTTGATTATTTTACCAAAAGTTTTAAACAGAAAAAGAGATCGTTTTAATTTTGTTGATTATTTTACCAAAAGTTTTAAACAGAAAAAGAGATCGTTTTAATTTTGTTGATTATTTATTTACATTTAAAATTACCAAAAGTTTTAAACAAAAAAAAAAAGAAAATCGTTTTAATTTTGTTGATTATTGTGAGGAAATTAATATTTCCATTTAAGGTTACCAAAAGTTTTCAAACAAAAAAAGGGAAGATCGTTTTAATTTTGTTAATTATTGTGAGAAAATTAGTATTTACATTTAAAGTTTCCAGAAGTTTTAAACAAAAAAAAGGAAAATCGTTTTAATTTTGTTGATTATTTTCATTGAATAAATTTATTTACTTTTTTAAAGAAAAAAAAACAAGGAAGTGTTTTTTTTTATTGAACCAACAAGGGGTAAGCGTTTAAATTTTCATTATATATTAAAATTGCATCGTGTTTCCGGGATTTCCGACCCCCGGAGACAAACATTCAATATAAACAAAAAGTTTCCCAGAGTCGTCCTGGGAAGGATCATATCGTCCTTTTCGCTACACAACAGGTTTCAAGAAGACGGCGCAACAAGCCATACAGCACACGTTACAATCGATTTATTGAAAGAGAAGTTTGGTTTGTTATGTCCTTAATGAAAGACACTTTATTTATCGATTGCTTGGGAGAAATGTAAATTGCCACAATTATAACTAATTTATTATGGTCCAATCTGCTTCCACAAGCAGATATTTCTCCCACTTTAGAAAGCTGAACAGACAGTGATTCTAGTTGTTTTACATTGAGATCTATTTGTGGAGTAACATTTCATTTATATTATTATGGTATATTGCAACTCCGCCTGCCCTCGTATATTTTATTTTATATTGAACAACAATATCGAAATTTGGAATGTCTACAATAACTTCATTATTCACCCACGTCTCGGTAAGAATTAGAAAATTCGACGACCGTGCTATTCTGTCTAATTGACGATCCTGTACATGAGCTCGTAAAATTTCTTTTTGCATTAGTTTTCGGCATACTTGGAAAATGTTTTTTTAATATGATAAAATTTTCACAAAACGATACACGTGAACAATACACAATGCTAGCTATGAAGCTTATGAAATGAATGCTTTGTTTGTGTTTTTTGTGTTTGATCAATATATCTTTACGAAACGGTGCACAAAGAAGAGACGAAGATAATAGGAAGCACTGTATTCTGTATTCCATGTATCCGGCGCTCAGAAATCAGAAGGCAACATTTTTTTTTAGTAGGCATATTTATCTCCAAAATTTTTTTTATGCAACATTTTTGCTGTTAGGACTTCTGATCGACTGGTATTTCATTTGGTACAAAAGTGTCGCTTTTTTAGCGTTTCATCGAGTTTCAAATCACTTCCAACGCGGCTAAAGAAGTTTTCACTTCAAAAACTATAATATGTTGCACTCACTTTTTTTTCTCAGCTCCTCAAAAAAGGCCGTTTCTGCGGCAGCTGCTAAACTGTGAAATAAAAATTTTTAGGGCAATGTATAACAATACCAACATCATTTCGTTTCCGAAATTATCCATGAACCGCTTTACTAAATATGGTGGAGTATACACACGTGTGTAATATACCAATTATGTTGAAAACACAAGAATTTTTCGAAGGAAATAAAAAAAATCTTTCTTTCTTCAATCTGTTGATCCATTCAATTTTTCCCTTTTTAGCCAGATTTATTATATATAATTTAATTTTTACTTTTTGATTGATCACGTTCTTTTTTTTGTATTATTTAATTATTCTTAATAATAAGAAAAAGTCATATCAATGAATTAAATCAAACTTCTCGTTCCACCATTTTGAAAAATTTTGTAACAAGGGGGGTTGCACATACTTAGGAGTTTCTGTTGAAAAAGCAAATCCCCTGATGACCTATGTAGCATATCTTCTTCCTTGCGAGGAGAAGATATGAGATGGTGCAGCAATGTGAGCAGCTAAAAGGCTGCACGCCTAGCTGATCGCACTAGCTAGCTCGCCGGAGGGGTGGGTCGCTGCTCACCACCATCTGCCATCGCGTTACACATAAATTATATGCGTGCAAGATGTATGAAGACGTCGTTAAGACTTTATTGTGATAGCGCGAGCTATCAAGCAAGGAAAATTCGGTTTTTGCGAGAAAAAAAAACGGAATAAGGGGGGGTGTTCGTTAATTTGCTGGTCACCGAACTTGACCAGCTATCCGTGAAAGCCTTGCGAGGCATGTCGAGGCCGATTGGCAATGGTGTTAATGCCAATTGGTCTTTGGGGCATTACCCTCCCACTTGGATCGACAGCAGAATGCCGATCCCCGTATGTCCATGCTCGCCCCTGCAACTGAGCATGGACCCTTAGTTTTTTCATGCTTTCCCCACACCATTAACCCCATTCGAGCTCTCTCTCTATCCCTCTCTCGCAAATTCACTATCTGAACTTAGCCATCATTCCAACAAAAAAAACTCAAAAAAGTCTAGTGTCGCAATGACGAATTTTTATATATATATATTTTCTTTATTAAGCCGCAAATAGGTTATACACCACTATTCAAAACAATAAAAAAAAAAATTCGTATTCATCAAAACAACGGTAAATTGAAAAAAATTATATTAACATTAAAACAAAGCTTCCTTTACAAGAGAAGTTTTCTTTTTTTCTTTTTTTCTTCTATTGGTAATGAATTTTTTTATTGAGGAAAAAAAAAAGGAGAAAATCTGTATATATATATATATATATTGTTATAATTTCAGAATAATATAAAACGAACTTACGTGGTTTCCTCAAAGGCCTTTGATGAACCCCCCTGTCCTAAAAAAAATCAAAATTAAGTAACAGAAATGCATACTATGGCAAAAACCATTTCCGAAAGTGAATTTTCTCTTTTATTTTTTTTTTTTTCAGAATTTCTATAAGTAAAGAATTTGTTGTTTTTTTTTTTTTTTTTTTTTGTTTTTTTTGAAAAAAAATTAAAGAAAAGAAAATTTATATATATATATGTATCTGATGTCTTATGTTGGGGTTGTCATCGATGTTGAGAGTGGTGATGTTATAGATGATGTTGGTGTTACTCAATGTTGGATGATTGTTTGTTGTTGTTGTTGAGGCAGCCGGGGTTATTACTTGTGGCTACCGGATGTGTTGAGGCCGAACGTTGTGCACTCCAGTGCGGATATATCTTGGGATTATGCTTGCCTGGTATCTTTGTGCAATATGCACTCAGGGTTCCACTTTAATTTTACACTTTTACTTTATCTATTTTTCCAAACTTCCATTATTGTGTTAAATTCTATCTATCCCCTTTTCCAACTTTTCCCATTTTATATATATATATTTCACTTTCTCATTCTTATAATTTCAAAAAAAAAACTTCCATTTTCGTTAAAGCTTTCAGTAAATTAAAATTTTTCTTTTTTTGTTTTTCCGACCTTTCCCACTTTCATATTTTACTTCGTTTTTTCTTTTTTTATTATTTTTTTATTTATATTTATAACTTCAATCAGAAAAAAAAACTTCCACCTTTCGTTTTAAATATCATTAAATCAAATTTTGTTTTTTTTTATCCGACCCTTCTCCACTTTTATATTTTAAATTTCTTCATTTTTATGATTTCAATTAAAAACTTCCATTTTCGTTCTGGATTTTATTTCATTAAATTTTTTTTTCTATCTAGACTCCGAAACTAGTCTTTTTTTTGAATCCCACTTCGAACCAGACTGTATTATTTAACATTTTTGACCAGACTTTTAAAAAAATTTCGACTGACTTTATCAGACTCCAAATACTGACTGACTCTTTTAATCTCCCATCTCCTCTTCGCAAAATTTCTGTTTGGATAAAAAAAACCGGTTTTTCTAATTTTATATTTTTATCCCGCCTATCAGATTACGCCACGTTCATTTTTTTTCCATTTTCTTTCGATCCATTCTTTCGTTCTCGTTCACGGGGGGGGGGGAAGGAGACTCTTTTATCAGCTTATTTCCACCACGGATATGGGGTGAAAAGAAGTTTCTGGAAGAATTTTTTTTAAGACCATGCGGTTTCGCAAAAACTGACCACGCTAATATTTAAATAGTGTTGCCGTGTAGGCGTAAAATTATAAGTAAGCGTGTTGCATTAGCCGCACGTTACAATTTTTCCTCTTCCGATTTAAAAAGATTTATGCTGATTTTTTTTTTCTTTTTAGACTACTCACTTTAAATAAAAATCTAACATATTGTTACTATTTCTCGCGCAATTTCTTTTTTTTTTTTATTCTAAAAAAACATGTGAGGGAAATTACGCGCACGCAATTTTATTTTTAATTTTTTTTATAAATTACACAAGTGCATCTGGCCCAAAATCAAAATTTTTGTATTAAATTTTTTTTTTCACTTGAATTATTATTATCATTTTTCCCTTCCTTTCGTTAAAAAAAAACGATTCCCATTTATTATATAAATTTTATTCCCACTTTCTTTTCTTTTTTCATTTTTTCAATCCCAAAAAAAGCATCTTTCGTCCACCAGATACCAGAACTCTCCCAAGCTTCCAACAAAACTCTCTAAACATCTTTCTTTCTTATCCCATCTTCCGTCCCATTTAATTTTTTTTCTATCAAAACCGGTATTTTATATTTGAAACACCATCGTGTGGTTTTTTTTTCGCAGTCTAACCAGATTTTTTCTCCTTTCTCGCCAAAACATGCCACAAAATTTTGGCGCTTTTTGGTGTTCTCTGTGTTTTCTCTTTTCATGCTTCTATTTCGCAATATGCATTCCGTGCATTGAACTAATTTTCGAGAATTATTAGCTGAATAAAGGTTTAAATGTTAAAAATTAGAATGCGCGATGGTAGCTAAATAGAAAACGAAATTTTTGCGGTCGTTAAGACACAAAATGTAAGGGTTGGTTCACCCACCGTTACAACACAGATTCGTCGGAGATTGATCAATTATCCCAGACGTAACTGAAAAGCGTGTGGGTAGTTTGAGTGGTACGTGAAAGCTTGATCTGCCCAACGTGCGACTCGACCACACCGGAGAAAACAGTCTCGTGCTCTGCCGACTGAGCTAGCCGGGCACCAGACAATTTTGAGAGATAAAAAAAAGATCCGATTTAGACCGCGACAATTGATATACGCTCCTACCTAACTATTGTCTTAAGTCTTTCGCATGGTAAACTCCTATGAGTCTACCCTGCAAATACTCGACTTCATAAAGGGAACCGCACGAACAATCCTACACTTACTATAGACGTTTTTTGCTAAGTCGCTAAGCGTAAAATTTCTTCGGTAGATTTCTTGTCCGGCAATAAATCTCTTTACCCGGGTTCGACGATTATAAATCCGCTCATGCTGTTGGTGAACTTTTGACAAATTATTTTTGATGCGTTCGCGAATTAGCTCAAGGTGGTCTTTTTTCGAGGACACAACCAATTCACCATCATTCAAACCATTTAGCTTTCGCATCAGTTCGTAGGTCGAGCCATGTTTGATCATGTGGGAACCGAACACAAGAAAATATGGATCAATCCCTGTAGATGCATGGATTGTACTCCGAAGAGCACAATCGGTGCCTCCCAAGTTTCGATGCCAATCCCTATGATCGGTGCCAACATAAGAGCGGATGGCCGCCAGTAATGAACGGTTTACACGTTCCGATGCGTTAGCCTGTGGTGAGTAGATAGCTGTACGATTGTGTTTCACACCATACGCTTCAAATAATTTACGAAATTCTTTATTTGGAGTCTTAGACTCTTTACAAACGAGGCAACTCACGACATATTTACGTACTTCGCTAGCCATACCAGGCCAGAAGTATCTTTGCCACAAGCGATATAAGGTTTTAGTAATACCGGCGTGCGCAGCTTCTGAAGGATCGTGCGCCAAACGTACTAGCTCGTGTGTAAGGCTTCCACGATCTATCTTCCTGAAAGATATTGCCAGTGCTAAAGCTTGTCTTGAAGTACACTTGCGTGTCAGGCAGCCTTTGCGCGTTGCTTTCCACTGTATCGATCAGGTCGAGATATTCCTTTTATTTGAAGGCTTCAGAATTCAAGTTTATGCTAGGTACCGAAACTATTTCCGAAATCGCATGCACGTAAACACGTAAAAGCGCATCTGGCACCTCATTTTCTGAACCTTTTCTGTGTTCGATATCGAAATCAAAAACTTGAAGCTTTAAGCTCCATCAAGCCAAACGTCCGCTCAAGTCGCGCTGACTCATGAGCCATTTTAAACTCGTATGGTCGGTGATTATCTTAAACGGCAAACCTTCGACATAGGCTGTGAACTTTTTAACGCTGTAGTTGCGTTGTGCAGAGTTCAGCTTTTGAGAAATATGGGCGATGGGTTTCTCATTGCCTGCGTCGTCTCTTTGCAGCAAAACACCTCCGACACCGGTTTTACTCGCGTCGCACTGTATAATAAAGGGTCTAGTGTAGTCAGGGTTGGCCAATACCGGGGCCAAAGTTAATGAAGATTTTAAGGCTTCAAACGCTACCTGCGCTTCCGCTGTCCAATTACACTTGGCACTTTTCTTTAGGCAGTTAGTAATTGGAGACGACAAGGAGGCATAATTGGCAATACACGGCCTATACCATCCCGTCATACCCAAAAACCGACGAACCTGTTTGGGTGTGCAGGAAAGTCAAAAATTGTAGATACTTTATTTGAGTCGGTCTTTAAACATCCGTTCCCAACGATGTAACCCAAATATCTAACTTCTCTCATGCAAAATTTGCTTTTCTCCAAATTTATTGTGAGTCCAGCAGAAGACAAGCAACGTGCAATGGTTGCCAAAAGTTTCACGTGAGAATCAAAATCCTCAGAAACTACCAAAAGATCATCCAAATAGACGAAACAGTTTTCTCTTAACTCGACTGGAATTGCTTTGTCCATCAGTCTACACATTCTTTGAGGAGCATTACAGAGCCCGAATGGCATCACTGTAAATTGGTATAACGGTCTACAAGGCACTGTGAAAGCAGTTTTTTCCTTACTCTGCTTTTCCTGCGTCTTTTTCTGCGTCTTTTTACGTTAGGGTGTTGACTTTCCTGGAGTCGAGGAGGGCGAACCTTTCCAGGTTTCCGTACCAAGACTACAGGAAAGTTTCACGCGGTGACACCTTTTTCAATGACACCCAATTCAAACATACGGTCCAACTCAGCATAAATGAGTGCGTGTACCGCAGGCGAAACAGGGTAGTGGCGTTGCTTTACAGGCTCCGCGTTTTCTACCTCAATAATATGATGTTCTAAATATGTTTTTCCTAAACCAGCTTGGTTAAAAGAAGGAAATAAAATTAAGATGCTTTCAAAACGCGCGCGTTGTTCCGAATGTTCAAGAACATAATATTAATATTAAGAATTAAATGTCAGCACATAATTGGTCATTTACCTTTATGTGCAATATCAAAGGAAATGGTAAATAATCAGGATCAGCACATTTTTTATTACATGCACAAATTATTTTAATATACAAGTAAAATAATTCTGTTCGGTCTTCGGTCATTTACCTTTATATGCAATAATTAACTAAGTTGCAAAAAATTAAGATCAGCACATTTTTTGGTTATTCACCTGCATACATTATTTTTGATATAAAATAATTATGTTCGGTCAATTACCTTTATGTGCAATAATCAATAAAATTTCAATTATATGTATGAAATAGATTTATGCTTAGTTAGGATAATTTTAGTATAAATACAGTGATTTTTTGATTAATAAATTAGATTAAAATAAAGTCTAAAACCAACTAGCGTTTTTACTCAAACATCTCATCAGCCCCCCCATCAGCGGTAAGGGCATTCATCAGCAAGCGTTTTACTCCAACAACTCATCAGCCCCCCCCCCCACCAGCGGTAAGGGCATTCATCAGCAAGCGTTTTATTCAAACAACTCATCAGCCCCCCGACCAGCGGTAAGGCATTCATCCACCAAGCATTTGACGATCATCAAATCAACTACAAAAAATGAAATTCGTTAAGAGTTACCCCTCTCTTAATATTTGGTCCTTCGAGCACAGTTTGGACATCGACTGTGAAGATACATATCTACATTGTAATATAAAATTAATAATTTTATATCTCAAAAAAAATTCAAGACAATAAATTTTCTAGATCTTAAATATTAAAATTAAATTTATAGTAAAATGGCAGAACAATTGGACAGGTTAGCATTAAGCCAGAAAGAAATTGGGGATGAACTACAGAAGCTAATAATTAATTTTAAAAAGGATCCTAAAATAAGGAAGACGAAGGAATACATCGCAAAACGAAGCGAAAATGTATTAAAACTTTGGGAAGCCTTTAAAGATCGCGAAATTAAAATTAATGAGTTTCTTAGTGAACAACCACATCATCCGTACTTTACATCCAATTTCCATCATCAGGTAAATACAGCTTATGAAGAAATAACAAGCCTTTTATCTAAGGCCTTGTCAGACGTACAAACGGTTGATAAAGGCCAACATTCTTTAGTAAATGAAGAATTAACCAAACTAATAAAAAGGCAAATGGGATTGATAGCAGCAATTTTGCGACTCATAGAAGCAGTTGTGCAAGAACCATCTCAAAATCAACCCAAAGCATATTTTCAATTAAAAATAAAGACATTAACAGATTATTGGGGAAAAATTATAAATATTCACAGTGATATTCTCGTGTATGCAACAGATGAAGATTACACTAAGGATTATTTTAAAAACAATAATTTTGAAGAAACAGAAGATGTATACCACTCAACCATAATTATTCTTCAAAGTAAATATGATGAATTATCAGCAACAAGCGGAATTTAACAAAGAGTAAACAGGCTACACTATAACACAACTGATACTCAAGCAGATATAAAGCTACCAAGACTGAATATTCCCATATTTACTGGAAAGTACGCAGAGTGGAAGTCATTTCAAGATATTTTTACACAATTGATTCATAAAAATATCACGTTGAGCCCTGCTCAACTAATGTATTATCTAAAGGCACAATTAAAGGGTGAACCTGAACGACTGTTGCAACATTTACATGTAACAGACGAAAACTACGAAACAGCTTGGGAATTACTTAATCAACGATATGATAATACCCGGCATTTAGTTTCAGCCCAAATAAAAACATTCTTTCTACAACAAACATTGACAGGAGAATCAAGTAACGGGCTAAAACGAATTTTCGACACCACAAAGGAATGCTTGCCTGCAATCAGCAACCTGGGCATTGATACCAAATCATGGGACCCTTTGGTCATATACATACTAACAAGCAAACTTGACAAAGACAGTTATATGCTTTATGAACAATCGATAACCGATTCTAAAAAGGTACAGATGCTTGATCATTTTTTCAGGTTCTTAGAACAAAGGTTCCAAACACTGGAGGCAGTTGGAGAAAACTCAAGAGACAATCAACAAAATAAGTCTAATTTCAAAGGTTCTGGAAAATCAAAACATGGCTTCCATATCATACAAGAAAACGGCCATAATGAGTCAACAAAAGATAACAAAAAGTCAAATTCTGGATCAAGGGAAAATAGATCAGAAAGAAACAAAATTACATGCCCATACTGTGGTGAAAATCATTACATATATATGTGCAAAAAATTTATCCAACTAAATCCAAAAGAACGGTTTGAAGCGTCGCAACACCTATGCAAAAATTGCTTAACAGGAGAACATGCAATTCGGAACTGCAAGAGCAATAAAACTTGTAAAGTGTGTCAGAAAAAACATCATACATTACTTCATGCTAATACCTCAAATCAAGAAAAAATAAAAACAGTACACACAATAACAAGAAAAGATAGCGAATTAAAGGCAGATTTAGATGTGAACTCACATCTGGCGAATAATAATGCTACGAATATAAAGGTTTTATTGGCTACTGCAATTATAAAAACAATAGTCAATAATTCCACAAAATACCTTCGTGCACTGATTGATCAGGGATCACAAGCATCCTTCATCACAGAAGAATCAGTTCAGAGGCTTAAGCTCAAAAAAGTCAAAAATGTAGTAAAGATAGCTGGACTTGGATCTACAAAAGCAGGCATTACACAACATAGTGTCAAATTGGAAATAAAATCCCAATATTCAGAGTTTGAGACAACGGCGAACTGTTTAGTGTTACCGAAGCTAAAAAAATGGCTGCCAAGTGAATACATATTAGAATCCCAATGGGATCACATAAAACATCTAAATTTAGCAGATCCCAGCCATAATACTCCGGGCCCGATCGATGTCATAATAGGAGCGGACTTATTTGGAGATATTCTACTTCACGGTCTAATAAAGGGACCATCTGGAACTCCTATTGTTCAACAGACGGAACTTGGACGGATTATATCGGGTTTAATGCAAAAAATAGACAAGGAACCAAACGATATAATTTGCTGTATTGCACAAACAGACTTAGATGTCAAATTGCAACAATTTTGGGAGTACGAAGAAATACCCACAGAAAAGATTCAATCATCACAAGAAATCGAATGTGAACAATTTTATGAAGAAAGAACTAAAAGAGGCCCTGATGGTAAATACATTGTTAAATTACCATTTATAAATCAAGATGAAAACATAAATTTGGGCATCTCAAGAAAAAGAGCAATAGCAAGATTACTACAAATGGAAAAGAAGTTTGAAACAAATAAGCAACTAGAAATTGATTACAAACGATTTATGAAAGAATATCTGGAACTTGGATACATGCAGCTCAGCACCACGACCACCGAAAATGGAGAATATTTTCTACCACATCACGTTGTAATCAAACCAGATAGTTCAACAACAAAACTTCGAGTAGTTTTTGACACTTCATCCAAAACAAGTTCAGGAATCAGCCTAAATGACAAAATGCATACAGGTCCAACATTACAGCAAGATTTGATATTAATACTGTTACGATGGAGGAAACACAAAATTGTTTACAAAGCGGACATTGAAAAAATGTATCGCCAAATATGGGTAGCTAAGGAAGACCAGAAATGGCAACAAATTGTTTGGAGAAATTCTACCAAAGAACCAATTCAAGATTTTAAACTAACAACGGTGACTTATGGAACTCGATCAGCTCCATACCTAGCTGTAAAAACATTAAGAAAATTAGCTACAGATGAACGGGAAATATATCCTTTAGCATCAAAAATTTCACTAGAAGACTTCTACATAGACGATTTGATCTCAGGAAATGACTCAGTGGAGGAAGCATTGCAAGTACAATCAGAAATTCAAGCTTTAATGAACAAAGGAGGATTCACATTAAAAAAGTGGGCAAGCAATCATGAAGCCATTATAAAGGAAATTCCGGAAGAAAATAGAGACAAAGAATCGCAGCAATTCGATGAACTAATCAAAACTTTGGGTCTTCAATGGAATACATACAAGGATGTTTTTCAATTTAAATTATCAATTCCAATTCACAGTATCAAAGCAACGAAACGCAGTTTTATATCTGAAGCAGCACAAGTTTTTGATCCATTAGGGTGGTTGGCTCCGGTCACAATTCAAACAAAATTAATGTTTCAAGACGTTTGGTTATCAGGTATCACTTGGGATGAACCATTGCCACACAACATTAACATCAAGTGGATTGAGCACAAGAAAGAACTACAACTACTAGAAACACTAACAATCCTACCATGGATTGGCTTTACAAAGGACAATAAAGAGTGTGAATTACATGGATTTTGTGATGCATCCGAAAAGGCATACGCTGCAGTCGTATATTTGCGAATTACCTCATATACGAACGATACAAAAACATTTTTATTATCAGCCAAAACAAAAGTAGCACCACTATCGAAAAAATTGTCAATCCCACAATTAGAACTTAATGGCGCGGTACTGTTAACGAAGTTATTAAAGAAAACCATAGAGGCAATACAAATACCAAGTGCAAAAATTGTTAGCTGGACGGACTCAATGATAACTTTAGCATGGATAAGAGGCCACCCTACAAAGTGGAAAACATTTGTAGCGAACAGGGTTTCAGAAATACAATCCTCATTTCCCCCGAGTCATTGGAATCACGTAAAATCCAAAGATAATCCTGTTGACTGTGCCACTCGGGGCATAAAACCGTCAGAATTACTTAAAAACGAATTATGGTGGTACGGTCCAAAGTGGCTGCAAAAACCAAAAATCGAGTACACAAAATCATAAAAAATCGAAGAGACAACAATCGAGTGTCGTAAAACAGTCACAACAGCGATCATAAAAGTTAAAGAAAATCCAATTATGGAAGTAATAAATAGATATTCAAAACTCGAAAAGCTAACCAGAGTATTGTCATGGTGCATCAGATTCACATCAAATTGCAAAACAGGAAGAAAGGAAAAACAAACTGGAGCGTTATCAGTAAAAGAACTAGAGCAGTCTAAAGTAATTATAATCAAAACAATTCAAAGAATTGAGTTTAACGATGACTTAAACCACTTAATATCAAAAAGAAAGCTCAGTTCGATGTCAAAAATTACATCGTTAAACCCATTTGTTGATCAAAATGGTATATTACGTGTTGGAGGACGGCTTCGGCAATCAGAACTTACATTTGAAGCAAAACATCCTATAATTTTAGCATACAAGTCACATTTTACGACTTTAGTAATTGACGCTGCCCACCAAAGCGCACTACATGGAGGAGCAACTCTAAATTTGAGAGTCATACGACAACAATATTGGATTCTAAAAGGATATAGTGCAGTTAAACAACACATTCAAAAATGCATCAGATGTCATAGGTTCAAGACCCAAAATAGAATTCAGCTAATGGGTAATCTTCCACGCGTAACACCAGCAAGACCATTTCTAAACAGTGGCGTAGATTATGCAGGTCCGATCGAGATTCGAATGTCAAAAGGAAGAGGAGCTAAAGCATACAAAGGTTACATCGCCATTTTTATATGTTTATGTACAAAAGCAATACATATAGAAGCAGTTTCAGACCTCACAGCTGAGGCATTTATCGCAGCTTTCAAAAGATTTACTGGACGGAGAGGACTAGTAGCAAACTTATACTCTGACAATGCAACAAATTTTAAAGCAGCTAGTACAGAATTTGACAAAGCAAGTAAAACCTTAGCCGACAGTGGTACGCAATGGCATTTCATACCACCCGCCTCTCCACACTTCGGAGGAATATGGGAAGCCGGTGTGAAATCAATTAAGCATCATTTGAAAAGGACAATTGGAGAAACGAAATTAACATACGAAGAATTAACAACAGTGCTGGCACAAATAGAAGCTTGTGTCAATTCAAGACCTTTGTATCCATTAACTGACGATCCTGAAGATTTAGAAACCCTAACTCCGGGACATTTTTTGACAGGTTCAGCGCTACTTGCACCACCACAAAGCAATTTATTAGATAAAAATATAAATAGCCTAACCAGATGGAAATTACTGACAAGAATGCAACAGGAATTCTGGAGCAAATGGTCTAGAGATTATCTCAACAGACTTCAACAGCGTCCAAATGGATGTCAACCAAAGAGAATCTGAAGGTTGGAGATCTGGTTTTATTAAAGGACGAGCTACTACCACCAACAAAATGGCAACGAGCAAGGATTATGGAAGTACATCCTGGTGAAGATGGACTTGTCAGAGTAGTTATGGTAAAAACATCAAAAAACACCTTTAAACGGCCAATAACTAAAATTAGTCGTCTCCCAATTGAAAGCACAAATATGGAAATCAGAAATGAATCATCCGATAGAGAACATGAAAGCCAGAGTATTGAATGCCTGCATATTACTACATCAAAAGTTAAGAAAACAGCATCTAAAAGCATAAAAAGCAAAGAATTAAATACTCCAATGCCTTGCAGACAACAACTTTCAGCAGTCAAGGGAAATACACCTTTCGACATATCTACAAACCAACTAATAAATAAATCCAGGAAAATAGCGTTACAGAAACCACGTTCAAAAATAAAAATCAATCCAACTCAGATTCCAGTGAGGCCTCCAATCGCCGAACTTATGAAATCGGCCATCAAGCGCAAAGCAGAAAATCAACCATCTCATCTTCAAAAAAACACCCGATTATCATCAACAATATTATTCGTACTCATGCTATTTCTTTTTATTGCACCAGCTTTAGGCGAAGAAATGAATGAACCTTTTGAAATTAAGGAGTTTGAAAGTCGTCCAGGAATTTATTTTGAAGAAATAGGACGGATTGATTTATCTAACAACGAGTGGAACCTCATAATATATTATAACTTATCTAATTACTGGCACGAACTAATTGGTTTCAGGAACACAGTTAAAAATATTAATATGCTATGCCACAAATTAACTCCCGAAACACAAAATTATTGTTTGGGAATAACAAAACAATTCCAACAACATTTAATGGACATGGAACCCAATAATAAACTATTACACAGTGCAAATGGTGAACCATACATTCAGGTACGCAAAAAGAGAGGAGCATTAAATATAGTAGGAAACATAGCTAACTCTCTTTTCGGAGTTTTAGACTCTGACTTTGCAAAACACCATGAGGAACAACTGCAAAAAGTAAGAACGAACGAAGAGTACTTATTAACACTAATTAAAAACCAGACATCCATCACTGAAGCTACTATGAACATAATTAAAAAAGATGAACTCGCAATTGATCATCAATTCAAAATTATGCAAGAACAAATGGAAGCTTTACAAAATAATACTCTTAGCGGTAATATTGAATTAATAAACCAAAACAGAGCACAACAATTAAACAATTTGGCGATATTTACGACTTTAATAATGGAAAGATATCAGAGAATACAAACAGCTCTGCTGGATGTCATAACTGATACACAAAATGGTAAAATTAATCCTCTATTATTGACGCCTGAACAATTACAAACGCAAGTCCGAGTATTAAAAAATAATTTGCCTCCAAATTTGAGAGTTCCAGAAGGCTCTACAGCAGCAGAAGAGTTACTGCAAATGTATACTCTACTAAAAGTGAAGACACGAATTACTAGCCAAAATATTATATTTAGCATCAGAATACCACTCGTATCAAATCAACAATACCAATTGCTAAAAATTATTCCTATTCCAACACCGCACGAAAACGATTATGTTCTTATTGATCCATCAAGTGACTATCTCGTAGTAAGCCTTGACCGTGAACAATATTATCTAATGAGCAGCAGTGAGTTACACGATTGCACACACTTAACACAAGGACGATTTTTATGTACGCAATATCATCCAGTCTACAATTTACTTTCAAATATAAGTCGATGTGAAATGAATTTACTCCGTCACGAGAAAAGAATTTCACCTTCATGTTTATTTAAAACAATGAAACCGACACAAATATGGATTCAACTCAATAATCCTAATGGTGGATATTTGTTCTAGACTAGGAATACACGTTCAATATAATTTGTAAAGATCAAGTTACAGCAAAGACTTTTAAAAATGATGGCATAATAAAAATCAATCCAAACTGCGTAATAAAACAACAAGCTATGACTATAACCGCTCACAACTCATTCACCAATCAAGCACACTCATCCTTCATTCCATCCATAAATATCAGCGAACAACTGACAAAGGAAGTCAATATGCACAAAATGGAGATGATAAAACCATACCTAAGCATACGAGGAAGTACCAACGACATGAAGGCATTAGAAAAAGCTATTGGAAAACTAAAGGAACATATTGAACTACCGACACACATTAACAAGCATGATATACATCAATTTAGTCTCATCTATATAACTATTGGACTACTGATAATGACAGGATTATATCTAATTTGGAGAAAATACCATAAGCGAACCATAACATTAAAAAAGCCAACGAAACCACAACCAATGAAAAGAAACACAATTAGCACAGGCAAAATAGAATCCACATTGTCGCTAGAAGATTTTCAACTAAATTGTGAGGCGGGAGAATGTTCAAGAACATAATATTAATATTAAGAATTAAATGTCAGCACATAATTGGTCATTTACCTTTATGTGCAATATCAAAGGAAATGGTAAATAATCATGATCAGCACATTTTTTATTACATGCACAAATTATTTTAATATAAAATAATTCTGTTCGGTCTTCGGTCATTTACCTTTACATATATGCAATAATTAACTAAGTTGCAAAAAATTAAGATCAGCACATTTTTTGGTTATTCACCTGCATACATTATTTTTGATATAAAATAATTATGTTCGGTCAATTACCTTTATGTGCAATAATCAATAAAATTTCAATTATATGTATGAAATAGATTTATGCTTAGTTAGGATAATTTTAGTATAAATACAGTGATTTTTTGATTAATAAATTAGATTAAAATAAAGTCTAAAACCAACAAGCGTTTTTACTCAAACATCTCATCAGCCCCCCCACCAGCGGTAAGGGCATTCATCAGCAAGCGTTTTATTCAAACAACTCATCAGCCCCCCGACCAGCGGTAAGGCATTCATCCACCAAGCATTTGACGATCATCAAATCAACTACAAAAAATAAAATTCGTTAAGAGTTACCCCTCTCTTAACACCGAATTTAGCGCGTCTGTGTTGGGATCGTCAATTGACAAACAATCCAATCTTTCGTTTTTGGAAAATATAGTCGGAGCTATATCGAATTCTTTTCAAAAATCTACACTTTAATATAGATTTTGAGTAAGTCCTGGTACTACGTATAGAGAAAGGGTTTCTGTAGTGCTATTATAAGTAATTGGAATCGCTATTTGACCATGTACGGGCTGAGATTTACCATCAGCCGTTTTGACTGAGGTGGGACGACCAGTAATTAAAATTTCATGTCGCTCGAGGAAATGTAATGCGCCAGCGCCTAGACAGGATACGCTTGCACCACTGTCCAAAAGGCCAAAAAGGGATTCGCCGTCGATTTCCACCTTAGCATATGGTCGAACGTCATGTTTTAGCTTCACAAATGCGGATTCAAGCGTAGGCATTAACTCGTTTTTACGATATCTGTGTCTGAAGCAACGATTTTCACTGTCAAATTTTGGAGGGGAAAAAATCGCATTTTTATAATTTATAATTTGTAGTGCGTTTCGGATTCCAAACCAAATTCTTTTGAATTAAATAATGAAAGTTAATAAATTTCCTATATAAAGTGTTTAATTTCTGGGTGTAATAACAGACAACATCCAAAAGTTCGGAATTTTCTTTCACAACTAAGCTTGACATATTTTTTAATAAAATGTGTGAATTTTCGTTTTTATGGTGTTTATTTACTTATTGGTAATCAAAAAGAAAATATGTTCATTCATAAAGTAGTAAAAAATTCCTTTTTTTTTTAATCCACGCCGCATCGTCAAATCCCACTTTTTTATATTTTGATTTTAACGAAATCTACCAGTGACAGTCATTTTTTGGTTAAAATGGGGGCAATTCTTAAAATTTTTGAAAATTCAGCATTTTCAGTTTTAAATGTTTTTTTTGTGGTTTTAAAGTTTCCAAAAAATGAGGCTCTACGTATGAAATGGCTTTCGGCTATTGGTTTACGCAGGAAAGGAAATATATAGGCACATACATGTTTATAATTATTATTTAATAATTTAATTTTGTATGTTTAAGAAAACTTGATTTTTGTAGCAATCAAACGCAAACATTTTTTTGCAATTCGGATGTTCCAGAATGCATGAGCTTTTGGCCCATTTGCAATGTTGCCCCTCCGAATTCATGTTTTTAACGCCACCACTACGCCGCTCACATAAGCAATAAAATGCAAGTGCATTCCAAAAGTGCTTCAATTTCCCCTGCGAAAGGCCTATCCATATTTTCCCTAACCTAAGTGCGGATTCCACCGTTTTACCTACAATCTTTTTTTGTTTACACTTTTCTATGAATTTACTGATTTTATTCGGTTTTAACACAGTATCGATTATTCCATGTCTAGCTTCGTCATATTCCATTTGGCGTTGATGTAATGTTTTATTCGACTTTTCCAGTATATTATTAGATGGGATTTTATTTGCCGTATTGCGTTTCAAAATTTTAATATTCGACGAAGAATTTGGTTGCAATGATTTATCAGGACTCAAGGTTGGTTCTATTTTGATTGGTCCGGGAGCATTAGTGGCAACCAGGGGTTCCCGTGCGTCTCTCGGTACCTCTGTGCGTTTCCCTGATTACAGTTTGGGCACATCGGTAACGACACATTTTTTCTACCACAACGATAACAGAAGATGGACCGTTGAGGTATTGTACACTCGAAGAAACCATGACCAATATTATCACAGTTCCAAGACTTGACTCTCGAACGACCATTAGCATCCATAGCTTCTAAATGATTTTGGATTACGTTTACCGCATATTTTCGCTCGCATACCCTCGAATACTACTATCGTTTTCTATTTCGGTAGATTGATGTGGCAAATCACTACCGAAATGAGATGAGTTTATCTTGTATTGATTAGATATCGATTCGTTTTGGCCGCCTCTGGTATATGATTGGTGGTTATGCAGATAATTATTTTGGTCGAAATCAATTGGAAAACTTTGGTATGGGAGATGAGAATTACTATCTTGTTTGTAACGAGAATCAGGTCTAAAGTTTGAACTAGCAGGTGAGTTGTTTATATTGAATTCGTGACTGTCCCTATTTTGGCGAAAATCAGAGGCGTGAAACATTTCGTTTGTTTATCTAAACCTATCCTTACCTGAATTAATTCTGTTATCCACCGAATCTTGTCCATATGAAAAGTTACGTTCATTAAAATCATCTAACTCACGAATTGGCCGTGTTGGGTTTTGCCAAGTTCGTCGTGGGTCTCTTTCAGAAAGATGGCGTTCCGCTTTGCGGCATACTTCCTGGAAACGACTTAAACTCATGGCAGGCATTCCGAAAATTAAATTTGCGATCTTGTCCTTGACATTACTTCTCATAATATCGGCCTATTCTATTTCCGTCATAGTGATAAAACCGAATCGTAAAAATCATCAAAAGATTCGTTATTTGATTGCTTTCTTTCAAGCATACGACGCATAATCTCATGGTCGGTGTCAAGGCTCTTAAATTGATGTCCAAGTGCCGACTTTAGGCCATGCCAATCTATGTGAGGTTCTCGTTTCAGTAGTCGCCAATACCACTGCTCAGCCTTACCGAAGAGCAGGGTATGAAATTGGGTACAAATGGCGTACCACGAACTATCCGCATGTGATGCCATGGTTTCTATGCGGAAAATAAATTCTTCCACTGATATGTCATGATCCTTTCCACTGAACTTGAAACCTCATTTGTCGATTCGGGTATCATGTCTGAAAATAGCGTGTCGAACTTCCTGACCATTACGATTCGTGCCTGGTATAAAATTTGAATTACTATTTGGAATACGCCTCTGATTGTGATTCCGATGAAAAGGTGTATCCTGATTCAAATTATGATTGGGGTTGACTTGATTGTGATTTGACGCTGTAATAGCGTTTACATTGTAAGGTACGTTCTGATGAACAGCACCGTATGGAGGTGGTGGTAGTTGATTAATGCTTTGGTCTGTCATTGGTTGACTTAGTCTTTGAGGAACATTCAAATTATATTTTTCATTCAGATAATTGAGTTTAGCAGACTGGTCAACTGTTCTTGTCGGAGCCACTGAATCTGGTGCTTGCGGTTGTGTATTCATTCTCATTCGTTTGATTTGATTAAGTAGATCACCTCGCCATTTGATTACTTACAGCCGTCTCGATCAAAGTGCCTATTCTTTCCGTTGATGGAAGATATGACAGAGAGAGGAAAGAAGCGCCGTCGCTAGAACCCCACCGAGTCATAGATGGGTTTGGCGCACCTCTTCCTCTATCAGTACGACTACGAGTATTCATTACAGCCGGAGCTACGAATTTTGAAGCCTGTGTAACATTCAACGAAAGCTGTGATTGGCTACGCGTTACGCGAGATTCATCTTGACCGGTTAATACATTCGCCGTAGCACCTTGCTCATTTGGGTTCGATTCGGTCTCCACGATTGGATCACGATTGGTTAGGTTGGTTTTTGAGGTGGCACCTGTATTTCTTTCCGTCATTTTGAAACTACATCAAAGAAGTTTAAAAAAAACGGATCAAATTATGTTGGGTGTAACCAGAAGATCGTATATGTGCAGAATCAAAACCAAATGCCCAAATGACACTACTATCCAAGTTCAACAAAACAAAAAAATCAGATAAACTATCAGAACGACGTCAAATTTAAAGGTTTCATGATCACTTACTGGTTGACAAGTGTAAACGTGCCTTAGGTACAGTCCGAATTCAGTATAATAAGATCAAATCTGGTAATTGAGGAATTTTTGTTCTCAATATATGTTTTAATTTATAAAAACGGACAAAATAATAGAAAAAAAAATCTTGATAATAATAAACAAAATATAATAATAATAAAAAAATGTTGATAATATAAAAAAATAATAATGAAAAGGAATCCCCCACCAAAATATATGTAAAAAAAATTAAAATTATAAAAAAAATATATTCAAAGATAGTTTCCAAAAAAAATAAATTCAAGAAAAACTAATACATTCCAAAAAGCAATATAAACTAAAACAAAAGAAAATACACTTAAATAAAAAAAAACAAAATAACAGAAAAAACTAAACCTTAAAAAACTAATGAAAACTAAATCATAATCAAAATTACTAAACTAAACTAAACTTAATCGAAACTGAATTAAAAAAAAAATAAAAAGATAAACTAAACTTAATAAAGAAACTAAAATAACTAAACTAAATCGAAAAAGGAAAAAAAATTTTACTTCCGAAAAAATTTCCCTTCAAAAAATTTTTCGAAAAAAATTTCCCAAAATTTTAAAAAACTTGTATTTCCCCGGAAAACTCCCAAAAGGAACTTTAATTTAATTCCCCTAAAATTTGAGAAAGAAAAGTTGATTTCCTAAATAAATTACCAATATTATTTCCCAGATGGAAATAATCGAGAATCAAACGTATTTGTTTTACGTAAGAGCGAGATTGTACCGAGTCGAGTGATCGGACACCTGCAATAGCAACAAACGCCGAAGCATGTGATCCGATCCAAACGATCAAAACAATTCCTTATCACTATGTCTGATGTGGTTGCATGACCCTCGTGTCCTCACCGCATAACCCATTGGCTTAATAAAGCGCGAGGATGTGCGAAGAGGCGCACTAAAGCCCATGCACCCATAGTATTTCTCGAAGTCCAAACTGCATTGAAACGTGAAGAGTTTCAATGACTACGCATATTCATGTAGCACGTAACTCACATTCAAACGCTTTTGCGGCAAATGGCATGTTCAATATATAAAAAAACCGAATTTACTGCTACAACGCAACCGTAAAATAAATGTGACGACAGGCAGACTGCATAATCGCAATCGCGAAAAGTCAGCTCGATTCCGAAACCAAAAAAAAAATAACGAACATCTGAAATTTGAACTTACACCAAACTTTTCGTTCATATAAATCCAGCTTCAGAAAATTTTGGACTAAAACAAATAAAACGAAAAATTTTTTATATAAGTACAGGGTGATTCAGTAAAACTGAAAAAAAAAGTTTGAGCTAAAGTTTTTTTTAACAAAATTTTGTTTTTCTGAAGAAAATTCATTTGTTCACATTAAAGTGAAAACCAGTGACCACATTTCGAACATCAACTCATTCAAAATGTGTCAAACTATTTTGTTTGGACTCCATTTGTAATTTCAATCGAAGTTGAAAATACAAGTAGCAAACAAAATAAAACGAGTTCGCTGAGCGAACAACGAAATGTTGGGCGCCATATATGTATCAGCGGGGTTTACATAAGTTGCAGTGTGATTGAAATCACAATCAAGCGGGATATAAACGAAATAGGAAATAGTTAAGACTTTACAGGGGTAAATAAATTACCCAAGCAAGGAGTATGCGGTTTTGGCGAAAACAACCGAACTAAGCTAGGGTTCGTTAATTTATTGTTCATCGAAACTGACCAAACTTCACGCGATGCCTTCGAGAGGCATGTCGGGGCCGATTGGCTAAGATATGGCTCCAATCGGTCTTGTTTGAGGCACGTCCCACCCGAATGGACCAAGACAAAAATCATGGTCCCCATGACCATACCCGCCCCTATAAATTACTTGGTTTATTTAATGCCTCATTCGCGTCACCTCATCCACATCTCTCCCTCTCTCTCACAATGTAATTCTTATTATCTCCTAACCATTATATTATTTCATACATAAAAAAAAGAAATATCGTCAACAATTGTAGGTGTAATGGAAAGTATGAACTACTATCCCATAATTTCATTTAATATGATAACAAAAGTCATTCTTCTGAACAGGTTATTTATTATAAAACCCAATATAATTTCCTTAGTTTATAATGTATTGTGCAAAGTTGATTTATTTCCATTATTCTTTTCTTTACCCCCCCCCCCCTTTCCTTTTTTCTTTTCTTTTTTTGTTTTTTTTTTATAATATATATATAATTTCAATCAAAACTTACTCCCGGATCTTAAATTGACTTCCTGATACTTAAATTGTATTTAACAAAAGAAGAAAAAAAAAATTAATAAACAAAACAAAAATACACGGTAAATGAATTGAGGTTGAAAATCCTGTTTTCAATTCCTTTTTCCTTTTTCTCTCCGAGCCCGTGGAACGAAAGGAAAGGAAGTAAACTTTTCTTCCTTCCCTCCTTTTTTTGTTTACGTGTTCGTATATTTTTAAAGAAGACCAATTAAAATAAAAAAATAAAATAAAAATCATGTGTGCTGTGCACAAACGGTAGAAGTGAAACCTTCGGAAAACTAAACAGCGAGAGAATGAGACGAATGCAGGGGTGGGATAGTTATAGGGTTTATTTATTAAAATATTGGTTTAAAAGTTATTTTACATTTTATTATTCACAATCTCTGTTTTCAATTTTAATAAATGGCACGAGTGGCTTATGATAACTAAATTGTGAAATGAATAATTTGGTTGGGATTTGATCAATATATCTTTGAAATACAGCGTCAATTACTGTTTTCGATCTTGTTGTCGAATCAATGCGACTACTGCACTTTTTTGAATTTAATATGGTGTTGAGGAACTCAATCAAAGGGAGCGCTGTATTCAAACCAAATTATTAAAAATTACTACCGAAATTCCGAGTCGGTGGTCGTACCTTTAAGAGCACTTTCTCCAATTTTCGGCCGTAATAATCGTCCTACGCGACAGGCTGTGCATGCTATAGTGGATAAATTCGAATCAACATTTTCACTATTGGATGCTCTAGTCCCAACGAGAAGTTGTACCGCTCGTAGCAATGAAAATATCGCAGCCGTAAGTGAATCAATTCAAAATAAGTCAAATCAGTCCATTTCACGTCGTTCTCAAGAATTGGGCATATCTCAAACGTAATTGTGGCGAATTTTGCGAAGAGATCTTGGCTTACACCCTTAGAAGATCAAATTGACTCAACAACTAAAGCCACTTGACCATTTGAAGCGCCGAAACTTCTCCGTCTGGGCTCTGGTAAAGCTGGAAGAAAATCCAGAATTTCATCAAAAAATCATCTTCAGCGATGAAGCTCATTTCTGGCCGAATGGCTTCGTCAACAAGCAAAATATGCATTATTGGACAGCAACAAACCCACATGTGCTTCAAGAGACACCATTGCATTCACAAAAAATCACTGTATGGTGCGGTTTACATGTCGGAGGCGTGATTGGGCCGTATTTTTTCGTTGACGCGAACGATCGCCATGTTACCGTCAATGGAGAGCTCTATCGTGCCATGTTGGAGGATTATTTTTGGCCAGAATTAGATGAAATTGATATCGGCAATATGTGGTTTCAAGAAGACGGCGCAACAAGCCATACAGCACACGTTACAATCGATTTATTGAAAGAGAAGTTTGGTTTGTTATGTCCTTAATGAAAGACACTTTATTTATCGATTGCTTGGGAGAAATGTAAATTGCCACAATTATAACTAATTTATTATGGTCCAATCTGCTTCCACAAGCAGATATTTCTCCCACTTTAGAAAGCTGAACAGACAGTGATTCTAGTTGTTTTACATTGAGATCTATTTGTGGAGTAACATTTCATTTATATTATTATGGTATATTGCAACTCCGCCTGCCCTCGTATATTTTATTTTATATTGAACAACAATATCGAAATTTGGAATGTCTACAATAACTTCATTATTCACCCACGTCTCGGTAAGAATTAGAAAATTCGACGACCATGCTATTCTGTCTAATTGACGATCCTGTACATGAGCTCGTAAAATTTCTTTTTGCATTAGTTTTCGGCATACTTGGAAAATGTTTTTTTAATATGATAAAATTTTCACAAAACGATACACGTGAACAATACACAATGCTAGCTATGAAGCTTATGAAATGAATGCTTTGTTTGTGTTTTTTGTGTTTGATCAATATATCTTTACGAAACGGTGCACAAAGAAGAGACGAAGATAATAGGAAGCACTGTATTCTGTATTCCATGTATCCGGCGCTCAGAAATCAGAAGGCAACATTTTTTTTTAGTAGGCATATTTATCTCCAAAATTTTTTTTATGCAACATTTTTGCTGTTAGGACTTCTGATCGACTGGTATTTCATTTGGTACAAAAGTGTCGCTTTTTTAGCGTTTCATCGAGTTTCAAATCACTTCCAACGCGGCTAAAGAAGTTTTCTCTTCAAAAACTATAATATGTTGCACTCACTTTTTTTTCTCAGCTCCTCAAAAAAGGCCGTTTCTGCGGCAGCTGCTAAACTGTGAAATAAAAATTTTTAGGGCAATGTATAACAATACCAACATCATTTCGTTTCCGAAATTATCCATGAACCGCTTTACTAAATATGGTGGAGTATACACACGTGTGTAATATACCAATTATGTTGAAAACACAAGAATTTTTCGAAGGAAATAAAAAAAATCTTTCTTTCTTCAATCTGTTGATCCATTCAATTTTTCCCTTTTTAGCCAGATTTATTATATATAATTTAATTTTTACTTTTTGATTGATCACGTTCTTTTTTTTGTATTATTTAATTATTCTTAATAATAAGAAAAAGTCATATCAATGAATTAAATCAAACTTCTCGTTCCACCATTTTGAAAAATTTTGTAACAAGGGGGGTTGCACATACTTAGGGGTTTCTGTTGAAAAAGCAAATCCCCTGATGACCTATGTAGCATATCTTCTTCCTTGCGAGGAGAAGATATGAGATGGTGCAGCAATGTGAGCAGCTAAAAGGCTGCACGCCTAGCTGATCGCACTAGCTAGCTCGCCGGAGGGGTGGGTCGCTGCTCACCACCATCTGCCATCGCGTTACACATAAATTATATGCGTGCAAGATGTATGAAGACGTCGTTAAGACTTTATTGTGATAGCGCGAGCTATCAAGCAAGGAAAATTCGGTTTTTGCGAGAAAAAAAACCGAATAAGGGGGGGTGTTCGTTAATTTGCTGGTCACCGAACTTGACCAGCTATCCGTGAAAGCCTTACGAGGCATGTCGAGGCCGATTGGCAATGGTGTTAATGCCAATCGGTCTTTGGGGCATTACCCTCCCACTTGGATCGACAGCAGAATGCCGATCCCCGTATGTCCATGCTCGCCCCTGCAACTGAGCATGGACCCTTAGTTTTTTCATGCTTTCCCCACACCATTCACCCCATTCGAGCTCTCTCTCTATCCCTCTCTCGCAAATTCACTATCTGAACTTAGCCATCATTCCAACAAAAAAAACTCAAAAAAGTCTAGTGTCGCAATGACGAATTTTTATATATATATATTTTCTTTATTAAGCCGCAAATAGGTTATACACCACTATTCAAAACAATAAAAAAAAAAATTCGTATTCATCAAAACAACGGTAAATTGAAAAAAATTATATTAACATTAAAACAAAGCTTCCTTTACAAGAGAAGTTTTCTTTTTTTCTTTTTTTCTTTTTTTCTTCTATTGGTAATGAATTTTTTTATTGAGGAAAAAAAAAAAAGGAGAAAATCTGTATATATATATATATATATTGTTATAATTTCAGAATAATATAAAACGAACTTACGTGGTTTCCTCAAAGGCCTTTGATGAACCCCCCTGTCCTAAAAAAAATCAAAATTAAGTAACAGAAATGCATACTATGGCAAAAACCATTTCCGAAAGTGAATTTTCTCTTTTATTTTTTTTTTTTCAGAATTTCTATAAGTAAAGAATTTGTTGTTTTTTTTTTTTTTTTTTGTTTTTTTTGAAAAAAAATTAAAGAAAAGAAAATTTATATATATATATGTATCTGATGTCTTATGTTGGGGTTGTCATCGATGTTGAGAGTGGTGATGTTATAGATGATGTTGGTGTTACTCAATGTTGGATGATTGTTTGTTGTTGTTGTTCAGGCAGCCGGGGTTATTACTTGTGGCTACCGGATGTGTTGGGGCCGAACGTTGTGCACTCCAGTGCGGATATATCTTGGGATTATGCTTGCCTGGTATCTTTGTGCAATATGCACTCGGGGTTCCACTTTAATTTTACACTTTTACTTTATCTATTTTTCCAAACTTCCATTATTGTGTTAAATTCTATCTATCCCCTTTTCCAACTTTTCCCATTTTATATATATATATTTCACTTTCTCATTCTTATAATTTCAAAAAAAAAACTTCCATTTTCGTTAAAGCTTTCAGTAAATTAAAATTTTTCTTTTTTTGTTTTTCCGACCTTTCCCACTTTCATATTTTACTTCGTTTTTTCTTTTTTTATTATTTTTTTATTTATATTTATAACTTCAATCAGAAAAAAAAACTTCCACCTTTCGTTTTAAATATCATTAAATCAAATTTTGTTTTTTTTTATCCGACCCTTCTCCACTTTTATATTTTAAATTTCTTCATTTTTATGATTTCAATTAAAAACTTCCATTTTCGTTCTGGATTTTATTTCATTAAATTTTTTTTTCTATCTAGACTCCGAAACTAGTCTTTTTTTTGAATCCCACTTCGAACCAGACTGTATTATTTAACATTTTTGACCAGACTTTTAAAAAAATTTCGACTGACTTTATCAGACTCCAAATACTGACTGACTCTTTTAATCTCCCATCTCCTCTTCGCAAAATTTCTGTTTGGATAAAAAAAACCGGTTTTTCTAATTTTATATTTTTATCCCGCCTATCAGATTACGCCACGTTCATTTTTTTTCCATTTTCTTTCGATCCATTCTTTCGTTCTCGTTCACGGGGGGGGGGGAAGGAGACTCTTTTATCAGCTTATTTCCACCACGGATATGGGGTGAAAAGAAGTTTCTGGAAGAATTTTTTTTAAGACCATGCGGTTTCGCAAAAACTGACCACGCTAATATTTAAATAGTGTTGCCGTGTAGGCGTAAAATTATAAGTAAGCGTGTTGCATTAGCCGCACGTTACAATTTTTCCTCTTCCGATTTAAAAAGATTTATGCTGATTTTTTTTTTCTTTTTAGACTACTCACTTTAAATAAAAATCTAACATATTGTTACTATTTCTCGCGCAATTTCTTTTTTTTTTTTATTCTAAAAAAACATGTGAGGGAAATTACGCGCACGCAATTTTATTTTTAATTTTTTTTATAAATTACACAAGTGCATCTGGCCCAAAATCAAAATTTTTGTATTAAATTTTTTTTTTCACTTGAATTATTATTATCATTTTTCCCTTCCTTTCGTTAAAAAAAAACGATTCCCATTTATTATATAAATTTTATTCCCACTTTCTTTTCTTTTTTCATTTTTTCAATCCCAAAAAAAGCATCTTTCGTCCACCAGATACCAGAACTCTCCCAAGCTTCCAACAAAACTCTCTAAACATCTTTCTTTCTTATCCCATCTTCCGTCCCATTTAATTTTTTTTCTATCAAAACCGGTATTTTATATTTGAAACACCATCGTGTGGTTTTTTTTTCGCAGTCTAACCAGATTTTTTCTCCTTTCTCGCCAAAACATGCCACAAAATTTTGGCGCTTTTTGGTGTTCTCTGTGTTTTCTCTTTTCATGCTTCTATTTCGCAATATGCATTCCGTGCATTGAACTAATTTTCGAGAATTATTAGCTGAATAAAGGTTTAAATGTTAAAAATTAGAATGCGCGATGGTAGCTAAATAGAAAACGAAATTTTTGCGGTCGTTAAGACACAAAATGTAAGGGTTGGTTCACCCACCGTTACAACACAGATTCGTCGGAGATTGATCAATTATCCCAGACGTAACTGAAAAGCGTGTGGGTAGTTTGAGTGGTACGTGAAAGCTTGATCTGCCCAACGTGCGACTCGACCACACCGGAGAAAACAGTCTCGTGCTCTGCCGACTGAGCTAGCCGGGCACCAGACAATTTTGAGAGATAAAAAAAAGATCCGATTTAGACCGCGACAATTGATATACGCTCCTACCTAACTATTGTCTTAAGTCTTTCGCATGGTAAACTCCTATGAGTCTACCCTGCAAATACTCGACTTCATAAAGGGAACCGCACGAACAATCCTACACTTACTATAGACGTTTTTTGCTAAGTCGCTAAGCGTAAAATTTCTTCGGTAGATTTCTTGTCCGGCAATAAATCTCTTTACCCGGGTTCGACGATTATAAATCCGCTCATGCTGTTGGTGAACTTTTGACAAATTATTTTTGATGCGTTCGCGAATTAGCTCAAGGTGGTCTTTTTTCGAGGACACAACCAATTCACCATCATTCAAACCATTTAGCTTTCGCATCAGTTCGTAGGTCGAGCCATGTTTGATCATGTGGGAACCGAACACAAGAAAATATGGATCAATCCCTGTAGATGCATGGATTGTACTCCGAAGAGCACAATCGGTGCCTCCCAAGTTTCGATGCCAATCCCTATGATCGGTGCCAACATAAGAGCGGATGGCCGCCAGTAATGAACGGTTTACACGTTCCGATGCGTTAGCCTGTGGTGAGTAGATAGCTGTACGATTGTGTTTCACACCATACGCTTCAAATAATTTACGAAATTCTTTATTTGGAGTCTTAGACTCTTTACAAACGAGGCAACTCACGACATATTTACGTACTTCGCTAGCCATACCAGGCCAGAAGTATCTTTGCCACAAGCGATATAAGGTTTTAGTAATACCGGCGTGCGCAGCTTCTGAAGGATCGTGCGCCAAACGTACTAGCTCGTGTGTAAGGCTAGACGGAACCCAAAGCTTCCACGATCTATCTTCCTGAAAGATATTGCCAGTGCTAAAGCTTGTCTTGAAGTACACTTGCGTGTCAGGCAGCCTTTGCGCGTTGCTTTCCACTGTATCGATCAGGTCGAGATATTCCTTTTATTTGAAGGCTTCAGAATTCAAGTTTATGCTAGGTACCGAAACTATTTCCGAAATCGCGTGCACGTAAACACGTAAAAGCGCATCTGGCACCACATTTTCTGAACCTTTTCTGTGTTCGATATCGAAATCAAAAACTTGAAGCTTTAAGCTCCATCAAGCCAAACGTCCGCTCAAGTCGCGCTGACTCATGAGCCATTTTAAACTCGTATGGTCGGTGATTATCTTAAACGGCAAACCTTCGACGTAGGCTGTGAACTTTTTAACGCTGTAGTTGCGTTGTGCAGAGTTCAGCTTTTGAGAAATATGGGCGATGGGTTTCTCATTGCCTGCGTCGTCTCTTTGCAGCAAAACACCTCCGACACCGGTTTTACTCGCGTCGCACTTGTAACGACCGTCTTTTAGTAGATGAAACCCTGGAAGAAAAATTGAAAACATATGATTAATTATAGGAAGGAAAATCAATGCAAAATACTTATCTGTACCAAGTGTGAAAGTCCTGTATTGTCTTAATACTATTGTATGTTCCCAAACGAATGAATTACCTAGTAGATTTTTTTTCGTGTCCACAGGTTTTGTTCCAGATGAATTCACTTCCTGAGCAGAAAGTGGACGCAGTAAACAAAGCACCTAAAATTGAAATTAGTGGAAAAATGTTGATATTATTAAAATTATTTTTATATTGTAAACCACATTAGATCAGTGGCAACCTTACTGTTGGTTTATAGAAGCGCGACGGATTGAAATCGACTTCTGGAGTGTCAAAGTTGAAAACAGCTGTGTTGCTGCGATCTTCATGTTTTTCCCCACATATGTGATATCACCATGACCGCAATAATGTAGGGAAGCGACCTGAAACAAAATTAACATAAAATAATTAGAAAATAGAAAATTTTTATGATCATTGGGTCAAACTAACCTTGCTTTCTTTTTTTTGGTTTTCACACTGGAAATAGTAGAAACTTCTGTAAGCACTAATTTTTATGGAATTAGAGACTGATAAACTATCATTACAGCCCGGAACTTATAATTAATTTTAAAAAAAATATAAAAATATTTTTTCGAAAATCATTTTGGCGGGATTTAAAGGACGAAGCCCAAAATTTTAACCTTTTTGCGAGCGCGGCGACCTCACAAAGAGAAAATTCCATATTTGTTAAAAAATAGGCAAAATTATCATTAAATAGGATTCACTAGTAGGTAAATAGTTGCATTGTTAAATAAAGATTATGCAAAAATTAAATAAAAATCATAATTAATAGCATAATATCTATAAAACTAATTAATGCCTATTTTAACCACGAATCCAGTTATCCGAAAGCCTATAAAAAGGCTGTCACGACGAAGAAAAAGGGTTGGTCTTATTCGAAATTTGTGGAGGTCGTTTCGCTACCGAAAATTTTCTTTGGGTTTTAGTTTTTTTTTTATAAATTTGTCTACTTTAATTCTTTTTTTTTTTTTTTAAAGTGGTGAAAATTTAGTTTTTTAATAGTTTTTTTTTTGTTTGGTCATATTTTAAAATTCTTTTGAGGAATTCCGGGCTGTGAAGCATATAAAGGAAGAAAAGAAGAAGAAAAGAAAAAAAAAAGAAAACCGGGAAAAGGAAAACAACGGTTTACCATCAAGAAAAAGTTTATCATACCGGGGTCAACGAATTTGGAATTTCCGAAGATTTGTATGGGTCACAAGGTCGCACCAACACTAGCTTAACGGACACACAGCTAAGTCACTCAAACATATTTTTTTTATTATTTTTCTTTAACTTTTGATTTTTTTTCTTAAATTTTTTTTTTTTTGGTAATATAATTCACGAATAACTCAAGATAAATCAAAGCAAAGTACTAATAAACAAATTAATGAATTCGTCTATAAATTTGACGTTTGTTTTGTTTATTTTGAGTTCACATTTTTAGTTCATTTATTTTTTTTTATATATAAGTGTTATAACTTATATCACATCACTTAAATCATATCACTACACTACACTTAAAGATCCCGGTTGGATCTATACAATAAACTTAACGAACAAGTGAAAAATTGTTATATAAAAAAAAGAAAAACACAAGAAAAACAAAGGTAAACAAAATTTAAATAATTCGCGCACGTTATTTGGAAACGTCAAATACCATCAGTTGCTAGTGTGGTGAATTTAATTCATTTTTTTTTTATTTTTTTTTTGGTAGTTTATACTAAAACGTTTGATTATTTTAAAGGGATCAAAGATCCTGGTCGATGATTTGAATTATTATATAGGGATCGAAGATCCAGGTCGAGTTTTTTTTTTGAAAGTAAATATATATTATAATAAAAAGTGAATTAAATAAAGAAAAGGAATTTGTTAAATATATCCTTATTTGAGTTTTTTTTATTATTTTTGTTTATGTTTATTTTGTGATGTGTTTGGTTAAATTTTTCTTTTACACAATGAAGTGCTAGGAAAATTAAATGGGGTGATTGAGGCCTGGCATGTGGATGGTGCGAATGATTTATTGAAGTTTACGTCGGTTGTTTAGGAGCACAGAAACGGTTTTAATGTTGTCCTCTCTTTTCTTTGAGTTTTTTTTTATTTTTTTTATCCACGCTTTACAAGCATTTTGATCGCTGATGAGAACCCTGAAATTTAACTTAACTGAGAAACCCGGAAATGCGTGGCCATCAGCAAGTCAAAGTGAAAAAAATTTTGAGTGACGAAAATAACCGTTACACACTGTATAATAAAGGGTCTAGTGTAGTCAGGGTTGGCCAATACCGGGGCCGAAGTTAATGAAGATTTTAAGGCTTCAAACGCTACCTGCGCTTCCGCTGTCCAATTACACTTGGCACTTTTCTTTAGGCAGTTAGTAATTGGAGACGACAAGGAGGCATAATTGGCAATACACGGCCTATACCATCCCGTCATACCCAAAAACCGACGAACCTGTTTGGGTGTGGTAGGTGCAGGAAAGTCAAAAATTGTAGATACTTTATTTGAGTCGGTCTTTAAACATCCGTTCCCAACGATGTAACCCAAATATCTAACTTCTCTCATGCAAAATTTGCTTTTCTCCAAATTTATTGTGAGTCCAGCAGAAGACAAGCAACGTGCAATGGTTGCCAAAAGTTTCACGTGAGAATCAAAATCCTCAGAAACTACCAAAAGATCATCCAAATAGACGAAACAGTTTTCTCTTAACTCGACTGGAATTGCTTTGTCCATCAGTCTACACATTCTTTGAGGAGCATTACAGAGCCCGAATGGCATCACTGTAAATTGGTATAACGGTCTACAAGGCACTGTGAAAGCAGTTTTTTCCTTACTCTGCTTTTCCTGCGTCTTTTTCTGCGTCTTTTTCTGCGTCTTTTTACGTTAGGGTGTTGACTTTCCTGGAGTCGAGGAGGGCGAACCTTTCCAGGTTTCCGTACCAAGACTACAGGAAAGTTTCACGCGGTGACACCTTTTTCAATGACACCCAATTCAAACATACGGTCCAACTCAGCATAAATGAGTGCGTGTACCGCAGGCGAAACAGGGTAGTGGCGTTGCTTTACAGGCTCCGCGTTTTCTACCTCAATAATATGATGTTCTAAATATGTTTTTCCTAAACCAGCTTGGTTAAAAGAAGGAAATAAAATTAAGATGCTTTCAAAACGCGCGCGTTGTTCCGAATGTTCAAGAACATAATATTAATATTAAGAATTAAATGTCAGCACATAATTGGTCATTTACCTTTATGTGCAATATCAAAGGAAATGGTAAATAATCAGGATCAGCACATTTTTTATTACATGCACAAATTATTTTAATATACAAGTAAAATAATTCTGTTCTGTCTTCGGTCATTTACCTTTATATGCAATAATTAACTAAGTTGCAAAAAATTAAGATCAGCACATTTTTTGGTTATTCACCTGCATACATTATTTTTGATATAAAATAATTATGTTCGGTCAATTACCTTTATGTGCAATAATCAATAAAATTTCAATTATATGTATGAAATAGATTTATGCTTAGTTAGGATAATTTTAGTATAAATACAGTGATTTTTTGATTAATAAATTAGATTAAAATAAAGTCTAAAACCAACAAGCGTTTTTACTCAAACATCTCATCAGCCCCCCCATCAGCGGTAAGGGCATTCATCAGCAAGCGTTTTACTCCAACAACTCATCAGCCCCCCCCCCACCAGCGGTAAGGGCATTCATCAGCAAGCGTTTTATTCAAACAACTCATCAGCCCCCCGACCAGCGGTAAGGCATTCATCCACCAAGCATTTGACGATCATCAAATCAACTACAAAAAATAAAATTCGTTAAGAGTTACCCCTCTCTTAATATTTGGTCCTTCGAGCACAGTTTGGACATCGACTGTGAAGATACATATCTACATTGTAATATAAAATTAATAATTTTATATCTCAAAAAAAGTTCAAGACAATAAATTTTCTAGATCTTAAATATTAAAATTAAATTTATAGTAAAATGGCAGAACAATTGGACAGGTTAGCATTAAGCCAGAAAGAAATTGGGGATGAACTACAGAAGCTAATAATTAATTTTAAAAAGGACCCCAAAATAAGGAAGACGAAGGAATACATCGCAAAACGAAGCGAAAATGTATTAAAACTTTGGGAAGCCTTTAAAGATCGCGAAATTAAAATTAATGAGTTTCTTAGTGAACAACCACATCATCCGTACTTTACATCCAATTTCCATCATCAGGTAAATACAGCTTATGAAGAAATAACAAGCCTTTTATCTAAGGCCTTGTCAGATGTACAAACGGTTGATAAAGGCCAACATTCTTTAGTAAATGAAGAATTAACCAAACTAATAAAAAGGCAAATGGGATTGATAGCAGCAATTTTGCGACTCATAGAAGCAGTTGTGCAAGAACCATCTCAAAATCAACCCAAAGCATATTTTCAATTAAAAATAAAGACATTAACAGATTATTGGGAAAAAATTATAAATATTCACAGTGATATTCTCGTGTATGCAACAGATGAAGATTACACTAAGGATTATTTTAAAAACAATAATTTTGAAGAAACAGAAGATGTATACCACTCAACCATAATTATTCTTCAAAGTAAATATGATGAATTATCAGCAACAAGCGGAATTTAACAAAGAGTAAACAGGCTACACTATAACACAACTGATACTCAAGCAGATATAAAGCTACCAAGACTGAATATTCCCATATTTACTGGAAAGTACGCAGAGTGGAAGTCATTTCAAGATATTTTTACACAATTGATTCATAAAAATATCACGTTGAGCCCTGCTCAACTAATGTATTATCTAAAGGCACAATTAAAGGGTGAACCTGAACGACTGTTGCAACATTTACATGTAACAGACGAAAACTACGAAACAGCTTGGGAATTACTTAATCAACGATATGATAATACCCGGCATTTAGTTTCAGCCCAAATAAAAACATTCTTTCTACAACAAACATTGACAGGAGAATCAAGTAACGGGCTAAAACGAATTTTCGACACCACAAAGGAATGCTTGGCTGCAATCAGCAACCTGGGCATTGATACCAAATCATGGGACCCTTTGGTCATATACATACTAACAAGCAAACTTGACAAAGACAGTTATATGCTTTATGAACAATCGATAACCGATTCTAAAAAGGTACAGATGCTTGATCATTTTTTCAGGTTCTTAGAACAAAGGTTCCAAACACTGGAGGCAGTTGGAGAAAACTCAAGAGACAATCAACAAAATAAGTCTAATTTCAAAGGTTCTGGAAAATCAAAACATGGCTTCCATATCATACAAGAAAACGGCCATAATGAGTCAACAAAAGATAACAATAAGTCAAATTCTGGATCAAGGGAAAATAGATCAGAAAGAAACAAAATTACATGCCCATACTGTGGTGAAAATCATTACATATATATGTGCAAAAAATTTATCCAACTAAATCCAAAAGAACGGTTTGAAGCGTCGCAACACCTATGCAAAAATTGCTTAACAGGAGAACATGCAATTCGGAACTGCAAGAGCAATAAAACTTGTAAAGTGTGTCAGAAAAAACATCATACATTACTTCATGCTAATACCTCAAATCAAGAAAAAATAAAAACAGTACACACAATAACAAGAAAAGATAGCGAATTAAAGGCAGATTTAGATGTGAACTCACATCTGGCGAATAATAATGCTACGAATATAAAGGTTTTATTGGCTACTGCAATTATAAAAACAATAGTCAATAATTCCACAAAATACCTTCGTGCACTGATTGATCAGGGATCACAAGCATCCTTCATCACAGAAGAATCAGTTCAGAGGCTTAAGCTCAAAAAAGTCAAAAATGTAGTAAAGATAGCTGGACTTGGATCTACAAAAGCAGGCATTACACAACATAGTGTCAAATTGGAAATAAAATCCCAATATTCAGAGTTTGAGACAACGGCGAACTGTTTAGTGTTACCGAAGCTAAAAAAATGGCTGCCAAGTGAATACATATTAGAATCCCAATGGGATCACATAAAACATCTAAATTTAGCAGATCCCAGCCATAATACTCCGGGCCCGATCGATGTCATAATAGGAGCGGACTTATTTGGAGATATTCTACTTCACGGTCTAATAAAGGGACCATCTGGAACTCCTATTGTTCAACAGACGGAACTTGGACGGATTATATCGGGTTTAATGCAAAAAATAGACAGGGAACCAAACGATATAATTTGCTGTATCGCACAAACAGACTTAGATGTCAAATTGCAACAATTTTGGGAGTACGAAGAAATACCCACAGAAAAGATTCAATCATCACAAGAAATCGAATGTGAACAATTTTATGAAGAAAGAACTAAAAGAGGCCCTGATGGTAAATACATTGTTAAATTACCATTTATAAATCAAGATGAAAACATAAATTTGGGCATCTCAAGAAAAAGAGCAATAGCAAGATTACTACAAATGGAAAAGAAGTTTGAAACAAATAAGCAACTAGAAATTGATTACAAACGATTTATGAAAGAATATCTGGAACTTGGATACATGCAGCTCGGCACCACGACCACCGAAAATGGAGAATATTTTCTACCACATCACGTTGTAATCAAACCAGATAGTTCAACAACAAAACTTCGAGTAGTTTTTGACACTTCATCCAAAACAAGTTCAGGAATCAGCCTAAATGACAAAATGCATACAGGTCCAACATTACAGCAAGATTTGATATTAATACTGTTACGATGGAGGAAACACAAAATTGTTTACAAAGCGGACATTGAAAAAATGTATCGCCAAATATGGGTAGCTAAGGAAGACCAGAAATGGCAACAAATTGTTTGGAGAAATTCTACCAAAGAACCAATTCAAGATTTTAAACTAACAACGGTGACTTATGGAACTCGATCAGCTCCATACCCAGCTGTAAAAACATTAAGAAAATTAGCTACAGATGAACGGGAAATATATCCTTTAGCATCAAAAATTTCACTAGAAAACTTCTACATAGACGATTTGATCTCAGGAAATGACTCAGTGGAGGAAGCATTGCAAGTACAATCAGAAATTCAAGCTTTAATGAACAAAGGAGGATTCACATTAAAAAAGTGGGCAAGCAATCATGAAGCCATTATAAAGGAAATTCCGGAAGAAAATAGAGACAAAGAATCGCAGCAATTCAATGAACTAATCAAAACTTTGGGTCTTCAATGGAATACATACAAGGATGTTTTTCAATTTAAATTATCAATTCCAATTCACAGTATCAAAGCAACGAAACGCAGTTTTATATCTGAAGCAGCACAAGTTTTTGATCCATTAGGGTGGTTGGCTCCGGTCACAATTCAAACAAAATTAATGTTTCAAGACGTTTGGTTATCAGGTATCACTTGGGATGAACCATTGCCACACAACATTAACATCAAGTGGATTGAGCACAAGAAAGAACTACAACTACTAGAAACACTAACAATCCTACCATGGATTGGCTTTACAAAGGACAATAAAGAGTGTGAATTACATGGATTTTGTGATGCATCCGAAAAGGCATACGCTGCAGTCGTATATTTGCGAATTACCTCATATACGAACGATACAAAAACATTTTTATTATCAGCCAAAACAAAAGTAGCACCACTATCGAAAAAATTGTCAATCCCACAATTAGAACTTAATGGCGCGGTACTGTTAACGAAGTTATTAAAGAAAACCATAGAGGCAATACAAATACCAAGTGCAAAAATTGTTAGCTGGACGGACTCAATGATAACTTTAGCATGGATAAGAGGCCACCCTACAAAGTGGAAAACATTTGTAGCGAACAGGGTTTCAGAAATACAATCCTCATTTCCCCCGAGTCATTGGAATCACGTAAAATCCAAAGATAATCCTGTTGACTGTGCCACTCGGGGCATAAAACCGTCAGAATTACTTAAAAACGAATTATGGTGGTACGGTCCAAAGTGGCTGCAAAAACCAAAAATCGAGTACACAAAATCATAAAAAATCGAAGAGACAACAATCGAGTGTCGTAAAACAGTCACAACAGCGATCATAAAAGTTAAAGAAAATCCAATTATGGAAGCAATAAATAGATATTCAAAACTCGAAAAGCTAACCAGAGTATTGTCATGGTGCATCAGATTCACATCAAATTGCAAAACAGCAAGAAAGGAAAAACAAACTGGAGCGTTATCAGTAAAAGAACTAGAGCAGTCTAAAGTAATTATAATCAAAACAATTCAAAGAATTGAGTTCAACGATGACTTAAACCACTTAATATCAAAAAGAAAGCTCAGTTCGAAGTCAAAAATTACATCGTTAAACCCATTTGTTGATCAAAATGGTATATTACGTGTTGGAGGACGGCTTCGGCAATCAGAACTTACATTTGAAGCAAAACATCCTATAATTTTAGCATACAAGTCACATTTTACGACTTTAGTAATTGACGCTGCCCACCAAAGCGCACTACATGGAGGAGCAACTCTAAATTTGGGAGTCATACGACAACAATATTGGATTCTAAAAGGATATAGTGCAGTTAAACAACACATTCAAAAATGCATCAGATGTCATAGGTTCAAGACCCAAAATAGAATTCAGCTAATGGGTAATCTTCCACGCGTAACACCAGCAAGACCATTTCTAAACAGTGGCGTAGATTATGCAGGTCCGATCGAGATTCGAATGTCAAAAGGAAGAGGAGCTAAAGCATACAAAGGTTACATCGCCATTTTTATATGTTTATGTACAAAAGCAATACATATAGAAGCAGTTTCAGACCTCACAGCTGAGGCATTTATCGCAGCTTTCAAAAGATTTACTGGACGGAGAGGACTAGTAGCAAACTTATACTCTGACAATGCAACAAATTTTAAAGCAGCTAGTACAGAATTTGACAAAGCAAGTAAAACCTTAGCCGACAGTGGTACGCAATGGCATTTCATACCACCCGCCTCTCCACACTTCGGAGGAATATGGGAAGCCGGTGTGAAATCAATTAAGCATCATTTGAAAAGGACAATTGGAGAAACGAAATTAACATACGAAGAATTAACAACAGTGCTGGCACAAATAGAAGCTTGTGTCAATTCAAGACCTTTGTATCCATTAACTGACGATCCTGAAGATTTAGAAACCCTAACTCCGGGACATTTTTTGACAGGTTCAGCGCTACTTGCACCACCACAAAGCAATTTATTAGATAAAAATATAAATAGCCTAACCAGATGGAAATTACTGACAAGAATGCAACAGGAATTCTGGAGCAAATGGTCTAGAGATTATCTCAATAGACTTCAACAGCGTCCAAATGGATGTCAACCAAAGAGAATCTGAAGGTTGGAGATCTGGTTTTATTAAAGGACGAGCTACTACCACCAACAAAATGGCAACGAGCAAGGATTATGGAAGTACATCCTGGTGAAGATGGACTTGTCAGAGTAGTTACGGTAAAAACATCAAAAAACACCTTTAAACGGCCAATAACTAAAATTAGTCGTCTCCCAATTGAAAGCACAAATATGGAAATCAGAAATGAATCATCCGATAGAGAACATGAAAGCCAGAGTATTGAATGCCTGCATATTACTACATCAAAAGTTAAGAAAACAGCATCTAAAAGCATAAAAAGCAAAGAATTAAATACTCCAATGCCTTGCAGACAACAACTTTCAGCAGTCAAGGGAAATACACCTTTCGACATATCTACAAACCAACTAATAAATAAATCCAGGAAAATAGCGTTACAGAAACCACGTTCAAAAATAAAAATCAATCCAACTCAGATTCCAGTGAGGCCTCCAATCGCCGAACTTATGAAATCGGCCATCAAGCGCAAAGCAGAAAATCAACCATCTCATCTTCAAAAAAACACCCGATTATCATCAACAATATTATTCGTACTCATGCTATTTCTTTTTATTGCACCAGCTTTAGGCGAAGAAATGAATGAACCTTTTGAAATTAAGGAGTTTGAAAGTCGTCCAGGAATTTATTTTGAAGAAATAGGACGGATTGATTTATCTAACAACGAGTGGAACCTCATAATATATTATAACTTATCTAATTACTGGCACGAACTAATTGGTTTCAGGAACACAGTTAAAAATATTAATATGCTATGCCACAAATTAACTCCCGAAACACAAAATTATTGTTTGGGAATAACAAAACAATTCCAACAACATTTAATGGACATGGAACCCAATAATAAACTATTACACAGTGCAAATGGTGAACCATACATTCAGGTACGCAAAAAGAGAGGAGCATTAAATATAGTAGGAAACATAGCTAACTCACTTTTCGGAGTTTTAGACTCTGACTTTGCAAAACACCATGAGGAACAACTGCAAAAAGTAAGAACGAACGAAGAGTACTTATTAACACTAATTAAAAACCAGACATCCATCACTGAAGCTACTATGAACATAATTAAAAAAGATGAACTCGCAATTGATCATCAATTCAAAATTATGCAAGAACAAATGGAAGCTTTACAAAATAATACTCTTAGCGGTAATATTGAATTAATAAACCAAAACAGAGCACAACAATTAAACAATTTGGCGATATTTACGACTTTAATAATGGAAAGATATCAGAGAATACAAACAGCTCTGCTGGATGTCATAACTGATACACAAAATGGTAAAATTAATCCTCTATTATTGACGCCTGAACAATTACAAACGCAAGTCCGAGTATTAAAAAATAATTTGCCTCCAAATTTGAGAGTTCCAGAAGGCTCTACAGCAGCAGAAGAGTTACTGCAAATGTATACTCTACTAAAAGTGAAGACACGAATTACTAGCCAAAATATTATATTTAGCATCAGAATACCACTCGTATCAAATCAACAATACCAATTGCTAAAAATTATTCCTATTCCAACACCGCACGAAAACGATTATGTTCTTATTGATCCATCAAGTGACTATCTCGTAGTAAGCCTTGACCGTGAACAATATTATCTAATGAGCAGCAGTGAGTTACACGATTGCACACACTTAACACAAGGACGATTTTTATGTACGCAATATCATCCAGTCTACAATTTACTTTCAAATATAAGTCGATGTGAAATGAATTTACTCCGTCACGAGAAAAGAATTTCACCTTCATGTTTATTTAAAACAATGAAACCGACACAAATATGGATTCAACTCAATAATCCTAATGGTGGATATTTGTTCTAGACTAGGAATACACGTTCAATATAATTTGTAAAGATCAAGTTACAGCAAAGACTTTTAAAAATGATGGCATAATAAAAATCAATCCAAACTGCGTAATAAAACAACAAGCTATGACTATAACCGCTCACAACTCATTCACCAATCAAGCACACTCATCCTTCATTCCATCCATAAATATCAGCGAACAACTGACAAAGGAAGTCAATATGCACAAAATGGAGATGATAAAACCATACCTAAGCATACGAGGAAGTACCAACGACATGAAGGCATTAGAAAAAGCTATTGGAAAACTAAAGGAACATATTGAACTACCGACACACATTAACAAGCATGATATACATCAATTTAGTCTCATCTATATAACTATTGGACTACTGATAATGACAGGATTATATCTAATTTGGAGAAAATACCATAAGCGAACCATAACATTAAAAAAGCCAACGAAACCACAACCAATGAAAAGAAACACAATTAGCACAGGCAAAATAGAATCCACATTGTCGCTAGAAGATTTTCAACTAAATTGTGAGGCGGGAGAATGTTCAAGAACATAATATTAATATTAAGAATTAAATGTCAGCACATAATTGGTCATTTACCTTTATGTGCAATATCAAAGGAAATGGTAAATAATCATGATCAGCACATTTTTTATTACATGCACAAATTATTTTAATATAAAATAATTCTGTTCGGTCTTCGGTCATTTACCTTTACATATATGCAATAATTAACTAAGTTGCAAAAAATTAAGTTCAGCACATTTTTTGGTTATTCACCTGCATACATTATTTTTGATATAAAATAATTATGTTCGGTCAATTACCTTTATGTGCAATAATCAATAAAATTTCAATTATATGTATGAAATAGATTTATGCTTAGTTAGGATAATTTTAGTATAAATACAGTGATTTTTTGATTAATAAATTAGATTAAAATAAAGTCTAAAACCAACAAGCGTTTTTACTCAAACATCTCATCAGCCCCCCCACCAGCGGTAAGGGCATTCATCAGCAAGCGTTTTACTCAAACAACTCATCAGCCCCCCCACCAGCGGTAAGGGCATTCATCAGCAAGCGTTTTATTCAAACAACTCATCAGCCCCCCGACCAGCGGTAAGGCATTCATCCACCAAGCATTTGACGATCATCAAATCAACTACAAAAAATAAAATTCGTTAAGAGTTACCCCTCTCTTAACACCGAATTTAGCGCGTCTGTGTTGGGATCGTCAATTGACAAACAATCCAATCTTTCGTTTTTGGAAAATATAGTCGGAGCTATATCGAATTCTTTTCAAAAATCTACACTTTAATATAGATTTTGAGTAAGTCCTGGTACTACGTATAGAGAAAGGGTTTCTGTAGTGCTATTATAAGTAATTGGAATCGCTATTTGACCATGTACGGGCTGAGATTTACCATCAGCCGTTTTGACTGAGGTGGGACGACCAGTAATTAAAATTTCATGTCGCTCGAGGAAATGTAATGCGCCAGCGCCTAGACAGGATACGCTTGCACCACTGTCCAAAAGGCCAAAAAGGGATTCGCCGTCGATTTCCACCTTAGCATATGGTCGAACGTCATGTTTTAGCTTCACAAATGCGGATTCAAGCGTAGGCATTAACTCGTTTTTACGATATCTGTGTCTGAAGCAACGATTTTCACTGTCAAATTTTGGAGGGGAAAAAATCGCATTTTTATAATTTATAATTTGTAGTGCGTTTCGGATTCCAAACCAAATTCTTTTGAATTAAATAATGAAAGTTAATAAATTTCCTATATAAAGTGTTTAATTTCTGGGTGTAATAACAGACAACATCCAAAAGTTCGGAATTTTCTTTCACAACTAAGCTTGACATATTTTTTAATAAAATGTGTGAATTTTCGTTCTTGCCGTATAAAAAAAAGTTTTTATGGTGTTTATTTACTTATTGGTAATCAAAAAGAAAATATGTTCATTCATAAAGTAGTAAAAAATTCCTTTTTTTTTTAATCCACGCCGCATCGTCAAATCCCACTTTTTTTTATTTTGATTTTAACGAAATCTACCAGTGACAGTCATTTTTTGGTTAAAATGGGGGCAATTCTTAAAATTTTTGAAAATTCAGCATTTTCAGTTTTAAATGTTTTTTTTGTGGTTTTAAAGTTTCCAAAAAATGAGGCTCTACGTATGAAATGGCTTTCGGCTATTGGTTTACGCAGGAAAGGAAATATATAGGCACATACATGTTTATAATTATTATTTAATAATTTAATTTTGTATGTTTAAGAAAACTTGATTTTTGTAGCAATCAAACGCAAACATTTTTTTGCAATTCGGATGTTCCAGAATGCATGAGCTTTTTGCCCATTTGCAATGTTGCCCCTCCGAATTCATGTTTTTAACGCCACCACTACGCCGCTCACATAAGCAATAAAATGCAAGTGCATTCCAAAAGTGCTTCAATTTCCCCTGCGAAAGGCCTATCCATATTTTCCCTAACCTAAGTGCGGATTCCACCGTTTTACCTACAATCTTTTTTTGTTTACACTTTTCTATGAATTTACTGATTTTATTCGGTTTTAACACAGTATCGATTATTCCATGTCTAGCTTCGTCATATTCCATTTGGCGTTGATGTAATGTTTTATTCGACTTTTCCAGTATATTATTAGATGGGATTTTATTTGCCGTATTGCGTTTCAAAATTTTAATATTCGACGAAGAATTTGGTTGCAATGATTTATCAGGACTCAAGGTTGGTTCTATTTTGATTGGTCCGGGAGCATTAGTGGCAACCAGGGGTTCCCGTGCGTCTCTCGGTACCTCTGTGCGTTTCCCTGATTACAGTTTGGGCACATCGGTAACGACACATTTTTTCTACCACAACGATAACAGAAGATGGACCGTTGAGGTATTGTACACTCGAAGAAACCATGACCAATATTATCACAGTTCCAAGACTTGACTCTCGAACGACCATTAGCATCCATAGCTTCTAAATGATTTTGGATTACGTTTACCGCATATTTTCGCTCGCATACCTTCGAATACTACTATCGTTTTCTATTTCGGTAGATTGATGTGGCAAATCACTACCGAAATGAGATGAGTTTATCTTGTATTGATTAGATATCGATTCGTTTTGGCCGCCTCTGGTATATGATTGGTGGTTATGCAGATAATTATTTTGGTCGAAATCAATTGGAAAACTTTGGTATGGGAGATGAGAATTACTATCTTGTTTGTAACGAGAATCAGGTCTAAAGTTTGAACTAGCAGGTGAGTTGTTTATATTGAATTCGTGACTGTCCCTATTTTGGCGAAAATCAGAGGCGTGAAACATTTCGTTTGTTTATCTAAACCTATCCTTACCTGAATTAATTCTGTTATCCACCGAATCTTGTCCATATGAAAAGTTACGTTCATTAAAATCATCTAACTCACGAATTGGCCGTGTTGGGTTTTGCCAAGTTCGTCGTGGGTCTCTTTCAGAAAGATGGCGTTCCGCTTTGCGGCATACTTCCTGGAAACGACTTAAACTCATGGCAGGCATTCCGAAAATTAAATTTGCGATCTTGTCCTTGACATTACTTCTCATAATATCGGCCTATTCTATTTCCGTCATAGTGATAAAACCGAATCGTAAAAATCATCAAAAGATTCGTTATTTGATTGCTTTCTTTCAAGCATACGACGCATAATCTCATGGTCGGTGTCAAGGCTCTTAAATTGATGTCCAAGTGCCGACTTTAGGCCATGCCAATCTATGTGAGGTTCTCGTTTCAGTAGTCGCCAATACCACTGCTCAGCCTTACCGAAGAGCAGGGTATGAAATTGGGTACAAATGGCGTACCACGAACTATCCGCATGTGATGCCATGGTTTCTATGCGGAAAATAAATTCTTCCACTGATATGTCATGATCCTTTCCACTGAACTTGAAACCTCATTTGTCGATTCGGGTATCATGTCTGAAAATAGCGTGTCGAACTTCCTGACCATTACGATTCGTGCCTGGTATAAAATTTGAATTACTATTTGGAATACGCCTCTGATTGTGATTCCGATGAAAAGGTGTATCCTGATTCAAATTATGATTGGGGTTGACTTGATTGTGATTTGACGCTGTAATAGCGTTTACATTGTAAGGTACGTTCTGATGAACAGCACCGTATGGAGGTGGTGGTAGTTGATTAATGCTTTGGTCTGTCATTGGTTGACTTAGTCTTTGAGGAACATTCAAATTATATTTTTCATTCAGATAATTGAGTTTAGCAGACTGGTCAACTGTTCTTGTCGGAGCCACTGAATCTGGTGCTTGCGGTTGTGTATTCATTCTCATTCGTTTGATTTGATTAAGTAGATCACCTCGCCATTTGATTACTTACAGCCGTCTCGATCAAAGTGCCTATTCTTTCCGTTGATGGAAGATATGACAGAGAGAGGAAAGAAGCGCCGTCGCTAGAACCCCACCGAGTCATAGATGGGTTTGGCGCACCTCTTCCTCTATCAGTACGACTACGAGTATTCATTACAGCCGGAGCTACGAATTTTGAAGCCTGTGTAACATTCAACGAAAGCTGTGATTGGCTACGCGTTACGCGAGATTCATCTTGACCGGTTAATACATTCGCCGTAGCACCTTGCTCATTTGGGTTCGATTCGGTCTCCACGATTGGATCACGATTGGTTAGGTTGGTTTTTGAGGTGGCACCTGTATTTCTTTCCGTCATTTTGAAACTACATCAAAGAAGTTTAAAAAAAACGGATCAAATTATGTTGGGTGTAACCAGAAGATCGTATATGTGCAGAATCAAAACCAAATGCCCAAATGATACTACTATCCAAGTTCAACAAAACAAGAAAATCAGATAAACTATCAGAACGACGTCAGATTTAAAGGTTTCATGATCACTTACTGGTTGACAAGTGTAAACGTGCCTTAGGTACAGTCCGAATTCAGTATAATAAGATCAAATCTGGTAATTGAGGAATTTTTGTTCTCAATATATGTTTTAATTTATAAAAACGGACAAAATAATAGAAAAAAAAATCTTGATAATAATAAACAAAATATAATAATAATAAAAAAATGTTGATAATATAAAAAAATAATAATGAAAAGGAATCCCCCACCAAAATATATGTAAAAAAAATTAAAATTATAAAAAAAATATATTCAAAGATAGTTTCCAAAAAAAATAAATTCAAGAAAAAATAATACATTCCAAAAAGCAATATAAACTAAAACAAAAGAAAATACACTTAAATAAAAAAAAACAAAATAACAGAAAAAACTAAACCTTAAAAAACTAATGAAAACTAAATCATAATCAAAATTACTAAACTAAACTAAACTTAATCGAAACTGAATTAAAAAAAAAATAAAAAGATAAACTAAACTTAATAAAGAAACTAAAATAACTAAACTAAATCGAAAAAGGAAAAAAAATTTTACTTCCGAAAAAATTTCCCTTCAAAAAATTTTTCGAAAAAAATTTCCCAAAATTTTAAAAAACTTGTATTTCCCCGGAAAACTCCCAAAAGGAACTTTAATTTAATTCCCCTAAAATTTGAGAAAGAAAAGTTGATTTCCTAAATAAATTACCAATATTATTTCCCAGATGGAAATAATCGAGAATCAAACGTATTTGTTTTACGTAAGAGCGAGATTGTACCGAGTCGAGTGATCGGACACCTGCAATAGCAACAAACGCCGAAGCATGTGATCCGATCCAAACGATCAAAACAATTCCTTATCACTATGTCTGATGTGGTTGCATGACCCTCGTGTCCTCACCGCATAACCCATTGGCTTAATAAAGCGCGAGGAAGTGCGAAGAGGCGCACTAAAGCCCATGCACCCATAGCATTTCTCGAAGTCCAAACTGCATTGAAACGTGAAGAGTTTCAATGACTACGCATATTCATGTAGCACGTAACTCACATTCAAACGCTTTTGCGGCAAATGGCATGTTCAATATATAAAAAAACCGAATTTACTGCTACAACGCAACCGTAAAATAAATGTGACGACAGGCAGACTGCATAATCGCAATCGCGAAAAGTCAGCTCGATTCCGAAACCAAAAACAAAATAACGAACATCTGAAATTTGAACTTACACCAAACTTTTCGTTCATATAAATCCAGCTTCAGAAAATTTTGGACTAAAACAAACAAAACGAAAATTTTTTTATATGAGTACAGGGTGATTCAGTAAAACTGAAAAAAAAAGTTTGAGCTAAAGTTTTTTTTAAAAAAATTTTGTTTTTCTGAAGAAAATTTATTTGTTCACATTAAAGTGAAAACCAGTGACCACATTTCGAACATCAACTCATTCAAAATGTGTCAAACTATTTTGTTTGGACTCCATTTGTAATTTCAATCGAAGTTGAAAATACAAGTAGCAAACAAAATAAAACGAGTTCGCTGAGCGAACAACGAAATGTTGGGCGCCATATATGTATCAGCGGGGTTTACATAAGTTGCAGTGTGATTGAAATCACAATCAAGCGGGATATAAACGAAATAGGAAATAGTTAAGACTTTACAGGGGTAAATAAATTACCCAAGCAAGGAGTATGCGGTTTTGGCGAAAACAACCGAATTAAGCTAGGGTTCGTTAATTTATTGTTCATCGAAACTGACCAAACTTCACGCGATGCCTTCGAGAGGCATGTCGGGGCCGATTGGCTAAGATATGGCTCCAATCGGTCTTGTTTGAGGCACGTCCCACCCGAATGGACCAAGACAAAAATCTTGGTCCCCATGACCATACCCGCCCCTATAAATTACTTGGTTTATTTAATGCCTCATTCGCGTCACCTCATCCACATCTCTCCCTCTCTCTCACATTGTAATTCTTATTATCTCCTAACCATTATATTATTTCATACATAAAAAAAAGAAATATCGTCAACAATTGTAGGTGTAATGGAAAGTATGAACTACTATCCCATAATTTCATTTAATATGATAACAAAAGTCATTCTTCTGAACTGGTTATTTATTATAAAACCCAATATAATTTCCTTAGTTTATAATGTATTGTGCAAAGTTGATTTATTTCCATTATTCTTTTCTTTACCCCCCCCCCCCTTTCCTTTTTTCTTTTCTTTTTTTGTTTTTTTTTTATAATATATATATAATTTCAATCAAAACTTACTCCCGGATCTTAAATTGACTTCCTGATACTTAAATTGTATTTAACAAAAGAAGAAAAAAAAAATTAATAAACAAAACAAAAATACACGGTAAATGAATTGAGGTTGAAAATCCTGTTTTCAATTCCTTTTTCCTTTTTCTCTCCGAGCCCGTGGAACGAAAGGAAAGGAAGTAAACTTTTCTTCCTTCCCTCCTTTTTTTGTTTACGTGTTCGTATATTTTTAAAGAAGACCAAATAAAATAAAGAACTATAATATGTTGCACTCACTTTTTTTCTCAGCTCCTCAAAAAGGCCCTTTCTGCGGCAGCCGCTAAACTGTGAAATAAAAATTTTTAAGGCAATATATAACAATACCAACATCATTTCGTTTCCGACTCTATATTTCATTTTCCATATACTCCTTTTTGCTTTCGTTTTTTCTCTCTTTCTTTTTCTTCTTTTTTTTTTAAATTATTAAATAACTATGATGAACTAATGCAATATTTATTAGAACAAGTAAAGCCTAAAATTACTTTAAAAGAAAATCTTTCTTTCATCTTCAAAATTTTTCTCTTTTCACCCTTAACAAAATAATAATATTTATTCTTTTTATTTTTCCAGGGGCATTAGCCTTATTTGGAAGTAAAACTATTCTAATTTCACACAATGATAAAAAAATATGGAAAAAAATTACGAAATCAAAACAAATGTAACAAAAATTCTTTTTCCCCCAATCAAGTCGAATTAAAACTTCCATGATGCTTCTATTTCTTGAGCTCACGTCTGATAACACTTTGAAACATTAATATATACACCCAAAATGGCAGCTTCGTTGATGTGGAACCATAATAACTCCGATAACTGGTTGCGATGACTCAACATAGAAAAGGGTAGTTCCTCCTAAACTGCATCAATGAAATTATCCATGAATCGCTTTACTAAATATGGTGGAGTGTATACACGTATGTAATATACCTTTTATGTGAAAAACACAAGTATTTCTCGAAGGAAATAAAAAAAATCTTTCTTTCTTCAATCTGTTGAACCATTCAATTTTTCCCTTTATAGCCAGATTTATTATATATAATTTAATTTTTATTTTTTGATTGATCACGTTATTTTTTTCTTTTTGTATTATTAATTATTCTTAATATTAAGACAAAATCATATCAATGAATTAAATCAAACTTCTCGTTCCACCATTTTGAAAAATTTTTCCTTTTTCGATTTAACAAGATTTATGCTGATTTTTATTTTTTTACACTACCCACTTTAAATAAAAATCTTACATATTATTACTATTTTTCGCGCAATTTCTTTTTTTTTATTCTAAAAAAACATGTGAGGAAAATTACGCGCAGGGAATTTTATTTCTAATTCTTTTTTATAAACTACACAAGCGCATATTGCCAAAATAAAAATTTTTGTATTAAATTTTTTCTTTTTCACTTGAATTATTATTATCTTTTTTCCTTCCTTTCCTTCCTTTCCTTAAAAAAAACGATTCCCATTTATTATATAAATTTTATTCCCACTTTCTTTTCTTTTATCATTTTTTCCATCCCGAAAAGACTATCTTTCGTCCGCCAGATACCAGAACTCTGAAACTTCAAACATGACTGTGTAAACATCTTTCTGCCTTATCCCATCTCCAGTCCCATTTAATTTTTTTTTCTGTCAAAACCGGTATTTTATATTTGAAACACCATCGCGTTGTTTTTTTTCGCAGTCCTTTCTCGCCAAAATATGCCACAAAATGTTGACGGGTTTTATTTATTTATTTATTTATTTATTTATTTATTTATTTATTAATTAGGAACAATCAAGGCCACAGCCCATACAATGATTGATAAGTAATTCACAATTAGTTCAAAAGTAATTTGAGTAGAAAAATTAAATTAAAACCAAAATTAGAAAAAAAAACAAAATTAAAGAAAAAAAAGAAAATTGAACTTAAAATTAGAGTTAAAAACAAAATGAAAGAAAAAGAGAAAAAGAAAAAAAATAAAAAATATAAATTTAAAATAAAAATTTAAAAATAAAAATTATAAATTTATCTGCTTGCATACTGTCTCCCCATAACAATCCACCAGCCGAAGTTTTACCGCAACGTTATAAAAAAAACAAAAGAGAAATGAGAGCTTGGCCACCGAACAACAACCCAATGCAGATACTCTAATTGAGAAAGCAGCATTCTGGCTCTAGTAGGTTTTTTGGTTTTCCCTGTGTTTTGTCTTTTCAGGCTTCTATTTCGCAATATGGATTCCGTGCATTGAACTAATTTTTGAGAATTATTAGCTTAATAAAGGTTTAAATGTTGAAAATTAGAATGCGCGATGGTAGCTAAATAGAAAACGCAATTAGTAGGTTCACCCACCGTTACATTCTGTAAGATAAAAAACTTTGTGATTAGCCAAGAGAAGTGATATGAAAGCTTTCCGGAGTTTTAGATTTAAGAAAATTTTTTAAAATCATTAATGCGAACAAATTATCTTGTTGCCGTTCAAATTGGGATAGATGAAGGGCGAGTTGAAATTGTTCCATTTCAGAGGTCTAGTTTTTTTCACAAACACCACAGCCGAGTGCTTAAGCTCTTCGGAGAAGTTGACGCGATTCTCTTTGTTTGCGACAGAGATTTATGCCATATTCCGGTAACGTAGGTATTTAATACGGTTTTGATGCATCTTCTAAGTTTGATCCATTTACTTGTGTTTCTTCCAGCTACCTAATTTGAATTTACTGCTACTTTATATGGAGCAATAGACGAGTTTTTTGAATAGAACCAAGAAGACGCCTGTCTTCGCGGTCACTTGTGACCCTGTTTCTGCAAATTTTTTTGATCTTTTTAAGTGTGTCTAACTCTTTCTATTTCTCTAATAGTAGACAAACAATCTACCATGAAATCTGATAAGTTTCCGCAATTTTAGTAGCAGAAATTTCACACTCAAACTTTGTTACAATGGTCGCTCGGTCTTCCACATTGATTTCCGTTCTTTTCGCCATTTTGAAAGCTTTTACAAAATTTTTTTTTTAAATACTAAAGATTAAATATTAAAATATAATTTTCTTCCATAATTTTATCGTTACTCGCAAGTCAACGGACCATACTGACCAAAATAGATGATTTCCCACAATAAAAGTTTATACTGCCGTGTATAAAAAACATCCACCCATTTTCGCCCCTTTTTTTTGTTATTGCATTTTAAACATATCATTGCTAAATCTTCAAGAAAAAAATGTTGTAAATTCTAATTATAACCCAATAAAATCGGCATGCAAAGAAGCGTTTTTCAAAAAATTTCAAGTGTAAAAATAATTATGACCACCCCTGTAGATACATTAAAGGTCAGAAAATTGCGCATATCGGTTCACATCGTACGATTTCGACGATGATTGTATCATTTGATTAAAAGTACACATTGGTAAAAATACACATACAAAATGTTTTCGTATGCGCAGTTTTCGTGTGAACGGGAATATGCATTTCTTGCGCTGTGTAACTGTCACACTCATTGTACTATATTGTATAATATCGTGGCGTTTTCCTCTGCAGCAATTAAACCAAATCAGTTGAGTATAAAGAAAATATAGAAAACAAAACAAAACAAATGTCGTTTACCCGATAACTCCAATAAATCGTTAAAAATTTTAAAATATTTTGTATACTGAGTAAATTAATGAAAATCATTCTGGAATGGCATTTTCTGTACGGCGATAGGTTATTGTCGCTTTTCGGCATTCCGTAAGGTTATATCGCCGTTAATGAATTTGAGACGATAGCTCAAACCCTGCCGTTTTCAAATAATTTTAGAAGTTGATGCCTATGTTTTTGGTAATTTTTTATTTTATTTTATTTTTGCATTAAACATTTTTTCTTAAATAATATATTAAGTGTTAAAGTTCTTTGAATATGCAAAAGTGCACTTTTATTATTTAATAAAGGGAAAGTATTAATAAATACATTTCCATACAACACAATGTTTTTTTCTGACGAACATACTTTTTTTTTTAATTTAAACAGATTATTTTCAAAACTAACTCTAGCGGTCAGTTTCGATATCACCTTAAGGAAAGCCGGAAATCGATAAGCGACAATCAGTTGTCGCCGTACAGAATGCCATTCCTGTTTTTACATAAAATCTAAATTGCTATCTAATATATAGCGTACTTCAATAAGGGCACTAAAAATATTTTTATAAATAAAACAAAAACGGTTTGAGATATCAACGAATTTCTTACATGGATGTTTCCAAAGTAAACAGGACTTTTTGAATCTAGCGCCCCTAGTGGCGCCGTCTATATGTCGACTGGTGCGTTAGAGTCTGCTATCCTTTATCGACTTCCTGTGAGAATTTCATGACATTTCATCTATTGAAAGTGAAGTTATTGCGTTTTAAGTGTCAGTATGTTTGTGTCATCGGTGCGAAAATGAGCTTCGAACAAAGAGCCAACATTAAATTTTGTTTTAAAATTGGTAAAACTTTTACCGAAACGTTTCAATTGATGAAACAAGTTTATGGCGATGATTGCCTATCCCGTAGCAGAGTGCACGAGTGGTTTCAACGTTTTCAAAGTGGTCGTGAGGACATAAATGACGATCAACATGTGGGCCAACCAAAATCCGTGATCACCGAAAATTCCATCGAAACTGTGCGTGAATTCATCAAAAATCAGCCGAAATCATCATTGAAATTCATGGAAATGGAATTGAACATCTCCAAAACATCGATTTATCGCATTTTGACCCAACATTTGGGTTTAAAAAAGGTGTGTGCACGGTTTGTTCCGCACAAATTGACTGACGACCAAAAATTGCTCAGAATTCAACATTCGAAGGACATCATTAAAGAGGTCAAAAAGGACAAAAACTTCCTTTATAACATTGTGACTGGTGACGAAACGTGGTGTTTTCAATATGATCCCGAAACGAAACGCCAGAGTGCTGAATGGAAGGCGCCGGACGAGCCGAAACCCAAAAAATCGCGCCTGGAGAAGTCAAAAGTGAAGACAATGCTGATTTGTTTTTATGATTCCAAGGGTATTGTCCACAAAGAATTTGTTCCACCCGGTCAAAACGTTAATGCGGTATTCTACCTAGGAGTTTTGAAGCGTTTGGTGCGCCGTATTCGACGTGTTCGGCCCGAATATCGCGAAGATGGAAGTTGGCGTTTGTTGCACGATAATGCGCCGTCTCATCGATCGACGCTTGTGACCGATTATCTCACCAAAAATCACATTTTAACCATCAACCACTCCCCGTATTCACCGGATATGGCACCGTGCGACTTCTACCTTTTCGGAAAAATGCATTTGCCGATGAAAGGAAGGCGTTATGCAGACGTAGAGGCCATTCAAAAGGCTTGCACCGGCATACTGGCGGCCATACAGGCCAACGAGCTAAAACACTCGTTCGACATGCTTTTGGACCGTGCAAAAAGCTGTATTGAAGCAGAAGGAGACTATTTTGAATAAAATCAATTGATTTTGCCGAAAAAACCATTTGTTCTGTTTTTTTTTTAAAGTCCTGTTTACTTGGGAATCCACCTTGTATTTCATGTTAAAGCACATTCTATGCCATTATGTATGGAATGCAATTTCCTTCGCATGGCCACCACGTTTGCAAAAGTCCAGTTGTTGAACCCAATTTTCGACCACTTTTTCGCATAATTCGGCCGATATTGCAGCAATTTCGCGTTCAATATTTGCTCTGAGCTCTTCTAACATCGCTGGCTTATTGGTATAGACCAATGACTTCACGTGACCCCAAAGAAAATATTCGATAGGCGTCAAATCGCATGAACGAGGCGGCCAATTGACGAGTTCATTTCGGGAAATAACACGCCCACCAAACTTAATTTTCAATAAATCGATTGAAACATTCGCTGTGTGGCAAGTGGCACCGTCATGTTGAAACCACATATTGTCCAAGTCCACATCGCGCAATTCGTTCAAAACTAATCAGTTAGCATGATTCGATTTCCATTAATTGTAACGTGGCGGTTTTCAGCTTCAACGAAAAAATATGGCAGAATGACACCTCCAGCATGTAATCCACACCACACAGTTATTTTTTGCGGATGCAATGCTGTCTCTTGAAGAATGTATCTCTTGAAGAATTTTCAATTGTCGAATGGGCAGGTCGGTGATGTTGTCCATAAATTGGTCGCAATGCTCTTAAAGTTGCGGCAACCGACTCAGAATATTTTCAAAATTTCATCCGGTTTTGATATGTTTTCTTCCTTCACATAAACTTAAAAGGAGGAAAAATGGTTATTATTCTACAAATTCCTTAAAATTTACTAAAATGTAGTTTGAAAAAATTAATTTCATTGTATCAAAATGAATAAACATTTTATTCTGAAAGTTATAAACAAAATAGTAATTTTATGAATCTTTTGGAATGACAAGAAAAAAGAATGGAAGAATGGAATGTGAAAAAGGAAGATGTGTCATGGGTCATCTAGAAGTATCATTAAAAAGTAGTTATTATAATTCCCAAACTTTTTTGTCTCGTAGACCACTTGCCATGTTTTTCGGTTTTGGTAGACCGCCTGCTTAAGTGATATTGATTTTTTGCAAATTCATCAACTTCAAATGTATTTTTGACAACTGGTATAGTGCTACTCTTTTTGAAAGGGCTAAAATTGAATATACCACCCCAAGATCATAAATATAATGTAAGATACTATGATGAAGTAATGACAATTATTCGGTTCATTATTAAATTTTTTTTCGCTGACATGGACCCCTTGCCGACCCTTAGGGGTCGATATAGACCACTTTGGGAATCACCGGTCTAGGGCCCCATCAGAAATGTAAGGAATATTCGTTTTAAAATTAACAGCGTCTAAAAATTGGTGCATTCAAATTTCGTGAGAATTGGGTTAGTAAATATTTTGCCGAAGTTTACCGAAGTGTGCCGAAATATTTCGAAATTTACCAAAATCGCTCTTTAAGAAAAATTATCGATATATTTCGATTATCGATACATTTTTTAAATATTTTGCCGAAGTTTACAGAAGTGTGCCGAAATATTTCGAAATTTACCGAAATCGGTCTTTAAGAAAAATTATCGATATATTTCGATTATCGATACATTTTTTAAATATTTTGCCGAAGTTTACCGAAATGTGCCGAAATATTTCGAAATTTACCGAAATCGGTCTTTAAGAAAAATTATCGATATATTTCGATTATCGATACATTTTTTAAATATTTTGCCGAAGTTTACAGAAGTGTGCCGAAATATTTCGAAATTTACCGAAATCTCCCGAAAATTAACGGTCTTTAAGAAAAATTGTAAAATAAGATTTTTAAACTTCGGCAAATTTCGGTAAATGTTGGCAAAATATTTAAAGATTTAAACAATATAACTCTTCCAAATTTCAAACGAAATTTCCACAATTTCTTCTGCGGCAGCAACGCGCCGGGTACCAGCTAGTTTATTATAAGTATTGTAGAGACATATGTTAGTTATTGTAGTTTAAAAAAAGGTGAGAAGAGCAAATTCGAAATTACTTTATACTATACGTGTGTTGAATGAAAATGACTAAAATATTTACAGAAAACATACATACTGTCGTGAGAATAATTTTTCATACAACACCATTTTTTAGAGATAAGGTTATATTTGGAGCAGTAAAATCCAATTTTTTCGAAATCTGTATATGAGCGTTTATTAATATGATGTTTAGGAATATAAAAGCGAAAAAAAAATTAAAAATGTGCAATATGTTGAAGCAATTAAACAAAAAGTATAATTCACAACAGAACATTTTTTTAAGACTTTTTTAGTTGTGATTGTGTGGTTTTCTCTAATTTTTCGATCCAGATGTTCCCAGAGGTACACGTTGGGTGGCTGCGGTGTAGTCTGTAAAACTTTGAGATGTTTCTACAACTGCCAATTCTTCACATCGTAAGCCTTAGGCTTTAGGTCACTGTCTTGATAGAAGAAGAACTCGTTTTCACATTTATTCTTTCTCGCTCTCTTCAAGGTGACCAAGTAATCCTTGTGGTTAATTGTAGTTTGAATGAAACCAAAGTGGCCCATACCACTCTATAGCACCCTATATCATAACGTTACCTCCATCATGCTTAAAAGTTTTTTTTCTGTTCCTGGTGTTAAGTGCTTTATTTTTCTTCCTCCAAACTTTCTGCTGTTTACTATTATTTCTAAAGATGCTAAACTTACTTTCATCCACAAATATAGATTTTTTTCAAAAATCTGCTGTTTGATTCCCATGTATTTTCAAAAATTCTAACCTCTTCTTTAAGTTAACATCACTTAGAAGTTTTTTACTTCTAGCAATACGTGAATTATATCCAAATGTTGCCAATTTTTTTTTGAATTCCTGTGTCCGAAACGAAATGACTTTAAATTTTTATTCAATTCAACTGCTGTAATTTTAGGATTGTAATTGATTTCCCTAATTAAAAATCCTTCATCACAACTATTAATTTCTTTGTTCCTTCCTGCACCCAGTTTATGGTCAACTCTTCCTTGTTTATAGTATCTATCACAAGCACACTGCACAGTAGAATAGGTAAGGTTTACTATCTTCGCAATTTCACGAAATGTTTTCCTTTTTTCGTGATGGAAAATAACTAAAGAGCGAAAGTTTATGGAAGTATTTTTCACCGTTTTCACCATTTTTAATAAACTCACGATTTTGAATACAGTACAGTACTATTAAATAGCACTTCGATGCGCAACACGCTTAGAAAGCTGGATTTCGTCACTAGACGAAATTTTATCGTTGCGGTTTTAATTGTTAGAACACAACCGCCGATCATAATGAAATTGCCTGCATATGTATGAAAAATTACTCTCATAAATTTTCTGTTCTGAAATATACTTTTTGTTACATTACATTAATATATTGCGCATTTTTAATTAATTTTTTTCGCTTTTATATTCCTGAACAACATACACTTACACCTCTTTGTGTCGTTTCATTTTGCGTTGTTTTCGATCTTGCGTCGCTCCCAAAATACACCAATTTTCACTCTGCGTCGTAGATTTTTTGAAGTTGCGTCGTTAATTTTTTTTTTACTTTATTTTTTAAGGTACAAATTTACATTTTTTTGTTACAAATAATTATTTTACAATTAAAAAATATGATAATATTAATTTTGTTTTAAAAACATTAATAAAGTTTCTTTTATTTATGTTTCTCAAATTATAAATTTTATTAGTTTTTTTCTTCACATCGTTTCTCATACAAAATGTTAATTCACTTTGCGTTGTTTCTGGAATTTTTTTGGGAACTTATCTTCAATATTCACATGGTTTCTCATACAAAATGTTAACTCACTTTGCGCTGTTTCAGACTGAAATTTTGTTGGGGACCTATCTTCAATATTCACATGGTTTCCCATACAAAAGGGTAATTCACTTTGCGTTGTTTCAGACTGCGTCACAAAATTTTGGAACTTATCTACGACGCAAAGCGAGGTCTAGGTGCCTTGATAAACGCTCATATGCAGATTTTACTGCCCCAAATAAAACCTTTTCTTTAAAAAATGGTGTTGTATGAAAAATTATTCTCACGTCTGTAGTTAAGTACACTTAGATGGATTAGTCATTTATTATTTTCTTAATATCATTATTACTCTATTCTACCCTTTGATTAATTTATTTATAAGAATCTTTTTGTTTATGAAATAAGAATATTTTTTGTTTATTAAAACAAGGTGGCATTTTTAAGAATATCTTTGTTTATTAAACCCATGTGGCCATTCGTCACCTAAAATTAATTAAATGATATGATTTAAAGTTTATAAACATTAAATGACGATTTAAAGTTTATAAACATAAAATCAATTAAATAAAGTGTTGAAAACATAGAATAAGATAAACTAAAAATGCTTAATTGTTAAAGCATATAAAAGGCTTAGATTAAGAAAGAATTGTATCAGTATTTTCGGTAACTTGACAAGATATTGTCAGGCTGGGCTTCGCTCCCGTTGTATTGGTCAAATAAAAGTTTTAATATAAAAACTTGTGTTTCATTTCAATAAGTGGTGGACAAGGTCCACAAAAATATATTTTTTTAATATATAACTTAAAGAAATCGTAACTCTGTATATATCAGAGGGGCCAACCTGCGGCTCGCGAGCCACATGCGGCTCTTTGAAGGATTATTTGTGGCTCTCGATAAATGTACCCGAGTTCCCTTTACATTTTTGTGCTATTATATTTAAAAAAAAATATTATTGTTCCGTAAGTGTTTCAAAATGTCTTTTAAATTACTGACAATAAATATGAAAGACTAAGTGCAACGTTGTAACAAATTTCATTTCCGTCCAAGTTAAGAATGATGGGACTCATTGAAAACTGCGACTTACGTCGACATTATGAAAACAATCATCCTTAGTTTTCTAATCAGTATCCACCAAATTCCAAATTAAGATCAGATAAACTTGCTTCTTTAAAATCAAATTTAAACAAACAACAGTCAATTTGGTGACCTTTAACAATCAAGCTAATAATGTGAAAAAATTACAACTTTTTCAAAAGGACATTAAAAATAAAACATTTTGTCATTTTCCTCAAATTAAAAAAATTTGTTCCAATATTAAACAAGAAAAACTCAACGAGTATATAAAAAGCTAGAAGGAATATTGACGGAATTCCAAAATAGATTTCAAGACTTGAAATATTTTAAATCTTCTCTTGATTTTTTTCTGAATACATTTGAAATTAACATAATTCAAGGTGAGTTTTCCATTTCCAATATAATTATGTTCCAAAAAGCATCTGGAGAATTAGAATTAATAGAGATGCAAGAAAATCAAGCTCTACAATTAAAATATACGTCGACGTCGATTACTGAATTTTGGAAATTTGTACCAGAATCGAAGTATCCTGAATTAAAAAAGTTTTCTTAAAATTTATAATTTCTTATATACTATAAAAATTTTTGTCTTTTTTGTTTTTTCTCAAAAAAAAAAATCATATGGCGTCCTCGTTGATTAACAGCTTAAAATGATTCCGTAATACAACCACAATTAATTTATGTTTGGTCATATATATATATATATAGGTGTAATGCGCCTTTTCCATTTACGGCGTCGAAATGTGCAATTAATAAAACAAATGGTTTTGAATGTTTTCAATGCTGGGTGTATCGCAAGCAAAGTTGTTGTTGTTAAAGGTACAATAAATCGTCATTAACAAAAAACATTTTTTTTCTGCTGGAGCTTTTTGATGCCATTTTCCTTTTTTTTTCTTTTTGAAAGAAAAAAAAATGCTTGAATTCGTTTTATTTGGCTCCGTAGATGACCTTTTCCAATATTAATATGTATGTACACACGTGTCCAAATATATATATATATAGTGTAATATATGCGGATCTACTTGTTTCCTCCAATAACCAAATTTATAAAAAAAAATTTTGCCTTTTTCCATTTACCGCGCCGAAATGTGCAATTAATAAAACAAATGATTTTGAATGTTTCCAATGCTGGTTGTTACAATATATCGTCATTAGAAAAAAATTTTATTTTCTCCTGGAGCATTTTGACGCCATTTCCCTTTTCCATTCCTGTTTAAGAAAATACCTGAATTCGTCCTGCTTTCTGAGTAGATGACCTTCCAATATTAATAGATCACATCAAAGAAATTAAAACTCAATATTTCTTTTTAACACGTTTACATAGATTTTAATGTTATTAAATTTACTTTAAAAAAAAAAGTAAATAAAATTTTTTTGTTTTTTTCAAAAAAAACAATCACTTTTCTATACAAAATTTTTAAGTTCAAATTTCGCGTCGTTTTAGTTTTTTTCTCTTTTCCTTTTTTTTCTCGAAATTGAAAATTAAATCCTTCCGACTTTTCTTTCAAACATTTTTTTTTTTTTTTTAAATTTAGACTTTAATAATAACTTCCGAATTGTTTTGATCTATTTTTCTTTTTCATTTTTAATTTTACCCTAAATCCAGCTGGAATCCATTCTTGTTCATGGTAAAGATAACAAAAAACCAACTACTCCAGTTCATCATCCAAACAAGACTCTCCCTTATCGACAAAAAATTTTTTGTTCATTCTGTTCGCAAAACTTTTTTTTCAGCCTCAAACCAAAACCGGTATTTCTTTTAATTTTTGTGATCTTTTGTTCACACTGGCGGATTGCATTCGTTGCTATCTCATGAAAACATTCGATATTACGGGACATTTTTTTTTGTTTTCTCGTGTTTCATCATTCTCCTATATTCTATTTAGTGTTACCAGGGTAGGCGTTCGACTGATTTCCCAGAATTTTTAGTAGAAAATAGGGTTAATGTTGGAAATCAGAGTGCGCGGGAGTAACTAAATAGAAAACGCTATTCTAGTGGTCGTTAAAACCAAAGTGTAAGTATGTTGTTACACACGCCGTTACAACACAGTTAAATCTGGGATTGATCTATCAACCCGGACGTAACTGAAAAGCGTGTGGCTGGTTTGAGTGGTGCGTGAAGGCTTGCACTGCCCAACGTGGGACTCGACCACACCCGAGAAAAGGGTATCGTGCTCTTCGACTGAGCTAGCCGGGCACCAGAAACAAAATTCTGAGAGACAGAAAAAAAAATGATCCGTTCTAGACCGCGACAATTATTATACGTTCCTACCTCACTATTGCCTCAAGTCTTTGGCATGGTAAACCCCTATGGTTCTACCCTGCAGATCCTCAACCTCATAAAGGGAACCGCCAATCGCACGAGCAATCCGACACTTCAGAAATTTACGATTTAGCTTAGCATTGACGTTTTTTGCGAAGTTACTAAGGGCGGAATTTCTTCGGTAGACTTCTTGTCCGGCAATAAATCTGTTTACCCGGGTTCGACGATTATAAATTCGCTCATGCTGTTGGTGAGCTTTCGACAAATTATTTTTCACGCGTTCGCGAATTAGTTCAAGCTGGTATTTTTTCGAGGACACAACCAATTCACCATCATTCAAACCATTTAACTTCTGCATCAGTTCGTAGGTCGAGCCATGTGTGATCATGTGGGAACCGAACACAAGAAAATATGGATCAATCCCCGTAGAAGCATGGACTGTACTCCTAAGAGCACAGCCGATGCTTCCCAAGTTTTGATTCCAATCCCTATGATCGGTGCCAACGTAAGAGCGGATGGCCGCCAGTAATGAACGGTTTACACGTTCCGATGCGTTAGCTTGTGGTGAGTAGATAGCTGTACGATTGTGTTTCACACCATACGCTTCAACCAATTTGCGAAATTCTTTAGATATAAATTGCGGTCCGTTGTCTGAAAATATAGTCTCGGGTACGCCGAATAAATTGAAGACATTTTCCTCCAAGAAATCGGTGATCTGCACGGCAGACGCCTTACGTAGTGCCTTGAACAAAACAAATTTCGAAAATTTGTCTAAAACAACTAGGAGAGTGGTGAGTGGTGTTACCATGCTTAGACGGAGGGTAGGGTCCTAACAGGTCAATATATAAGTACTGGAATGGTCTGTCAACTTCAATCTGCTTACCCATTGGCGGCCTCAACACACTATTTGGAGCCTTAGACTCTTTACAAACGATGCAACTCGCGATATATTTACGTACTTCGCTAGCCATACCAGGCCAGAAGTATCTTTGCCGCAAACGTAAACACGTGAAAGCGCATCTGGCACCACATTTTCTGAACCTTTTCTGTGTTCGGTACCGAAACCAAAGGCTTTAAGCTTTAAGCTCCAACGAGCCAAACGTCCGCTCGAGTCGCGCTGACTCATGAGCCATTTTAAATTCGCATGGTCGGTGATTATTTTGAACGGCAAACCTTCGACGTAGGCTCTGAACTTTTTAACGCTCAACACCGCAGCGAAACATTCCAGTTCCGTCACGCTGTAGTTGCGTTGTGCAGAGTTCAGCTTTTTAGAAATATATGCGATGGGTTTCTCATTTCCTTCGTCGTCGCTTTGCAGCAAAACACCTCCGACACCGGTCTTACTCGCGTCGCACTGTATAATAAAGGGTTTAGTGTAATCACGTTGGCCAATACCGGGGCCGTAGTTAATGAGGATTTCAAGGCTTCAAACGCCAATTGAGCTTCCGCTGTCCAAACAAACTTGGCACTCTTCTTTAGGCAGTCCGTAATCGGAGACGACAAGGAGGCATAATTGGCAATAAACCGCCTATACAATCCCGTCATACCCAAAAACCGACGAACCTGTTTTGGAGTGGTAGGTGCAGGAAAGTCAAAAATTGCAGATACTTTATTTGAGTCGGTCTTTAAACATCCGTTCCCAACGATGTAAACCCAAATATCTAACTTCTCTCATGCAAAATTTGCTTTTCTCCAAATTAATGGTGAGTCCATCAGAGGACAAGCAACGTGCAATGGTTGCCAAAAGTTTAACGTAAGAATCAAAATCCTCAGAAACTACCAAAAGATCGTCCAAATAGACGAAACAGTTTTCTCTTAACTAGACTAGAATTGCTTTGTCTATCAGTCTACACATTCTTTGAGGAGCATTACAGAGCCCGAATGGCATCACTGTAAACTGGCATGACGGTGCACCAGGCACTGTGAAGGCAGTTTTTTCCCTACTCTGCTTTTCCAACGGTATCTGTCAAAAGGTGTCTTTCAAATCAATACTTGAAATGAAACACGTTTTCTCAAGTCTACTGAGAAGGCCTTCTATATGTGGAAGTGGGTAAGCGTCTTTTTTCGTTAGGGTGTTCACTTTCCTGAAGTTGAGGCAGAGGCGAACCTTTCAACGCGCTGACACTTTCTTCAATGACACCCAATTCCAACATACGGTCCAACTCAGCATACATGAGGGCTTGCACCGCAGGGGAAACAGGGTAGTGACGTTGCTTTACAGGCTCCGCGTTTTCTACCTCAATAATATGTTGTTCTAAATGTGTTTTCCCGAAACCGACTTGGTTGAAGGAAGGAAATAAAGTTAAGATGCTTTCGAGACGCGCGCGTAGTTCCGAATTTAGCGCCTGTGTGTTGGGATCGTCAATTGACAAACAATCTACAGTTTCGTTTTTAGAGAATATAGTCTGAGCTATATCGAATTCCTTCCAAAAATCTACACCTAGATATAGATTTTGGGTAAGTCCTGGTACGACGTATAGAGCAACTGTTTTTATGATGTTATTGTATGTAATTGGAATCGCTATTTGCCCGTGCGCAGGTTGAGCTTTACCATCAGCCGTTTTGGCTGAGGTGGGACGACCAGTAATTAAAATTTTATGGCGTTCGAGGAAATCTAAAGCGCCAGCGCCTAGACAGGACACACTTGCGCCACTGTCCAAAAGGCCAAAAAGGGATTCGCCGTCGATTTCCACCTTAGCATATGGTCGAACGTCATGTTTAAGCTTCACAAAAGCAGATTCCACCGTTTTACCCAATAATTTCTTTTGTTTCTAAACCTACTAATTTTACTCGGTTTTAATACAGTACCGATTATTCTAAGTCTAGCTTCGTCATATTCCATTTGACGTTGATGTAATGTTTTAGTTGATCTTTCCAGTATATTATTATTAGACAACATTTTTGTTGACGTTTCGCTTTTCAAAATTTTAATGACAGACGGAGAATCTGGTTGCAATGATTGATCAGGACTCAAGGTTTGTTCTATTTTGTTTGGTCCGGGGGCATTATTGGCAACCGGGGGTTCCCGTGCGTCTCTCGGTGCCTCTGTGCGTTTCCCGGATTACATTTTGGGCAGATCGGTAACGACACACCTTTTCTACCACAACGATAGCAAAAGAAGGACCGTTGTGGTATCGTATACTCGAAAAAACCATGACCAATATTCTCACAGTTCCAACACTTGAACCGTGATCTACCATTAGCATCCATAGCTTCTAAATGATCTTGGATTCCGTTTAGCTGTAATGTAATAAAACATTACACATACTTCTAGTTATAAATCACAGTAAAGAACCAAAAATTACTGTAGACACTTTTCGGCGAAAGTTCTACTTTGTGAATGAAAAATAATGAATTGCGAAATGCATTAAAATTACTTGATGCATTGCCAAACTTATTATCGGCAAAAAATTACATTGATTTTGTAATACATGTTATTGGCATGAATTATGAAATCAGTGAAAACATTCTAGAAAGAAAGTAAACCAGAACTATTGCATAAATGTTCTGCGACCTAAAAAATAATGAGTACAAAGTATGAATTTTCTGCCTATAAAAATACTGGCTTTGAATAACCAAAAAATCAGTTCTAAAAATATCGGATAGCCGTTAACGACTCAAAGTAAAGTTGTGACGTTTTAATAAAAAAGTTCAGTTCTGAAAAATCAGATACGCGGAAACGACTTAAACTAAAGTCGTTACGTTTAAAAAAAAGGAAGTTAAGTTCGGAAGTTACTTTAAAAATAGTAAAAAGGGAATAGTTATTTTCCTTGCTCGCGAAAGTCCGTGTGGCAAAAAGAAAAGAAAGAAGAATTGTGTTTGAAAGTAAAGAGATTTTAACCGTTTGTATTTGCAGTAATATATAAATTTCTAAGAAGAATTGTGTTTGAAAGTAAAGAGATTTTAACCGTTCGTATTTGAAGTAATATATAAATTCCTAAGAAGAATTGTGTTTGAAAGTAAAGAGACTTTAACCGTTTGTATTTGAAGTAATATATAAATTTCTAAGAAGAATTGTGTTTGAAAGTAAAGAGGTTTTAACCGTTTGTATTTGAAGTAATAAATAAATTCTAAGAAGAATTGTGTTTTTAAGAGAAATAGAAATAAAAAGAATTGTTCAAAAGAAAACAAAAAGAATCCTGGTTTTATTTAACAACATTTAACATAGTGCTCGGTGAGTAAAAAGTGAGAACCAGACAGCAAGCAGAGAATTATGTAAGTCTTATATATATTAAATAAATTATAACACCACTCAAGCGTTGTTTAACAATTGTCACCATCGAATACACGGATCGACCCAAAATCGAGCCACCAATTCGCGATTCCAGCTTCTTCGCAAATAAAACTCTAGTAATCGTCTAAACAATTTCACGGAGAGAGTCACGAGAGTCGTCTGCAAGGGCTAATTGACACAACATGGCCACATATTTTCGCTCGCATACCCTCGAATACTACTATCGATTTCGGCAGGTTGATATGGTAAACTACTACCGAAATGAGATGAATTAATGTTATATTGATTCGATACCGGTTCGCGAGGAAAAGATTGGCCACCTCGGATATATTGTTGATGGGTATACGAATAAATTTTTTGGTCACAATCATTTTTAAAGTCTTGGTATGGGAGATGAGAATCATTTTCTTGTCTGAAGCGAGAGTCTGGCATGAAGTCTATTCTAGCAGGTGGGTTGTTTGCACTGAATTCCTGACTGTTTCTATTTTGGCGAAAATCAGTGGTGCGAAACATTTCGTTTGCGGGTCTATGTCTATCATTATCCAAATCGGTCCCATCATTTACCGAATCTGGTCCATATGAGAAGTTATGTTCATTAAAATCATTCAATTCATGGATTGGCCGTGTTGGGTTTTGCCAAGTTCGTCTTGGTTCTCTCTCAGAAAAATGGCGTTCTGCTTTGCGGCATACTTCCTGAAAGCGACTCAAACGCATAGCATTCCGAAAATTAATTTTGCGATCTTATCTTTGACATTACCTCTCATAATGTCGGCCAATTCTATTTCCGTCATAGGAATTCTTAACCGATGGTATAGTGACATGACCGAATCGTAAAAATCGTCAAAAGTTTCGCTATTTGATTGCTTCCTTTGTAGAATTCTACGCATATTCTCGTGGTCAGTGTCAAGGCTCTTGAATTGATGTCGAAAGGCCGACTTTAGGCCATGCCGATCGATGTGGAGTTCTCTTTTCAGCAGTCGCCAATACCACTGCTCAGCCTTATCGGAGAGCTGGGTATGGAATTGTGTACAGATCGCGTACCACGAATTAACCCCACGCGATTGCATAGTTTCTATGCGGAATATAAATTCTTCCACCGACATATCTTGATCCTTTCCACTAAACTTGAAACCTCATTTGTCGATTCGGGTATCATGTCTGAAAATAGCGTGTCGAACTTCCTGACCATTACGATTCGTGCCTGGGTTAAGATTTGAATTCCTACTTGGGCTACGCCTTTGGGTGTTATTTGGATTAAAAGGTATGTTTTGATTCGGATCATGATTGGAGTCGACTTGATTATTATTTGACGCTGAAATAGCGTTTACGTTGTAATTTGGGTTCTGATTATTAGCACCATATGGAGGTGGTGGTGGTCTATTTACGTTTTGGGTTGTCGTGAATTGGTTTGGTCTTTGTGGAACATTCAAATTGCATTTTTCGTTGAGATTATCAAGAGACAAAGACAGGTCAATTGTTCTTTGTAGGGACACTGAATCTGGTACTTGCAAATGAGGATTAATAGTCATTCGTTTAATTTGATTTAAGAGCTCACTCTGAATTTTAGCCATTTGGTTGCTCACTGCTGTTTCGATCAAGATGCCTATTCTTTCCATTGATGCACTAGGATCGGATGGCGAGAGGAAAGAGGGGCCATCACTGGAGGGCCTTCGTGTCACAGAGGGGTTTGTCTGAGACATTCCTCTTCCTCTGCCAACACGACCACGATTTGATGCTGCAGCCTGAGGTACAAATTTTGGAGCAGAAGTAAGATCCATTGAAAGGTGAGATTGACTACGCGTTATGCGTGGCTCCACTTGAACTGTGTTATTACTTGTCGACGCACCTTCCTCACTTGTATTTGATTTGATCAAATTAATTTAGGTGTATGAGTATAAGTTTTGATGGGATCTCAGAACGAAATAAAATCAAACGCCCAAATCTAATTGACACTACTGTCTAAAAGGAATGTGTGAACACACCTTAAGCTTAAAAAGAAAACCAAATTACAATCACTCAGATCAAACTCCAATCAAAACGCTCACGTTCACGTGCTGCCTCGATAGATACAAAGTACAGTCAGAAATTCACTATAATATGGACAAATCAGGTAATTGAGGAATGTTTCTTCTCAAATGTTTTAATTTTTCAAGGAGAAAAAATAAAAAAAAATTGATAATAACAAATGAAATATAATAATAATAAAAAAAAATGCAATAATAAAAAAAGATTGTAATATATAAAAAAAATATAGTAATAAAAAAAATTGATAATAGAAAAAATTTAATAATATTAAAAAAAAAACTCCCCCACCAAAATTATTTAAATGAAAATGATAAAAAAAATTTTCAAAAATATAATTTCCAAAAAGATAATAAATTCAAAAAAAAAATTATGATTTAAAACTGAAATAAACTAACCCTAAAAAAAACTGTAAATAATAAAACTAAATCGAAAAACGTAATCGAAAAAAAAACTAAATCGAAATGAAAAAAATTGAAATAAACTAAACTAAATATACTAAACCAAACTTAACTAAGCTGAACTTAAAAAAATTTAAACTGAACTTAATAAAAAAGTAAACTAGGCTTAACTAAACTAATCTAAATAAAAAACATAAAGTAATTTAAAATCGGCCTATAGCCGACTTTTTGATGCCCTATGGTAGAAATGGGAGAGAAAAATTGTGAAAACTAACAATATATCAAGGTTTTTCTTCATAACTTTGTTTGCCCTTGTCAAAATTTTCTCTAATTTGTAAGTAACTCAGACCCTGGTAGCATAAGTCTTAGTTGCAAATTTCATTCAAATCGGTGCATTAGTTCTGAAAATACATCAAAAAAACTTTCTGAACAGGGTTATTTCTTCCTACGACTACTTCTTTCGACACTATCCTTAGACCGATATCACTGAAATTTACAATGGTATGGTCTATTAATGTAGTCAACCAATATAATTAATTTAAACAAAATTGCTATACCAATTTTCCAATTAAACCCGAAAAACTATATAAAAAGAAACGACAAAACTTTATGGTCGTACCTGTTTTTCCTTAATAACTTCGCTGCCCCTCAGTCGATTTTGCTGAAATGCAATACCAAAACCACTATAGCAATAACCAAGTAGCTTTCTAAATTTCATCAAAATTGGATAGCGCGTTCTTGAGTTATTTTGTCAACGGACGGACGGTGGTACCAAACATGGAGCATTAATATAGGGAATTTTTTTCAGAATTTTGGCTCATTTTCAAAACCCAATTACCCCAATTTGTTCTGCCAGAATTTCACAATTTTTTTTTCTAAGTATTCTATAAGATGTCATCTTTTCAGCGCGCTATAATATAACTTGATAGGATTAGAACTACTAAAGTTATACGATTCTAAAGCCAACTATTGGAAAAAAAACGCCACGAACTTTCTGCTTAACTGAATATTTTAAGCTTTTTCTCTCCATAACTTCGTTTGTTCATTCTCAAATTGGCCCAAATTCACAGGTAGGCTGGCGTCTAATAGTATAAACACGGTTCATAAATTTGATTCAAATCCGTATAAAACTTTTTAAAATACATTGGAAAAACTTTATAAACAGGCTTATTTTAGGCTACAACTATTTCTTTCTCCACTATCCTTGGACCGATTTCACTGAAAACTAATTCGGTATCGTCTATCTATGCAGTTAACGTATATAATTAATTTGAACAAAATCGGGTCACAAATTTTCCAATTACATCCGAAAAACCATAACAAAAAACGACAAAACTTTCTGGCCACCCTGGTTTTTCCTTTATAACTTTGCCCCCCGTGGATCGATTTGGCTCAAATGCAATACCAAACCAAGTTAAGGAATAAGCAACTCAAATTATAAATTTCATCAAAATCGGATAACGCGTTTTTGAGTTATCTTGTCTACGGACGGACGGACGGACGGACGGACGGACATGCATAAATCGATATAACTTTTGATTCCCTACACAACCATACCTTTGAAATTTTTCTCCGATTATTATTTCTATGTGTTACACACTTAGTGACAAAACTAATATACCCTCTGGTAGTACCTACCATAGGGCATAAAAATCAAAAAACTAACTAAATCAAAAAACGAAAAAAACTTCCTGCCGAAAAAAAAATTTCCTTTAAAAAAGAATTTCCTCATGAAACGTATCAAAATTATTTCCCGAAAACAATTCGAAGACTAAGTAGCCTCGAAGAAAATCAAGAAAAAACCTTACGAAATAGTTCCAAGATAAACTCCCAAAAGGAATTCCAAAAAATTTCTAAATATCAAACGTATATGTACGTAAGAGCGAGAGAGAGAGACGAAACAAGTGGACGACACGAACAAAACATAAACCCGACATACACTCACGAAAAGAAAATTGGATGTTGTTGTGTGACCCGCGAATTGTACCAAGTGATGGGACAACTGCAATAGCAACAAAGGCCGATGCATGTGAGCCGATCCAAACGATCAGCACAATTCCGGACCACTCTTTCCGATGTGGTTGCATGACTCTCGTGTCCTCACCGCATTATTCACAGGCTTAATTAAGCACGAGAATGTGCGAAAAGGCGCACCAAAGCTCATGCATCCACACCCATAGCATTTCCCGGAGTCCAAACTGCATTGAAACGTGAAGCGTCGCAATGACTACAATATTCATGTAGAACGTAATCCACATTTCAAACGCTTTTGCGGCAAGCGGCATATTCAATAAAAAAAACCGAAGTTACTGCTACAACGCAACCGTAAATAAAACGTGACGACAGCCGGACTCTACATAATCGCGATCGCGAAAAGCAAGTCCAATTCCGAAACCAAAAAAAAACACGAACATCCGAAATTATGTTCACATCAAAAATTCGTTCAGAAATTTTGATGATGTGAACACACCTTCAGAAAAAAAATTGACTGAAAAAACAAGATGAAAATTTTTATAAGAGTACAGGGTGTTTCGAAAGTTTCGAAAAAAAGCTTGAGTCAAAATTTTCAAATTTTAAAAAAAAAATTTTTTTCTGAAAACTTGGTTTACCATAAGGTGACAACCAAAACACCATTTTCAAACATCAACTCGTTCGAAAATGTGTCAAACAATTTTGTTTGAGCTCCATTTGTAATTTCAACCGAAGTCGAAAATAGAAATGGCAAACAAAATTAAAAATCCGCTGGCAGAACCAACGAATCGTTGGGCGCCATATATCTAACTGCGGGGTTTACATATGGGGTTTTTACGAAGAATGTAAGTCCCCTGATGATCTTTACAGCATATCTTCTTCCTTGCGAGGAGAAGATATGAGATGCTGCAGCTAATGTGAACAACTAAAAGGCTGCACGCCAAGCTGAGTTGCGCTTGCTTGCTCGCCGGAGGGGTGGGTCGTTGTTCACCACCATCTACCATCAAATTACACATAAATTTTTATGCGTGCATATGAAGATTAATGTCGTTTAGGCTTTATGGTGATAGCATAAGCTATCAAGCAAGGAAAATTCGGTTGTGGCGAAAACAACCGAATAAATGGAGTGTTTGTTAGTTTGTCGATCACCGAAACTGACCGAACTTCCGCGAAAGCCTTGCGAGGCATGTCGGGGCCGATTGGCTAAAGATGGTATTGCCAACCGGACTTATTTGGGGCACTTCCCACCCGCATGGACCAACAGCAGAATGCTGGTCCCCGTTGACGAATAACCGCCCCTACAAATTGGTTATCGTCCCTTACGCAGTTCTTATGCCCCCACACGTCACCAACTCATTCCACCTCTCTCTCTCTCTCTCTCAATTTTGGCTTATTTATTGTTCGTCATGTTCTGTTCTAGATTTCATCTAAATGCAATCTGGCCGGATACCTGAAAGTCTAATTTTTTTTTTTTTTTATATCTAATTCTTTTTTTTCAAAACTTCAGGAAGACAAAAAAACCTCTCAGCTAAATTGCTTTATTATACCAAATTGATTTATATTCCGCCATACAAACTTCAAACAAAAGTGATTGCCTTTTTTTTGTAAAGATAGAAAACCCTCTGTTTTACCAGAGAAAAGAGGAAAATTACCCGCAAATATTCGCAATTACAACTTTTAATTCTGAATCAAGCTAAGATTTGTGATAAACAAAAAAATTTAAAAAAAATTAAATGTGAAACTCTCACTGAATATATGCCCACATTTTCCGGTCTTCTCTTTCCTTTCCTTCAATCGTTTATTTTAATTAATTATCTATTTTTTTTCCTTTCTGATCGATATTACAATATTAGTGTTTCATATTCAAAAATTTCTTTTTTTTCTCAAATTAGTTTCCTTAAAATTTATAATTTCTTATATACTATAAAAATTTTTCTCTTCTTGTTTTTTCTTCAAAAAAAAAATCATATGGCGTCCTCGTTGATTAACAGCTTAAAATGATTCCGTAATACAACCACAATTAATTTATGTTTGGTCATATATATATATAGGTGTAAGGCGCCTTTTCCATTTACCGCGTCGAAATGTGCAATTAATAAAACAAATGATTTTGAAAGTTTTCAATACTGGGTGTGTCGCAAGCGAAGTTGTTGTTGTTAAAGGTAGAATAAATCGTCATTAACAAAAAGCATTTTTTTTCTGCTGGAGCATTTTGACGCCAATTTCCTTTTTCTTTCTTTTTGAAAGAAAAAAAAATGCTTGAATTCGTTTTATTTGGCTCCGTAGATGACCTTTTAAAATATTAATATGTATGAACACGCGTGTCCAAATATATATATATATAGTGTAATATATGCGGATCTACATGTTTCCTCCAATAACCAAATTTATAAAAAAAAATTTTACCTTTTTCCATTTACCGCGTCGAAATGTGCAATTAATAAAACAAATGATTTTGAATGTTTCCAATGCTGGTTGTTACAATATATCGTCATTAGAAAAAAATTTTATTTTCTCCTGGAGCATTTTGACGCCATTTCGCTTTTCCATTCCTGTTTAAGAAAATACCTGAAATCGTCCTGCTTTCTGAGTAGATGACCTTCCAACATTAATAGATCACATCAAAGGAATTAAAACTCAATATTTCTATTTAACACGTTTACATAGATTTTAATGTTATTAAATTTACTTAAAAAAAAAAGTAAATAAAAACAATCACTTTTCTATATAAAATTTTTAAGTTCAAAGTTTTTTAGTTTTTTTCTCTTTTCCTCTTTTTTCGAAATTGAAAATTAAACCCTTCCGACTTTTCTTTCAAACATTTTTCTTTTTTTTTTTTTAAATTTAGACTTTAATAATAACTTCCGAATTCTTTTGATTTATTTTTCTTTGTCATTTTTAATTTTACCCTAAATCCAGCTGAAATCCATTCTTGTTCATGGTAAAGATAACAAAAAAACAACTACTACCGTTCATCATCCAAACAAGGCTCTCCCTTATCGACAAAAAATTTTTTGTTCATTCTATCTCTTCCCGTTCGCAAAACTTTTTTTTTCAGTCTCAAACCAAAACCGGTATTTCTTTTAATTTTTGTGATCTTTTGTTCACACTGGCGGATTGCATTCGTTGCTATCTCATGAAAACATTCGATATTACGGGACATTTTTTTTTGTTTTCTCGTGTTTCACCATTTTCCTATATTCTATTTAGTGTTACCAGGGTTGTTACACACACCGTTACAATTTCGCCTTTGATAGGAACCAGTCGGTTTTGTTCGGGTATGACATCCTGTAAGGGGTATCAAAGTCCAATATTTCCATTATGGTGTCCGTTGCTGTCTTGGTACCACCACCTAGTGTCCAGTTAAGGATCTTTCCATAACCTTTATCCAGTCTCTTGAGAAACCCATGGTTTCTTAGCCTCAGAGCACTGTTACCCGCTGCTTGTTTAATCTACAAGTCTACGCAACAAATGCATGGCTGCCGTTGGTGTTGTTCGAAGCGCTCGTGTCGCTCCAATACAAGCAGACCGTTGAACTCTGTTGAGTTTCCCGTGTTTTTAGTTTTTGTTGGTAGCCTCCCATCAAACTAGCGCCCCATAGGTTAAAATTGGCCTCGCCACCGCGGTATAAAGCCATAGCATTATGCTAGGCTTTAGCCCCCAATTTCTACCTACAGCCTTTCTGCATACATACAGAGCATTCTAAGCTTTCTTTACTCTGTTTTCTGTTTTGATTCCCCATGCTAGCTTTTTGTCCAGCCAAAGTCCTAGGAATTTGACTTCCTCAGAGATATCTAAGGTGACTCCATCAAGCTTTGGCAGCCTGAACTGGGATACCTTATACATTCTGGTGAATAGCATTAATTCCGTCTTACGTGGATTGATGTTAAGATCATTGTAGCCGGCCCATTTGCTGAGCCTGTTGAGTGCTGCTTCCAATAATTCGCTAATGGTGTCCAGAAATTTTCCTTTAGCAATTAGTGCAAGATCATCAGCGTATACTAGCACTGAGATCCCACTATTACAAAGTTTCTTAAGGATCCCATCAACTACTAGAATCCAGAGGAATGGAGATAGTACTCCTCCCTGAGGTGTTCCTCTGGATACTCTCATCCTTGCTTCACTGTCGCCGTAAGCTGCATTAATAAATCTACAGCGCAGAAGCATATTGATCCAATCGGTAATTCCGCTTTCCGCGTTTGCGTCTTCTAGTGCGCCTATGATGGCTTCCCTTTTAACGTTGTTGAACGCTCCTTCGATATCCAAGAAAGCTACAAGAGCAAATTCCTTATTGCTGATGCTGTCCTCCATCTTACTAATAACTTCGTGCAAAGCCGTTTCCGTACACCTATGTTTGAGGTATGCATGTTGGGAGTTCGATAGAGCCCTCCGCATACCTCTCTAATATAAGTATTGAGCAATCTTTCCAACAGTTTCAGAAGAAAGGAAGATAGGCTAATAGGTCTGAAGTCCTTGACCAGTGTATGACTGATTTTTCCTGCCTTTGGTATGAAGATTACCTTAGTTTCTCTGCACATCCTGTGCACATATGCCATCCGTAGACAACTTCTGAAAATTGTCTGAAGCCATCTTTTCCCAGCTTCTGGTGCCTTTTGCACCACTATTGGTCTGATGCCATCAGGTCCTGGGGATGTGAATGGCATAAAAGATTCGACTGTCCAAGTTAGCTTATTACTGCTCGTGATGGAGTCGATCTTCCGCCAGCTGAGTTTCCGCCCTGCCGGAAGTTCCTCTTCCTCCTCCCGTTCCGAGCTTCCTGGAAAGTGAGTCGCTTTCAGGGACTCTAAAGCCTCTCGACTTTTTTCCACCCATGATCCGTCCCCTCTCTTGATAAAGCTGGGGATGCTATCCTCCTTTGAGAGTATTTTCCTTAGCCTTGAAGCTTCGCTAGTTTCCGTGATGTCATCGCAATATGTCCTCCATGAAAGTCTTTTAGCCTTTCTGATGACGTATTTGAAGGCCGTTTATTTGCTTTATACAGTTCCCAGTCTTCTACAAGGTTGCTCCACCTTGCTTTGTTGTAGAGTTTCCCGACTTTCTTTCTCATGACCGTAATATCTTTGTTCCACCAGATAGGTTTTTGCCTTCTAGGTGGTCTAGATATTGAGCACGATTTATCGAAAGCTTTAACTACTTCATGGCTGAAGTAATTAACTGCTCTGTCCACACCCTTTCTGCCCTTGATTGATCTAGGAGGCTCATTGAGCCTATTGCTCAGAGAGTGCGCAAAGCCTTCCCAGTCAGTTTTCCTAGGGTTTCTAAAGGGTGTTCTCTTATGTATTCGAGCCTTAACCTGGAACAGGATCCACTTGTGATCAGAGAGGGAGGGCTCCTGCGAGACCCTCCATCTTCCTATTTCATATTGGGAAGTGTTAGTTAGTGTAATGTCTAAACTTCCCGCCTATTTTTAATTACAAAAGTTGGGTCATTCCCTACGTTACATATTGCTAGATTTGATAATATAATGAAATCAAGTAGTAGCATACCTCTTTCATTGGTGTCCTTACTTCCCCATTCTGTGTAGTGAGCGTTGGAATCACATCCGATAACCACCTCCCACGTGTTCGGTGCAACCAGCTGCCTTAAGCTTTCCGGTGGCAAGTCCGCGATCTGCCCATCGTAAGGTAGATATGCCGAAACCAGGCACATAGGTTTCCCGTTCTGCTGCTTCAAATCGCATACCACTGCTGTAATACATTCCGAGCTGTAATTTTCCAAAAGAAAAGCTTTAACTGTATTTTTCAGAAGGATGCAGGTTCCGACCTTCCCTTCCGATTTTTTGTAGAAAAGAGTAAAGTCTCTTCCCTTTAGTCCTGATAATTGTTTCCTATTGTTGATCCAGGGTTCCTGGATTAAAGCCGCTGTGATTTTCTGCCTAAAGAGTAATTCTGCTAGGCAGGCAGTAGCCGTTCTACTGTGATGGAGGTTGATTTGTACCACCTCCATCGCTGATTACCGGCTCCTCTTCCACGATACCTTTAGTGTGGGCAGGTGGTTTTATCATCACCCTGCCCAAACTGTACCGTACCATACTTTTAACCTTTTCAATATAGGGAAGTGATTCACGGCTGAGTGAAAGAAGGTAATTCTGGCCGTGTTCCCTCTGAGGTCCCACTTTCAGCACCTTCCATCCCTCAGCTTTCATCTCCCTATTTTGATTTCTTAGTAAGGCTAAGAACCTATCCGGGGTGGTGTAGGGCTTAGAAACCCAAACCCACGCCTTCGGTATGACGTATCAGTGAAGGTCCTTCAAGCAACTGCAGTGATTTTGGCACTTTCCCAAATACCGCCAAGACCGCTAACGAAATCCTTGAAGAATTTTGCCGAGGCATCGTTTCTACAGGCAGCAATCTTGTGTCCACCCTCCCGACCAGCGCCATCGAAGTGCAATTCCTGATCTTCGGCAGCTGACTCGTAAAAAGTCAGGCTAGCCATCTGGAACCTCTCTTCGATTTTTTGCCACTGGTCGAGAGTTAATCGGCCATCTGACTGCTGCTCGTTAACTACAGCCACACGCAACTGGTCCAGCTCTGCATTCACATTTTTCCTTCTCTACCACATTAGCCTGATGACTGGCAAGAAAGCTCTTCAGGCTAGCATCTCCAGCTATCAATTTGGCCCGTTCATACTGCTCTTTCTCCCAGAGGCTGAGCACACTGGGATCCATTGCACAGTATTTCTGGACCTTCCTATTGGCAGACCGGAGACGAATCCTAGCCTGCTGATAAGCAGTCTTCTTACCGGTATCCTTTTTTCCCTGCTCAGGCTCAAATAACCTGGCAGCTTCCCTGATTCCTTCGAGAGCGGATGGCATTTTTCCGTCCACGCTTGAAGGGTTGGTTTCAGCAGAGCCAGACAGCATATTTCCAGTCTGAGCTACTGCCTTAACCACTTCCTCTTGAGCTTCCAATAGCTCGTCCTCCTCTTCTAGAGTGAGCATTTTGCTAAAGATGACTTCTATCGAGCGAGTCGAATCGACCTCGCTGTTCCGGCTGCCATCTTCAACAGAAGACTCACTCTTCTCAATGTCTGTTTTTTTATTTCTTTTTCATCATTGATTTTTTGGCCCCACGAATATTCCGAGAAATAATATTCCACATCGGCAGAGCTCCCTTACCGCTGCAAGGCATTTGTACACTCAGAGGTTGCCCGTTATGTGAGGCCTCCGTTCATGACAGAATATAGTAAGGGAATAAAAAGTCACGAAAATATAACGTTGGAAATTGTAATGATCTTCATTTTGTCGAATGATTTAAATTGAACTATTCAAGGCATCAGAGGGAAAATAATTCGGATGCACTTTAAAAAAATTACGTAAACAAATCATAGTAGCGAATTAGTTATTTTTCTCTGTTTTGGCCTGAGAACTATTTAATTTTACCAACAATATTACGGTTAATGGTTAACAGTACTTAATGAAATAAATACAGATACTTGATCGGAGGGATATTGAAATTTGAAGTAAAACCCGAATCAAATTCTAAATCGTGCCAGCTGTTTTGACTTGCACTGCCGTACCAAATTTGATTATTTTCTTAGAGTTGTCATGCACGCAAACTTTGAAAATTTCATTGAAATCCGAGCTGTGGAGATATTTAAGTTCATAAACGAACGGATGAACGGACATGATTATTTCGGATGAAACAAAGTTTGCACCTAGGAGCCCTTAAGAAAACATATAATCACATAAAATCGGTCTCTAGCCCATTTTTCGATGGCTTATTGAAGAAATGGGACTCGTAGTTAACAAAGTTAACAAGTTCAGTGAATGAACTCTGAGAAAAAAGCAAGAGAAGCTAATCATATTTCAATGTTTTTCTCCATAATTTTGTTTCGTATTCTTCAAATTTGCTCTAATTTACAAGTAGCTTGGGCCCTAATAACATAACTTTACTCTGCAATTCCTTTTCAAATTCGTATATTAGTTTTCAACGTACACCAAAAAAACTTTATGAACAGGCCTTTTTTTCCTACCAATATTTCATTCTCTACTGCAATTATTGAAATTTAACACAGTCTATTTATATACGCAACGCATTGAAATATTGTTTTTATGGAGTTTTACGAACTTGCACATTGAGGTAAATGACTGTAGTTTGAACGTCGAGTTGGCTAGCACATTCTAGCTCATCAGTGGGGTGGATCGCCATTTACCATCTAGTTAGATGCAACGAACGCTATTACAAAACTATTACGTGCAAAGACGGTTGTACTTTGGAAAACTCCTTAAGAGTGTCTAAAAGTTGTTAAAACTGACAACTGCTCGAATTCCAGTATTTAAAAAATTGCTGATCGAAGAAAATGATGCCGGATATCAAAACGGGCAACGAAAGCTTCTGCGACGAATGATGTCAACAAGTATGGTCATTATCCCTCCCTTGTGATTGTGATCGTTTAGTTCAGAGGACCATCTTCTGATAAATCGCAAAAGTGAATTTCCCTGCTAATTATGGATGCAATATGTCTTCTAAAAGTCATACATGAATCAAAAACTACTCCCAAACTACTAATAAATGTGCATTTTTGTAACAATTTTTCCATTATCATATAACATAATCGTGTGATATGGAATGTTGCTGCCTGTTATTGAAGTTAAGGCATTGCATTTGCCAACATTTTAAATAAGCATATTTTTATCATACCACAAAGAGAAACTTTTTAAGTCATTTTGCAAGTAGTTTCGATATAAGCTTAAAAGCCTTAGTCATCAGCGTATCCTAGCACACTAGAATGTGATATTACTTGGGCTATATCATTTACTGCCAGAATAAATAGAATTGCCCCAACCGCTACCTTGGGGGCACCCGAGTTTGCAATGAAAGAGTTAAACAAGGGTTGGCCGAACTTTACTTGGTATTTTCTGTCGTTGAGATAAGCTTCCATCCATTTAAAAAGGGGGGGCTAAACACTAGTATATTCAATTTAAGGGGTATTATCTTGTGTGAAACTTCATTGAATACTTTAGAAAAGTCAATGCAAATGCAGTCAACCTGTAGGCCCTTTGACTGCTTAGTGATCCTTGAATCGAATTCCCTTAGGTTGGGAACAGTAGTTAAATAAAAACATGTTGGTTACATGATGATATAAGACTTTTACAATGCGAAGGCATTTAAACAAGATAGCTTCAAATAATTTCGGAATAGAAGTTAATTTTGCAATTGGTCGGTAATTAGACTTGTAATTTTTCCATTTTTGTGAATGCGTTAATATGAGAGAAATTCCAGAGAGCGGGGAAAACTGAGGAAAATAATGACATATTAAAAGGAGAAACAATAGCCGCACTGAAAGCATGCCAGTATTTTTTAAGATGCTACTGGAAATACCATCAGGTCCAGGACTGAAATTCAATTTTAAATTAACGATAAATTTCAGAATGGATGATTCGCCAATTTCAAACGGATAAACCCTAACATGGGGATTGGAATTTAAGCAATCCAAAAACTAATAATCAACCGACGAAGGACTCCTTGAAAAATTCGCAAATAGATTACTTAGAATCTGTGAACCGGTATTTTGAACTCCACTCATGGATAGAGAGGAGTCTTCTTCTTAGAATTTGCAAATTTCCAAAACTTTTTAGGATCAGAAGAGAGATCTAATTTTATGGTATCAACTAAAGGTATGCAAAATTAACTAAAATGCTCGTGAAACTGTAATGCAAATTTGAAAAGCCTTATAGGCAATTGGAAGTGTGGGAGATGTATACCTTTTCCAAAGTTTAATCCTTGTCTTCCGAAGGGGTCCTAGATCGGAATCATACCATGGTGGATAGCTTAGTTTATCTCTTAGGAATGCAAGTATTAAAACACTTGTATAAGATTTTAAAAAATGTTGGAAGGGCTACATTTATGTTAATCTTTTTCTAATCACTTGATTCATCCATCCCAAAAACTTCGTCCAAATCAATACCGGCGATTAAAGAAGACTTGAATAATCGGCATGTTTAAACTAAAATTATGCCACGTTTTCGGTGATTTTTGTCATTAGTTTGGTAAAATTTATTAATAACGGCGGATGATAGGAACCAACGTTCAGAAGAAATACAATATATTACAGGGTTCAACCATATGTAATTTTTTGGGTAAAAATTTTTGGTACACTTACAGCGTTTCAAAGCGCGCCTCATTTTTAGTAGGATTTGTAAAAAAGACTGGAAATACATGCATTTTATATCACACAGAGTCATTTTAACATATACTATTAATGAGATGGCGTTTCTAGAAGTGCCCAAATCAGAACCCAAGTTGGAAACTCTCATTATTGTATGCTTTTTGGTTTAACACTAATACAGTTTTTTTCTTTAACACTTCAGATATTCCTAATAAAAACACAGCAAGATATCCTTCATAATCAAATTGAATAATACTATGTTTCCATCTCCCTGAAATCTGGAGATTTCGAGAAAGAGATTTCAAAGTGTTTCCATCTCCCTGCGAGATTTCATTTGACGTTTACAATTTTGAAAACTAGAAAAAAAATGAATTTTGAATGGAAATATACCAAAAAATAATTCTTTTAGAGCATATTGAAAAAATTTATATATATTTTTGTGTCAAAGGAGACAAAATTCATGTTTGTTAAAATATTAGAAAAAAAAAAACGAAATGCAAACACAGGAAAAAGGCGCGCAATTCAAATTATTGAAAAAGGTCGTCCATTTGCCAATTTTGATTCAGGCAGAATAGCGCGGAATAAGTTTGCAGGGTTGACACAAAAATTTTAGGAGATTTCGAGGGAGATTTTAACAAAATCTCGTTGAAATCTCAAGATTTTGAAATCCTCTATTTGTAGATTTGGATGTAGATTTGACGAAATCTAGCAAAATCTCGAGATTTGAGGGAGATGGAAACATGGTATAATCTTAGCGAATAAACGATAACACGAATGTATATGCTACGATCTCATCATTAGCATAGTATAATAAACAGTAAGAAAACTGGCGAACAAAATGTGAAAAATGACGAGTGACATCGCCACTCTTGCGTTTATTTTTAGAATTATACGCCCGTTTTTGCCACCCATTTTTTTCATTTTCCATTCGTGTGCGCTTTTTCTCAATAAAAAATGTATATAAATTAAAGTGTGACTGATAATAAAGTCCGGAATTTTCCTATACTTACCGTACCGCCGTTTTTCAAATTTTGCCTGTTCTTTTTCAAACAATTTGCTATCGACTGCTGGCATAGATAGCTACATATTGTACGTATGGGTGAAAGAGAAATATAATTTAAGCAAATTTATATGGCACTGCACAAATACTAGAAGAAACATAAGGTTTTTAAGAGTTTATTATGTTCTTTTTTTAGAACATTTCATTCTCTCTCTTCCTGGTGGATTTTGCCTGTGAAAACTGTATGTACTCTTGTCTATTGTTCCGTGAACATCCGGAACGCGTAAAACAAAAATAGGAAGTTCAAATTAAATTATGAAAATAAGCAAAAAAAAAAACAATAACAACAACACAGGAAATGCAAATGCAAAAATTCTTAGGAAAATTCAAGAAATTTCATAAAAATTTTATACAACACACTAAACCAAGTACAATAAAACGTTTTTTGTCACAAACAACACATATGAACATGTAAACAACCTATTAAACAATCAAAAATTTCATATGTGACAGCTGAAACTGGGTCACTTTTTTGGCACAAATAAAGACGGAAATTTATACTTACGTTGGCAAATGTCATCTAAATTTACGTCGCAATATTCCAAGAAAGACTATTGGTCAAGATTCCTAAAAAATTTAATAAAAATTATAATAATATTTAATGTTTTTAAAATGTCACACTTACACATTGGAAAAAAAGAGATGACAAGCCCGAGAGAGAAGTCCGATATCAGCCAAATAAAATGGCTGAACACGTTCCACAAATAAGAATTGGTGCTGCCATACGTAATTGCCGTACAAAATTTTTGTATAAAAGGCAGTGCAAAATGAATAAAAATGCACTTTTTATCCAGTAGCGAAAGCCTTATAGGATAAAGCAAAAAATTACACAAGCACACAAACAACAGGATTTTTTTTGTTTGATTATTGGTTTTTCAGGAAATAGAATTAATCGCGAATTATAGAACATTGATTTTCTAATTTTTTTATTTTATTATTTTCGATTTTTCATCATTTTTTTATAATTAATTTCGTTTTTTTTCCTTTTAATTTTTTCATTCATAAATTTTGTTTGTTTTTATTAATGTTGAAGATCTTTTTGAATTCAGCGCTTCACATTCTTTATATAACTCGTGTTTCTTTTCTCTTTTGTTGAATAAAGATTGAATTAATTATTTTACACAATTCTTGCATTTCATTTTATTTTATTTTTTTTATTTGTTTCATCACGCTTGAGGGAATCTCATACAATTGCCACGCATTACCAAAATTTAGCGGCCAGTATGCGTCATGGAGATCATTTCACGATTTATTTGTTTCAATGGTTCTTAGCAGTCCAAAAGCTGCATTGTTTAAAGGGATGTCTTTCCGGAGAAGCCGAAAGATTACTAAAACACTTTCCCATAACCAACGGAACAAGATTATGGTCCAGCTTGGGAAAAATTAACATCGCGATACGAAAACAAAAGACTACTCATCAATACGCAATTAAACATATTAACCAACTAACCAAAGCAATCTTCCTCTGGGTTGTAACCTTGCCGTGGTAGAAAAGCCTGCGTACTCCAATCATCCTGATAGCAATGCTAGCGGCAACATTTAGTTCCCAGCAGGGTCACCCATGCTAGTAAGGTAGAAGGAGAGGGGTCAGACAAATGACAACTCAAGCACACTTAAGCCAAGGTGGAAATGCATCGTGCCGAGGGCTGCATGGCATCTCAGTGTGTAAAACGGGAGATGTCGTTAACGATCTCTTGGGAGAACCACCCGAAACTCCCTCGTAACCAGGCTACTGCATGTGCAGGGGGGGCCGCGTGCAGGGTCCTTATATCCCCCAGACTCGCGGGAACAGAAATGGACCAAAAAATAAAATTAACAACAACAACAACAACAACGACGACACCGACACATTCAACACTGACAACAACCACTACGACGATCACGGACGCCCAGACGAAAGCAACAGTAGTCACGACCATGACAACTGACACTACTGTTGTGTTCTCAACGAGAACAGCGTCAACAGTACACACTGGGGCCAATTCAATGGAACCGGTGTGCTCTGGGAAATCTGGTAGTGGTCCTCCAAAACGAGGACCACTCCGAAATGTCGAGAAGTTGGTGAATAAACTCACCAACCGTATCGTGCAATTGAAAACTCCCTCCAGCGCCGGCAAAAGCCGCAGCGGAGCGAGTAGAAGGCGTCAAACGAGGGCAAGAGATGCGGCATCGGCTAGTAACCCTGCAAAAGGGGACCCGGCAAGATCCACAACAACGGACCCAAAAATGAAAGTCTGCCTAACGTGCGAGACCGCTCTGAAGAGAGACATCACTCACTTCAATGGAGGCGGATCGCATAGAGGCTGCAATCATCGGAGCGTTTGAGAGACTTCCCAACGGTGAAGTCCCACGCATACGTGATTGTAGGTTGACGCAAGGTTCTCTCACGCTTTTATGCAAGAACCAAGCGACCAAGGATTGGCTAGTTAAACTGGCTGAATCCAAACCCCTGGTAGAAGGAATAGACCTTTCGGTCCATGACTTCATTCTAGCCAAGTTGAGGAGGATGAGGATCTGGTTGCCGGGCCCCGAAAGGAGCGCGACCCAGATACTCACCACTATGAAATTCCTTAACTCAATGAGCACGGAGAACTGGAGGGTTTTCGAATACAAATATAGGCGTGGATGCTCCAGGACTCAGAGATCTTGAGAGGGTTAATTTCCGCCTCCTCTCGGGAGTTCGCCTTGCTACCTGCACGGTTCTAGGCAAGCCAGAGAAAGGGGAAAAAGAAGAGGAAAAGACAGGACCGAACTAATGCCAAATTCGGGACTAAATTTTCTCCAAATAAATGCGCACCACTGCAAAGCGGCCACCGACATAATAGGTAGGCAGCTTGCTATCGGATGTGCCAACATATGCCTCGTGCAAGAACCTTGGGTTTACAAGGGAATCGTACGGGGGTACGACACCCGGTTGGGGTCTGTATTATACAGCACAACTGCGAGCAGACCCAGGACATGCATCTACACCTCCAATGATATTGATGCCGTCCTTCTTAAATCCTTTTGTTCTGAAGACCTTACTGCAGTCAAAATAATTTACTCCACAGAATTGGGCGAAAAGGAAGTAGTAGTGCGCTTTTCATATCTGCCCTACGACGCAATCACCCCTACCCCTTCAGAGGAGCTGGTCGACTTAGTGTCCTTCTGTGAGACAAATAATCTACCTCTTATAATTGGCTGTGACTCCGACGCGCATCAGACACAGTGGGGCAGTACGGACACCAACCAAAGAGGTAGAACACTTTTTGAATACCTTGGTGCAACCACCCTGGAAATTGCAAACAAGGGTACAGCACCAACCTTCATCACCTCTACACGTGAAGAAGTGTTGGACATAACGCTGTGCTCACAGGGCATTGCTCAAGAAATTCAAGGATGGAAAGTGTCCTCCGAACCTTCATTATCGGACCATAGGCACATTCTCTTCAGTCTGTTCTCAGAACTATTGAAACCGGTCTCCTACAGGAATTCTAGAACCACTGACTGGTTCTCCTTTCACGAAGAGCTGTCAGAAAGAATCCGGGAAGTCCCAAAAGCAGCCCGGAATATTCCGGAACTAGAACAAACAGTCGCTCTAACATCGGAAGCCATTTACTCCTCCTAAGAGAGTAATTGCGTCTTACGCACTAACAGGCTCCCCAAGAAAACACCCTGGTGGGATATATCCTTGGAGAGCCTCAGAAAAGAAACGAGAAAAAGTTTCAACCGAGCCAAACAGCATGGTTTGAACAGTGAGTGGGAAGCCTGGAAGGCGGCCCAACGCAAGTACAAATCGGCTGTTCGGAGGAAAAAACGAGAAGCTTGGAAAGCTACTGGGGCCAAATTGAGGAACTCCCTCAGGCTTTCAGACTTCAAAAATGTCTCTCCAAAGATCCGAGATCTAGATTAACAGTGCTGCGCCAGTCGGATGGGGAATTTACCTCAAGTAATGAGGACACCCTGAAGCTGCTCCTCCACACCCATTTTCCGGAATCTCGTGAATCACCGGCATGCTACAAGCCGAAAGTTCTCGTCCCCAAAAAACCGACTGGAGAACGGCTTCAAAGATTGTAACATACGATAGTACTAACTGGGCAATCAAAACCTTTGCCCCGTACAAATCAGCAGGGCCTGATGGCATTTTCCCAGCACTTCTTCAGAAAGGAGCTGATTTGCTAATCAAACCACTCTGTTAAATCTATCGCACGAGCCTCGCTATGGCTATATTCCTTCGCCATGGAGGAAGGCACGTGTGATCTTCATACCTAAGCCTGGTCGTACTGACTACACCGAGGCCAAGAGTTTCCGTCCCATCAGCCTCACGTCATTCTTGCTTAAGACACTGGAGGGGCTGGTGGATAGATACCTGAGGGAGAGGATACCAAGTGTCCTCCCTCTCCACCCAAACCAACACGCGTATCAAGAGGGCAAATCCACGGATTCTGCACTCCATCAACTAGTGTTCAGAATTGAAAAAACTCTAGACACTAAATCATACGCTCTTGGTGCTTTTCTCGACATAGCAGGGGCATTGGACAATGTCACTTTTGATGCCATGAGCGAGGCAGCCGAAGTGCACGGCGCGGGTCTGATTGTCACTAGATGGATAAGAACCATGCTGTCCACTCGAACTGCATCGACCAGTCTGGGAAGAGATACAGAATCAATCTCAGTTATGAGGGGATGCCCGCAGGGAGGTGTACTATCTCCACTGCTGTGGTGTCTGCTTGTAGATGACCTTCTCAGGATTTTAAACACCTCGGGCTACTATGCTCAAGCGTATGCGGATGACATAGCTCTGCTTGTATCATTAGCTGAGTTGACACATCAAGCTCTTATCAAGGTTCAAAAATGGGCCCTTTCCAAAGGACTCTCCGTCAATCCTGACAAAACTGAACTCGTTATGTTCACCAGGAAAAGGTATCTGGAAGGTTTTGAGGCTCCTTGCCTAGGTGAAACGAAACTGCAACTCTCCGAGTCAGAGAAATATCTAGGAGTATATCTAGATAAAAAGCTGACCTGGAAAAAGGACGTGGAGGTCAAAGAACAGAAAGCGTCGGCGCTCCTGTGGGCCTATCGCAGAACCTTTGGACTCACCTGGGGACTAAAACCAAAAATGTTGTACTGGTTGTACAATGTGGTGGTTAAACCTCTGCTGACTTACGCATCAATTGTTTGGTGGCCTCGTACCCTAGTATCCAATGCTAGAGATCTTTTAAACAGTATTCAAAGACTTGCTCTTTTAAGTATTACCGGTGCAATCAGAACCACGCCAACTGCAGCCATGAAGGCCCTCTTGGGAACCCCACCGCTGCACTTGGTGGTTCAAAGTACAGCAATGGCAACGTCCTATAGACTGCGAAATGCTGGACTCTGGATTGATCGATCAGATATCAAGGGCCATACCAGGATCCTAGCTAATCTGATCAAATCATGCCCCATACTCTCGATGCCACCGGACGTTATGTCCCCGGCATTTGTTTTCAAACGCCGATTCGAGACTGTCATGCTTCCCAGAGAATCCTGGATAGCGGACGGTGAAAGTCTCGCAAAACCACTCGGCCTCATTTGGTTCACGGATGGGTCTAAATCGAATGCAGGAACTGGGGCAGGTGTCATTGGTACGGTGCCCAAAAAGGCAATGTCTATCGCCTTGGGCACTCATTGTTCAGTCTTTAAGGCTGAAATTTTTGCCATAATGACATGCACCAATGAGAACCTAAACAGGGGCTACAAAAACCTGCATATTAACATCTTCTCGGACAGCCAAGCTGCACTACAATCTCTGAGTGCAGTCAAGATAACATCTTGCATCCTCCAAGAATGCCTCAACACCCTCAACCAACTAGCTGAGCACAACAGAGTTGTACTCAACTGGATACCGGGACACCTCGGGCTCGCAGGCAATACAATGGCGGATGTACTGGCCAAGATGGGCACCATTAGGAAACCTATCGGGCCGGAACCCATCATTGGTGTTCCTAAGAGCACAGCCAAACTCTCCATACAACACAAAATTCAGTGGCGAAATGAGTCTCTTCGACAATTCAAAATTTTCATAACTGAACCAGGCCTTGTCAGGGACTCGTTACTGAAGTTGGACCGTAATAAAACCAGAGTGCTGGTGGGCGCCCTCACGGGACAGTGCCTAGGCAAGCATCTACATACCATAGGTATCCTATCTGATACCACCTGAAGTGCAGAACCGTTGAGGAAACATCACTACACGTTATTAGTTTATGTGATGCCTTAACGGGCCTGCGAAAGAAGATCTTCGGAAAACCATTCTTGACCTTGTCGGATGTCCGGAATCTGAAGGTGGAATCTTTAATCGATTACCTGAAGAAGACAGAACTGTTTCCAGAGTTGGGACAAGCTACCACTCTGTAAACGGTACAGAGGTAATTAGTCTTTTTTCCCATAGGTTTTCTTGGAAAACTTGTGCGATCCCAGGACATATGTCCAGATTCTCCCGAGGGTGCAATGGGCCGCAAGGCCTAAGTACGGGGTACCTTGGCACCCACCTCCTGAAAAAAAAACCAAAGCAAACAATAGAAAACAGTAAAAGCATCAAATCAGTCCTGGATACATCTGAGGAATGCATACAACAATTAAGGGCATTGCAGGTTGACGTGGGATCGTGGGACACAATTCTAATATTCTTATTAGTACAGAAGCTTCCTTATGTAACATTGAAGTTATGGGAAGAAGAACTTGGGGACACACAAGAATTGCAAACATTTTCTCAATTGTTTTTTTAGTAATTAGGTTGTTGTTTATACTATTATATTTAGTCGGTATTAGGACAATGTAATTATTTATTAGGAACTGATCCACATTTTATATTTTGCCCAATGATTCGACTTTATTTGAATCTTCATCATGGATCAATATTATTTTGTATATCAGAAAATCCTAATTATTTCAGAATTTTGACTTTTTACTGTTGTTAAATACAATTATGAACTATAATTCATAGTTTTCTATAATTGTGACTTTTTCCCTTTGTTTTTCTACTATTATTTCTATATCTCGTGAAAGTGATGGGAAAATCACGTATTGCTTGAAGATTTTTTCATATGATAATCGTTTTCGCACTATATACCAATTGTACTTAAGCCTCATCAGCTGGACTTGCACATTTGGCTGTCCAGCAACGATATTTTATTATTATATTTTATTAAGCATACTTAATAATGAAGAGTTCTAATTTTTCTATATTCAATCCGTCTAGAATTTTACTTCTGCGAATTAAATACTAAATGAAAAATTTCTGTTTTTACACAGAATTTTTAAATATTTTGAATAGTTTTTATTTAGCGTCCTTGATAAATTTTCAAATTGTTTTTTTAGTAATTAGGTTGTTGTTTATACTATTATATTTAGTCGGTATTAGGACAATGTTATTATTTATTAGGAACTGATCTACATTTTATATTTTCCCAAATGATTCGACTTTATTTTGAATCTTCATTATTTGTATATCAGAAAATCCTAATTATTACAGAATTTTGACTTTTTACTGTTGTTAAATACAATTATGAACTATAATTCATAGTTTTCTATAATTGTGACTTTTTCCCTTTGTTTTTCTACTATTATTTCTATATCTCGTGAAAGTGATGGGAAAATCACGTATTGCTTGAAGATTTTTTCATATGATAATCGTTTTCGCACTATATACCAATTGTACTTAAGCCTCATCAGCTGGACTTGCACATTTGGCTGTCCAGCAACGATATTTTATTATTATATTTTATTAAGCATACTTAATAATGAAGAGTTCTAATTTTTCTATATTCAATCCGTCTAGAATTGTACTTCTGCGAATTAAATACTAAATGAAAAATTTCTGTTTTTACACAGAATTTTTAAATATTTTGAATAGTTTTTATTTAGCGTCCTTGATAAATTTTCAAATTGTTTTTTTAGTAATTAGGTTGTTGTTTATACTATTATATTTAGTCGGTATTAGGACAATGTAATTATTTATTAGGAACTGATCCACATTTTATATTTTCCCCTATGATTCGACTTTATTTGAATCTTCATCATGGATCAACATTACTTTGGATATCAGAAAATCCTAATTATTACAGAATTTTGGCTTTTTACTGTTGTTAAATACAATTATGAACTATAATTCATAGTTTTCTATAATTGTGACTTTGTCTCTTTGCTTTTCTACTATTATTTCTATATCTCGTGAAAGAGATGGGAAAATCACGTATTGCTTGAAATTACGAAAATGGGTGAGTAACAATTCAGAAATACTCGAAAACACTCCTGTAGAATTTCGAGGTCCAACTACCGCACAAATATTTGATGAGCATGAATCAGTAAAAACTCTGGCAATCAAGTGGTATCCTGATCTGGATTATTTCACATTTGTTGTAACTCCAAAGGCAAATTGTGGTACTACCACCAAAAGAAACATTTTATCGGCAGTCGCATCCTTATATGATCCGTTAGGTTGGCTTGATCCAATAGTGATGCTAAGAGGATCATTCAAAAATTATGGATCACGGGTCACTCCTGGGTTGTGAAAGTTGATGACAATATTAATCAGCAATGGCAGAAATTCAAGGAGTCCTTTTATTCAGTTCAGACGGTTAAAATTCACCGGTTAATGGAATTATCCAAACAATTTGCAAGCATTCAACTTTATGGATTTTGTGATGCATCTATAAAAGCATACTCAGCAGCTATCTACAATCGCATAGAAAATTGTAATGGTAATGTCGCTTCACAATTACTCACATCAAAAACAATGTAACATGGGGTTTACATATATTGCAGTGTGTAAAAGACACTGCAATGGGGTTTAAACGAAAAAGCAAATCCCCAGATGATCTTTTCAGCATATCTTCTTCCTTGCGATTAGAAGATATGAGATAGTACAGCAAATGCGAGCAACTAAAGGCTGCACACCTAGCTGAGTTGCACAAACTAGCTCGTCGGAAGGGTGGGTCGTTGCTCACCACCATCTATCATCGCGTTTCACATAAATTTTTATGCGTGCATATGAATTTGAATGTCGTTAAGACATTAAGGTGATAGCGCGAGCTATCAAGCAAGGAAATTCGGTTTCGCGAGAAAAAAACCGATTAAATGGAAGGTTCGTTAGATCTTGGTCCCGAAACTGACCAACTCTTGCGTGTAAGCCTGGCGAGGCATGTCGGGGCCAATTGGCTGAGGTGTTATGCCAATTGGTCTTAACTGGGGCACGTCCCACCCGATTTGGACCAACAGCAGAATGCTGGTCCCCATTGGCAATAACCGCCCCTACAAATAGTAATCGTCCCTTACTAAATTTATGCCTCATCGCAAAGTCCACCGCTGAAACATATCGAATGTTACAAAAGGCCTTCGGTGATGAGACTATGTCACAGAAAAAAGTTTGCAAGTGGTACAAAGACTTCAAAGAAGGCAAAGAACGTGTTGATGACTTGGAACGCTCTGGACATCGACGTCAATTGATGAGGAACACATCAAGAAAATCGAAGAATTGGTGCTCGAAAATCGTCGATTAACAATTTGAGACCTTGCCGACATGCTTGTAATATCAACTGGATCAGTGCAAGCAATTTTGAAGGATCATTTGTGCCTGAGAAAAGTCAAATCGCGTTTGGTGCCAAAATTTCTCAATTTTTTCGAAAAAGAGCGTAAGTTTTTCGCCAAAAACACCACTTATGTCGCTCCACAACCACCGTATTCACCTGAGTTAGCACAGTGTGACTACTGGCTGTTCCCAAAGTTCAAAAGACTACTCCGGGTAAATCAGTTTGAGTCGATTGAAGAGATCAAACGTGAATAGCTACGCGCATTGAAGGCTATACCTGAGGACGACTTTTTAGCATGCTTTAAAGATTGCAAAAAACGTTGGCCTAAGTGTATTGTAGCTGCGGGAGTTATTTCGAGGGGGATGAAATCGATTTGGAAGAATAAATAAAAATTTTTAATTTTAAAACAAAATTCACCTTACTTTTTGAACACAGTGGTATACCAGAAGCAAATAATATTCTTCTTTTGCAATATGTTTGCCTAACTTACGTGTCCAGCTTAATTTGCTTTAAATATGGAAAATTCTTCCTTTTTATTTATTTTGTTTTTTTTTCTTAAATCTTACTTTCTAGGTTTTAATAAAACGAATTTATACCCTGTAATTATTTTTAAGATTTTTAATTAATGAATTTTTCTATATATATTTAAATTTAGGTTTTGCTTTTTAAATTTTTTTATTTATTTAATTTCTTTTTTACTGTTGAATTTTGATATTTAATTAATTTAATGTTCATTTATATTTACGTATTTGATGAGAAACTACCAACAAAAAAAAGTAACGCAGGGGTACTTTTTTTGTTGGTGGTTTCGTTTAAAATTTGGTGTCCAGATCTAATATTTGACGCCACATGTTTATTGGTTGAAGATGTCCTATTATTCTGGTACATATACAATATGAATTATATAGGTGCTCGTATTCCAGGCCACATGATGGATGATGAAACAAAAATGAAAACTATAGCAGAAGCCCAAAATTTTTCTTCACAGTTTTAGGCCATTTTGAACTTATTAAAATTTAATTTTCTTTAATTTAACAAAGGTTTTTTTCTTTTTTTTCTATGTTTTTTTAAAAAAATTATATTATTAAAATTATTCCTTTATTATTATTAACTTTTTCTTTCAGTTTTAAGCTATTTTTATCTTATTAAAATTTAATTTTTCTTTAAGTTTTTTGTATAAAATAATAAAAAAACAGTAGAATTACCGTGTGTTCACTTTTATCTTTTTTTTGTCATCTTTTTTTTTTCTTTTCTGATACATCATAGAAACAAAATCACGCCATCGTTCTTTTCTTGACCGAACACAATTTCTATTTTTTTGTCTTTTTGTAAATAAAATTGACTCAAAATGGTTGAATAAAGCATCTTCTTGTTATTTGTTTAAAACGAAAAAAAATTCTTTCGTGTAACATATTTTATTATTTTTTTTTTCAGGTACCCGATTCTTTAGAATTATTTTTCGTTTTCCTCAAAACTAAATCTTCATTTTATTTATTCTTTTTTTTCAAAATTGATCTTTACTTTCTGTGCCCTATCCATAAAAAACTTGTTATCTTCGCAGAAAAAAAAACTCACACTCCGAATCAACATTTAGGAACTTACTCGATCTAACATTCAAACCAGACTCTCTGTCTCGTACGTTTCCTGTTCTCCCGTTCCAAAACGCATCAACCAAAACGAAACTTGCCATTTCTCTCTAACTTTATATAGACCCATATCTTCTCATGTTATCATCAGATTTGCCTTTGAATATTCTAGTTATAAGGAATGTCTACATTTCCCTATGAACAAAGAAATCGAAACATGACTTGCTAAATTCATATTCTCTCAGAGCTACCAACTGTTTTCCACTACTATATTAGTGAGTTCCTAAGAAGATTTGAAATTCGGAAAAATATAAGGTTGTTGAAGTCGATAAAAAAAAGAATCTTTCGGTATTTGTGCGCTGGTTTTAGTCCGTCAAGGAAAAATAAGTAACATAAGCGTGAGGCGCCGTTACAACAAAGGTGGCTCCAATAAAGCCAATCACGGTGCCACGATTAGAACTAAATGCAGCAGTCTTACTGGCCAGGCTACTCAAAACCACCATAGCTGACGTGCAGTTGATGAATGTTCCAACAATAGCACGGTCTGACTCCATGATAACATTACACTAGTTACGGAGTCACCCCATTAGATGGAAAACATATGTCGCAAACCGTGTGACCGAAATTCAAAACGGTACAAATCCGAACGTTTGGCAATATGTTCCAACCACTGATAATCCAGCAGACGTAGCCTCAAGGGGGATTTTGGCATCTGATACAGCATAAGCTATGGTGGCAGGAACTGCAAGTTGCACGTAAAATGATATTTAAATTAGTACAAAAAACAACATTCCGTTTAGAGTATGAATTATTAGAAAAGGACAAGCTGTTACCTAAAAGAAGTCAACTCACATCCCTTAATCCGTTCGTTGACCAAGGCGGAATAATGAGAGTTGGTGGAAGGCTGGAAAATACATTCATCCCTTTTAACAGAAAGCATCCAATCATTCTACCAAGCAATCACCATATCACCAATATTATTATAGACCAACTACACGCAGACACACTGCACGGTGGACTAGGTATAATGGTGAACACGAGTCGACATCAGTACTAGATAATAAATGCAAAGAAAACAATTGCTTGCAGAATAAACAATTGCATAAAATGCATTGCTTTCCGTAAGGAACAATGTTTTTAACCGATTCGAATTTTGCCTGCATCACGGGTAAACATTTCCAAGCCATTCACTCACGTTGGAATCGACTACGCTGGTCCTACTAGCCTAAAAACATCACTACATAGGTCAGCACGAATCTACAAAGGCTACTTTTGTATTTTCATTTGTATGGCGACAAAGGCTATACACTTAGAGCTAATATCCGACATGACTGCAGTAGCTTTTATCGCAGCTTTAAATAGATTTGTCGCACGAAGAGGCTTGTCTCAGCACATATACTCAGATTGTGGCACAAACTTTAAGGGCGGAAATGTAACCTTACAAAAAAACTTCAGGCAAGCCATTAAAGAATCAGCATTACCAGCCATGGAATTTTTTAAAGGAAAAAATATTACACGGCATTTTAATCCACCGCCAGCACCACATTGCGGAGGTTTGTGGGAAGCGGGTGTCAAGTCTGTAAAGTACCACTCACGTCGTGTAGTGGGGAAAACATTGCTCACGTTTGAAGAACGCATGACGTTGACCCAGATAGAAGCATGTGTGAACTCGGGACCATTATGCAGTATCAATAATAACGTCGAAGACTTAGAGGTATTGACTCCGGGACACTTTTTCATCGCGCAACCATTGAATTTAGTGCCAGAACCAGAGTCAAAAGAATCAACCGTAACCCTAAAGCATCGTACAATATATCACGTAGCAATTTTGGGCCAAATGGTCCAAAGAATATCTACACACATTGCAACAAAGACCCAAATGGCAAGGATTGCAACCCAATGTAAAGAAAGGACACGTCGTGCTCATAAAAGATGACAACACACCGCCCACAGCATGGCCGTTAGGAATAATCGAGGAAAGTTTTCCTGGAGATGATGGAGCATCCACTCATCCAACTTACATTATGTCAAGTAAAACCGGTTTGAATCCCCATGTGGCGTCATGTTCAACTTGTATGTTATTTCCATTCCAATTAAAATAATTTTCCTTCCAGTTAAAATGCAAGAAGATTTCGACAACGGTGTTTTAGATATCGATGGATATCTTTCCTTAAGTGGACCAACTGGTCTGGAATTTTTCATCCAACCTGGCTCTGACATCCTTACTGGTCAACCGATCAAACCACAACAACTTCAACAGCAGCTGCATCAACATCAGGACGGGATCAAGTACGCAGCCAGCATCACAGCTTCGCCACTGACGGAACGAGATATTACACTTTTCGTACAACCTAGGCACAACATCCTAACAGGGGTGCCATTAAAAGGATATCAACAACCTCAACTACAAGGAAAGAAAGAGGAACTCCCCGTGAAGCAGACATCATGCCAACCAATAGCGCATCAATCTATTCAAATTAATGGAGCTTACATCAAACACTGGTTGGTGTTGCGTTCATTAACAACGATTACAGATGTTAAAGAAAGAATTGAAAATGATTTTCAGCGATTCCAAGCTAAGGAAGGAGAAGACATCCGCAGAAAATTCTCAAAAGAATTGACTTTGAACAAATCAAAAAGAGTAAAAAAAGAGAATTCAAACTGAATTTGCCAAACCGGTACGAAGTAAGACTGAAAATATGCAGCAACGAGCGAGTACAATTACACCACCATCAAAAAAGAAAAAGGGCGACTAAAGAATAAAAAAAAAACCTGAGATTTTTCATTGAATTTATTTAAAAAGAAAAAATTCTGTACAAATATGGTACATATAGTACATGATGAATTATAAGTAGGCAAATGAATGTAAGACCTACAAGGCATTAAATCGCACAACTTCTTATTTTGATCGTGACCGATCAAGCGGCGGGAGTATGTTCCGTCAACATACGGAACGCCTAAAACAAAAAAAAGGAAGTTCAAATTAAATTACAAAAAAAAAACAAAAAAAAACAATAACAACAACACAGGAAATGCAAATGCAAAAATTCTTAGGAAATTTCGAGAAATTTCATAAGAATTTTATACAACACACTAAATCAAGTACAATAAAACGTTTTTTGTCACAAACAACACATATGAACATGTAAACAACCTATTAAACAATCAAAAACTTCCTATGTGACAGCTGAAACTGGGTCAGTTTTTGGCACAAATAAAGACGGAAATTTATACTTACGTTGGTAAATGTCATCGAAATTTACGTCGCAATATTCCAGGAAAGAATAATGGTCAAGATTCCTAAAAAATTTAATAAAAATTATAATAATATTTAATGTTTTTAAAATGTCATACTTACACATTGGAAAAAAGATATGACAAGCCAGAGGGAGAAGTCCGATATCAACCAAATAAAATGGCTGAACACGTTCCACAAATAAGAATTGGTGCTGCCATACGTAATTGCCATACAAAATTTTTGTATAAAAGGCAGTGCAAAATGAATAAAAATGCACTTTTTATCCAGCAGCGAAAGCGAATAGGATAAGGCAAAAAATTACACAAGCACACAAACAACAGGATTTTTTTTGTTTGATTATTGGTTTTTCAGGAAATAGAATTAATCGCGAATTATAGAACATTGATTTTCTAATTTTTTTATTTTATTATTTTCGATTTTTCATCATTTTTTTATAATTAATTTCGTTTTTTTTCCTTTTAATTTTTTCATTCATAAATTTTGTTTGTTTTTATTAATGTTGAAGATCTTTTTGAATTCAGCGCTTCACATTCTTTATATAACTCGTGTTTCTTTTCTCTTTTGTTGAATAAAGATTGAATTAATTATTTTACACAATTCTTGCATTTCATTTTATTTTATTTTTTTTATTTGTTTCATCACGCTTGAGGGAATCTCATACAATTGCCACGCATTACCAAAATTTAGCGGCCAGTATGCGTCATGGAGATCATTTCACGATTTATTTGTTTCAATGGTTCTTAGCAGTCCAAAAGCTGCATTGTTTAAAGGGATGTCTTTCCGGAGAAGCCGAAAGATTACTAAAACACTTTCCCATAACCAACGGAACAAGATTATGGTCCAGCTTGGGAAAAATTAACATCGCGATACGAAAACAAAAGACTACTCATCAATACGCAATTAAACATATTAACCAACTAACCAAAGCAATCTTCCTCTGGGTTGTAACCTTGCCGTGGTAGAAAAGCCTGCGTACTCCAATCATCCTGATAGCAATGCTAGCGGCAACATTTAGTTCCCAGCAGGGTCACCCATGCTAGTAAGGTAGACGGAGAGGGGTCAGACAAATGACAACTCAAGCACACTTAAGCCAAGGTGGAAATGCATCGTGCCGAGGGCTGCATGGCATCTCAGTGTGTAAAACGGGAGATGTCGTTAACGATCTCTTGGGAGAACCACCCGAAACTCCCTCGTAACCAGGCTACTGCATGTGCAGGGGGGGCCGCGTGCAGGGTCCTTATATCCCCCAGACTCGCGGGAACAGAAATGGACCAAAAAATAAAATTAACAACAACAACAACAACAACGACGACACCGACACATTCAACACTGACAACAACCACTACGACGATCACGGACGCCCAGACGAAAGCAACAGTAGTCACGACCATGACAACTGACACTACTGTTGTGTTCTCAACGAGAACAGCGTCAACAGTACACACTGGGGCCAATTCAATGGAACCGGTGTGCTCTGGGAAATCTGGTAGTGGTCCTCCAAAACGAGGACCACTCCGAAATGTCGAGAAGTTGGTGAATAAACTCACCAACCGTATCGTGCAATTGAAAACTCCCTCCAGCGCCGGCAAAAGCCGCAGCGGAGCGAGTAGAAGGCGTCAAACGAGGGCAAGAGATGCGGCATCGGCTAGTAACCCTGCAAAAGGGGACCCGGCAAGATCCACAACAACGGACCCAAAAATGAAAGTCTGCCTAACGTGCGAGACCGCTCTGAAGAGAGACATCACTCACTTCAATGGAGGCGGATCGCATAGAGGCTGCAATCATCGGAGCGTTTGAGAGACTTCTCAACGGTGAAGTCCCACGCATACGTGATTGTAGGTTGACGCAAGGTTCTCTCACGCTTTTATGCAAGAACCAAGCGACCAAGGATTGGCTAGTTAAACTGGCTGAATCCAAACCCCTGGTAGAAGGAATAGACCTTTCGGTCCATGACTTCATTCTAGCCAAGTTGAGGAGGATGAGGATCTGGTTGCCGGGCCCCGAAAGGAGCGCGACCCAGATACTCACCACTATGAAATTCCTTAACTCAATGAGCACGGAGAACTGGAGGGTTTTCGAATACAAATATAGTCGGGCGCCGGAAGGTAACCAACTAATTGTAGGCGTGGATGCTCCAGGACTCAGAGATCTTGAGAGGGTTAATTTCCGCCTCCTCTCGGGAGTTCGCCTTGCTACCTGCACGGTTCTAGGCAAGCCGGAGAAAGGGGAAAAAGAAGAGGAAAAGACAGGACCGAACTAATGCCAAATTCGGGACTAAATTTTCTCCAAATAAATGCGCACCACTGCAAAGCGGCCACCGACATAATAGGTAGGCAGCTTGCTATCGGATGTGCCAACATATGCCTCGTGCAAGAACCTTGGGTTTACAAGGGAATCGTACGGGGGTACGACACCCGATTGGGGTCTGTATTATACAGCACAACTGCGAGCAGACCCAGGACATGCATCTACACCTCCAATGATATTGATGCCGTCCTTCTTAAATCCTTTTGTTCTGAAGACCTTACTGCAGTCAAAATAATTTACTCCACAGAATTGGGCGAAAAGGAAGTAGTAGTGCGCTTTTCATATCTGCCCTACGACGCAATCACCCCTACCCCTTCAGAGGAGCTGGTCGACTTAGTGTCCTTCTGTGAGACAAATAATCTACCTCTTATAATTGGCTGTGACTCCAACGCGCATCAGACACAGTGGGGCAGTACGGACACCAACCAAAGAGGTAGAACACTTTTTGAATACCTTGGTGCAACCACCCTGGAAATTGCAAACAAGGGTACAGCACCAACCTTCATCACCTCTACACGTGAAGAAGTGTTGGACATAACGCTGTGCTCACAGGGCATTGCTCAAGAAATTCAAGGATGGAAAGTGTCCTCCGAACCTTCATTATCGGACCATAGGCACATTCTCTTCAGTCTGTTCTCAGAACTATTGAAACCGGTCTCCTACAGGAATTCTAGAACCACTGACTGGTTCTCCTTTCACGAAGAGCTGTCAGAAAGAATCCGGGAAGTCCCAAAAGCAGCCCGGAATATTCCGGAACTAGAACAAACAGTCGCTCTAACATCGGAAGCCATTTACTCCTCCTAAGAGAGTAATTGCGTCTTACGCACTAACAGGCTCCCCAAGAAAACACCCTGGTGGGATATATCCTTGGAGAGCCTCAGAAAAGAAACGAGAAAAAGTTTCAACCGAGCCAAACAGCATGGTTTGAACAGTGAGTGGGAAGCCTGGAAGGCGGCCCAACGCAAGTACAAATCGGCTGTTCGGAGGAAAAAACGAGAAGCTTGGAAAGCTACTGGGGCCAAATTGAGGAACTCCCTCAGGCTTTCAGACTTCAAAAATGTCTCTCCAAAGATCCGAGATCTAGATTAACAGTGCTGCGCCAGTCGGATGGGGAATTTACCTCAAGTAATGAGGACACCCTGAAGCTGCTCCTCCACACCCATTTTCCGGAATCTCGTGAATCACCGGCATGCTACAAGCCGAAAGTTCTCGTCCCCAAAAAACCGACTGGAGAACGGCTTCAAAGATTGTAACATACGATAGTACTAACTGGGCAATCAAAACCTTTGCCCCGTACAAATCAGCAGGGCCTGATGGCATTTTCCCAGCACTTCTTCAGAAAGGAGCTGATTTGCTAATCAAACCACTCTGTTAAATCTATCGCACGAGCCTCGCTATGGCTATATTCCTTCGCCATGGAGGAAGGCACGTGTGATCTTCATACCTAAGCCTGGTCGTACTGACTACACCGAGGCCAAGAGTTTCCGTCCCATCAGCCTCACGTCATTCTTGCTTAAGACACTGGAGGGGCTGGTGGATAGATACCTGAGGGAGAGGATACCAAGTGTCCTCCCTCTCCACCCAAACCAACACGCGTATCAAGAGGGCAAATCCACGGATTCTGCACTCCATCAACTAGTGTTCAGAATTGAAAAAACTCTAGACACTAAATCATACGCTCTTGGTGCTTTTCTCGACATAGCAGGGGCATTGGACAATGTCACTTTTGATGCCATGAGCGAGGCAGCCGAAGTGCACGGCGCGGGTCTGATTGTCACTAGATGGATAAGAACCATGCTGTCCACTCGAACTGCATCGACCAGTCTGGGAAGAGATACAGAATCAATCTCAGTTATGAGGGGATGCCCGCAGGGAGGTGTACTATCTCCACTGCTGTGGTGTCTGCTTGTAGATGACCTTCTCAGGATTTTAAACACCTCGGGCTACTATGCTCAAGCGTATGCGGATGACATAGCTCTGCTTGTACCATTAGCTGAGTTGACACATCAAGCTCTTATCAAGGTTCAAAAATGGGCCCTTTCCAAAGGACTCTCCGTCAATCCTGACAAAACTGAACTCGTTATGTTCACCAGGAAAAGGTATCTGGAAGGTTTTGAGGCTCCTTGCCTAGGTGAAACGAAACTGCAACTCTCCGAGTCAGAGAAATATCTAGGAGTATATCTAGATAAAAAGCTGACCTGGAAAAAGGACGTGGAGGTCAAAGAACAGAAAGCGTCGGCGCTCCTGTGGGCCTATCGCAGAACCTTTGGACTCACCTGGGGACTAAAACCAAAAATGTTGTACTGGTTGTACAATGTGGTGGTTAAACCTCTGCTGACTTACGCATCAATTGTTTGGTGGCCTCGTACCCTAGTATCCAATGCTAGAGATCTTTTAAACAGTATTCAAAGACTTGCTCTTTTAAGTATTACCGGTGCAATCAGAACCACGCCAACTGCAGCCATGAAGGCCCTCTTGGGAACCCCACCGCTGCACTTGGTGGTTCAAAGTACAGCAATGGCAACGTCCTATAGACTGCGAAATGCTGGACTCTGGATTGATCGATCAGATATCAAGGGCCATACCAGGATCCTAGCTAATCTGATCAAATCATGCCCCATACTCTCGATGCCACCGGACGTTATGTCCCCGGCATTTGTTTTCAAACGCCGATTCGAGACTGTCATGCTTCCCAGAGAATCCTGGATAGCGGACGGTGAAAGTCTCGCAAAACCACTCGGCCTCATTTGGTTCACGGATGGGTCTAAATCGAATGCAGGAACTGGGGCAGGTGTCATTGGTACGGTGCCCAAAAAGGCAATGTCTATCGCCTTGGGCACTCATTGTTCAGTCTTTAAGGCTGAAATTTTTGCCATAATGACATGCACCAATGAGAACCTAAACAGGGGCTACAAAAACCTGCATATTAACATCTTCTCGGACAGCCAAGCTGCACTACAATCTCTGAGTGCAGTCAAGATAACATCTTGCATCCTCCAAGAATGCCTCAACACCCTCAACCAACTAGCTGAGCACAACAGAGTTGTACTCAACTGGATACCGGGACACCTCGGGCTCGCAGGCAATACAATGGCGGATGTACTGGCCAAGATGGGCACCATTAGGAAACCTATCGGGCCGGAACCCATCATTGGTGTTCCTAAGAGCACAGCCAAACTCTCCATTAGAGAATGGATCACCGTACAACACAAAATTCAGTGGCGAAATGAGTCTCTTCGACAATTCAAAATTTTCATAACTGAACCAGGCCTTGTCAGGGACTCGTTACTGAAGTTGGACCGTAATAAAACCAGAGTGCTGGTGGGCGCCCTCACGGGACAGTGCCTAGGCAAGCATCTACATACCATAGGTATCCTATCTGATACCACCTGAAGTGCAGAACCGTTGAGGAAACATCACTACACGTTATTAGTTTATGTGATGCCTTAACGGGCCTGCGAAAGAAGATCTTCGGAAAACCATTCTTGACCTTGTCGGATGTCCGGAATCTGAAGGTGGAATCTTTAATCGATTACCTGAAGAAGACAGAACTGTTTCCAGAGTTGGGACAAGCTACCACTCTGTAAACGGTACAGAGGTAATTAGTCTCTTTTCCCATAGGTTTTCTTGGAAAACTTGTGCGATCCCAGGACATATGTCCAGATTCTCCCGAGGGTGCAATGGGCCGCAAGGCCTAAGTACGGGGTACCTTGGCACCCACCTCCTGAAAAAAAAAAACAAAGCAAACAATAGAAAACAGTAAAAGCATCAAATCAGTCCTGGATACATCTGAGGAATGCATACAACAATTAAGGGCATTGCAGGTTGACGTGGGATCGTTGGACACAATTCTAATATTCTTATTAGTACAGAAGCTTCCTTATGTAACATTGAAGTTATGGGAAGAAGAACTTGGGGACACACAAGAATTGCAAACATTTTCTCAATTGTTTTTTTAGTAATTAGGTTGTTGTTTATACTATTATATTTAGTCGGTATTAGGACAATGTAATTATTTATTAGGAACTGATCCACATTTTATATTTTGCCCAATGATTCGACTTTATTTGAATCTTCATCATGGATTAATATTATTTTGTATATCAGAAAATCCTAATTATTTCAGAATTTTGACTTTTTACTGTTGTTAAATACAATTATGAACTATAATTCATAGTTTTCTATAATTGTGACTTTTTCCCTTTGTTTTTCTACTATTATTTCTATATCTCGTGAAAGTGATGGGAAAATCACGTATTGCTTGAAGATTTTTTCATATGATAATCGTTCTCGCACTATATACCAATTGTACTTAAGCCTCATCAGCTGGACTTGCACATTTGGCTGTCCAGCAACGATATTTTATTATTATATTTTATTAAGCATACTTAATAATGAAGAGTTCTAATTTTTCAATATTCAATCCGTCTAGAATTTTACTTCTGCGAATTAAATACTAAATGAAAAATTTCTGTTTTTACACAGAATTTTTAAATATTTTGAATAGTTTTTATTTAGCGTCCTTGATAAATTTTCAAATTGTTTTTTTAGTAATTAGGTTGTTGTTTATACTATTATATTTAGTCGGTATTAGGACAATGTAATTATTTATTAGGAACTGATCCACATTTTATATTTTGCCCAATGATTCGACTTTATTTGAATCTTCATCATGGATCAACATTACTTTGGATATCAGAAAATCCTAATTATTACAGAATTTTGGCTTTTTACTGTTGTTAAATACAATTATGAACTATAATTCATAGTTTTCTATAATTGTGACTTTGTCTCTTTGCTTTTCTACTATTATTTCTATATCTCGTGAAAGAGATGGGAAAATCACGTATTGCTTGAAATTACGAAAATGGGTGAGTAACAATTCAGAAATACTCGAAAACACTCCTGTAGAATTTCGAGGTCCAACTACCGCACAAATATTTGATGAGCATGAATCAGTAAAAACTCTGGCAATCAAGTGGTATCCTGATCTGGATTATTTCACATTTGTTGTAACTCCAAAGGCAAATTGTGGTACTACCACCAAAAGAAACATTTTATCGGCAGTCGCATCCTTATATGATCCATTAGGTTGGCTTGATCCAATAGTGATGCTAAGAGGATCATTCAAAAATTATGGATCACGGGTCACTCCTGGGTTGTGAAAGTTGATGACAATATTAATCAGCAATGGCAGAAATTCAAGGAGTCCTTTTATTCAGTTCAGACGGTTAAAATTCACCGGTTAATGGAATTATCCAAACAATTTGCAAGCATTCAACTTTATGGATTTTGTGATGCATCTATAAAAGCATACTCAGCAGCTATCTACAATCGCATAGAAAATTGTAATGGTAATGTCGCTTCACAATTACTCACATCAAAAACAATGTAACATGGGGTTTACATATATTGCAGTGTGTAAAAGACACTGCAATGGGGTTTAAACGAAAAAGCAAATCCCCAGATGATCTTTTCAGCATATCTTCTTCCTTGCGATTAGAAGATATGAGATAGTACAGCAAATGCGAGCAACTAAAGGCTGCACACCTAGCTGAGTTGCACAAACTAGCTCGTCGGAAGGGTGGGTCGTTGCTCACCACCATCTATCATCGCGTTTCACATAAATTTTTATGCGTGCATATGAATTTGAATGTCGTTAAGACATTAAGGTGATAGCGCGAGCTATCAAGCAAGGAAATTCGGTTTCGCGAGAAAAAAACCGATTAAATGGAAGGTTCGTTAGATCTTGGTCCCGAAACTGACCAACTCTTGCGTGAAAGCCTGGCGAGGCATGTCGGGGCCAATTGGCTGAGGTGTTATGCCAATTGGTCTTAACTGGGGCACGTCCCACCCGATTTGGACCAACAGCAGAATGCTGGTCCCCATTGGCAATAACCGCCCCTACAAATAGTAATCGTCCCTTACTAAATTTATGCCTCATCGCAAAGTCCACCGCTGAAACATATCGATTGTTACAAAAGGCCTTCGGTGATGAGACTATGTCACAGAAAAAAGTTTGCAAGTGGTACAAAGACTTCAAAGAAGGCAAAGAACGTGTTGATGACTTGGAACGCTCTGGACATCGACGTCAATTGATGAGGAACACATCAAGAAAATCGAAGAATTGGTGCTCGAAAATCGTCGATTAACAATTTGAGACCTTGCCGACATGCTTGTAATATCAACTGGATCAGTGCAAGCAATTTTGAAGGATCATTTGTGCCTGAGAAAAGTCAAATCGCGTTTGGTGCCAAAATTTCTCAATTTTTTCGAAAAAGAGCGTAAGTTTTTCGCCAAAAACACCACTTATGTCGCTCCACAACCACCGTATTCACCTGAGTTAGCACAGTGTGACTACTGGCTGTTCCCAAAGTTCAAAAGACTACTCCGGGTAAATCAGTTTGAGTCGATTGAAGAGATCAAACGTGAATAGCTACGCGCATTGAAGGCTATACCTGAGGACGACTTTTTAGCATGCTTTAAAGATTGCAAAAAACGTTGGCCTAAGTGTATTGTAGCTGCGGGAGTTATTTCGAGGGGGATGAAATCGATTTGGAAGAATAAATAAAAATTTTTAATTTTAAAACAAAATTCACCTTACTTTTTGAACACAGTGGTATACCAGAAGCAAATAATATTCTTCTTTTGCAATATGTTTGCCTAACTTACGTGTCCAGCTTAATTTGCTTTAAATATGGAAAATTCTTCCTTTTTATTTATTTTGTTTTTTTTTCTTAAATCTTACTTTCTAGGTTTTAATAAAACGAATTTATACCCTGTAATTATTTTTAAGATTTTTAATTAATGAATTTTTCTATATATATTTAAATTTAGGTTTTGCTTTTTAAATTTTTTTATTTATTTAATTTCTTTTTTACTGTTGAATTTTGATATTTAATTAATTTAATGTTCATTTATATTTACGTATTTGATGAGAAACTACCAACAAAAAAAAGTAACGCAGGGGTACTTTTTTTGTTGGTGGTTTCGTTTAAAATTTGGTGTCCAGATCTAATATTTGACGCCACATGTTTATTGGTTGAAGATGTCCTATTATTCTGGTACATATACAATATGAATTATATAGGTGCTCGTATTCCAGGCCACATGATGGATGATGAAACAAAAATGAAAACTATAGCAGAAGCCCAAAATTTTTCTTCACAGTTTTAGGCCATTTTGAACTTATTAAAATTTAATTTTCTTCAATTTAACAAAGGTTTTTTTCTTTTTTTTCTATGTTTTTTTAAAAAAATTATATTATTAAAATTATTCCTTTATTATTATTAACTTTTTCTTTCAGTTTTAAGCTATTTTTATCTTATTAAAATTTAATTTTTCTTTAAGTTTTTTGTATAAAATAATAAAAAAACAGTAGAATTACCGTGTGTTCACTTTTATCTTTTTTTTGTCATCTTTTTTTTTTCTTTTCTGATACATCATAGAAACAAAATCACGCCATCGTTCTTTTCTTGACCGAACACAATTTCTATTTTTTTGTCTTTTTGTAAATAAAATTGACTCAAAATGGTTGAATAAAGCATCTTCTTGTTATTTGTTTAAAACGAAAAAAAATTCTTTCGTGTAACATATTTTATTATTTTTTTTTTCAGGTACCCGATTCTTTAGAATTATTTTTCGTTTTCCTCAAAACTAAATCTTCATTTTATTTATTCTTTTTTTTCAAAATTGATCTTTACTTTCTGTTCCCTATCCATAAAAAACTTGTTATCTTCGCAGAAAAAAAAACTCACACTCCGAATCAACATTTAGGAACTTACTCGATCTAACATTCAAACCAGACTCTCTGTCTCGTACGTTTCCTGTTCTCCCGTTCCAAAACGCATCAACCAAAACGAAACTTGCCATTTCTCTCTAACTTTATATAGACCCATATCTTCTCATGTTATCATCAGATTTGCCTTTGAATATTCTAGTTATAAGGAATGTCTACATTTCCCTATGAACAAAGAAATCGAAACATGACTTGCTAAATTCATATTCTCTCAGAGCTACCAACTGTTTTCCACTACTATATTAGTGAGTTCCTAAGAAGATTTGAAATTCGGAAAAATATAAGGTTGTTGAAGTCGATAAAAAAAAGAATCTTTCGGTATTTGTGCGCTGGTTTTAGTCCGTCAAGGAAAAATAAGTAACATAAGCGTGAGGCGCCGTTACAACAAAGGTGGCTCCAATAAAGCCAATCACGGTGCCACGATTAGAACTAAATGCAGCAGTCTTACTGGCCAGGCTACTCAAAACCACCATAGCTGACGTGCAGTTGATGAATGTTCCAACAATAGCACGGTCTGACTCCATGATAACATTACACTAGTTACGGAGTCACCCCATTAGATGGAAAACATATGTCGCAAACCGTGTGACCGAAATTCAAAACGGTACAAATCCGAACGTTTGGCAATATGTTCCAACCACTGATAATCCAGCAGACGTAGCCTCAAGGGGGATTTTGGCATCTGATACAGCATAAGCTATGGTGGCAGGAACTGCAAGTTGCACGTAAAATGATATTTAAATTAGTGCAAAAAACAACATTCCGTTTAGAGTATGAATTATTAGAAAAGGACAAGCTGTTACCTAAAAGAAGTCAACTCACATCCCTTAATCCGTTCGTTGACCAAGGCGGAATAATGAGAGTTGGTGGAAGGCTGGAAAATACATTCATCCCTTTTAACAGAAAGCATCCAATCATTCTACCAAGCAATCACCATATCACCAATATTATTATAGACCAACTACACGCAGACACACTGCACGGTGGACTAGGTATAATGGTGAACACGAGTCGACATCAGTACTAGATAATAAATGCAAAGAAAACAATTGCTTGCAGAATAAACAATTGCATAAAATGCATTGCTTTCCGTAAGGAACAATGTTTTCAACCGATTCGAATTTTGCCTGCATCACGGGTAAACATTTCCAAGCCATTCACTCACGTTGGAATCGACTACGCTGGTCCTACTAGCCTAAAAACATCACTACATAGGTCAGCACGAATCTACAAAGGCTACTTTTGTATTTTCATTTGTATGGCGACAAAGGCTATACACTTAGAGCTAATATCCGACATGACTGCAGTAGCTTTTATCGCAGCTTTAAATAGATTTGTCGCACGAAGAGGCTTGTCTCAGCACATATACTCAGATTGTGGCACAAACTTTAAGGGCGGAAATGTAACCTTACAAAAAAACTTCAGGCAAGCCATTAAAGAATCAGCATTACCAGCCATGGAATTTTTTAAAGGAAAAAATATTACACGGCATTTTAATCCACCGCCAGCACCACATTGCGGAGGTTTGTGGGAAGCGGGTGTCAAGTCTGTAAAGTACCACTCACGTCGTGTAGTGGGGAAAACATTGCTCACGTTTGAAGAACGCATGACGTTGACCCAGATAGAAGCATGTGTGAACTCGGGACCATTATGCAGTATCAATAATAACGTCGAAGACTTAGAGGTATTGACTCCGGGACACTTTTTCATCGCGCAACCATTGAATTTAGTGCCAGAACCAGAGTCAAAAGAATCAACCATAACCCTAAAGCATCGTACAATATATCACGTAGCAATTTTGGGCCAAATGGTCCAAAGAATATCTACACACATTGCAACAAAGACCCAAATGGCAAGGATTGCAACCCAATGTAAAGAAAGGACACGTCGTGCTCATAAAAGATGACAACACACCGCCCACAGCATGGCCGTTAGGAATAATCGAGGAAAGTTTTCCTGGAGATGATGGAGCATCCACTCATCCAACTTACATTATGTCAAGTAAAACCAGTTTGAATCCCCATGTGGCGTCATTTTCAACTTGTATGTTATTTCCATTCCAATTAAAATAATTTTCCTTCCAGTTAAAATGCAAGAAGATTTCGACAACGGTGTTTTAGATATCGATGGATATCTTTCCTTAAGTGGACCAACTGGTCTGGAATTTTTCATCCAACCTGGCTCTGACATCCTTACTGGTCAACCGATCAAACCACAACAACTTCAACAGCAGCTGCATCAACATCAGGACGGGATCAAGTACGCAGCCAGCATCACAGCTTCGCCACTGACGGAACGAGATATTACACTTTTCGTACAACCTAGGCACAACATCCTAACAGGGGTGCCATTAAAAGGATATCAACAACCTCAACTACAAGGAAAGAAAGAGGAACTCCCCGTGAAGCAGACATCATGCCAACCAATAGCGCATCAATCTATTCAAATTAATGGAGCTTACATCAAACACTGGTTGGTGTTGCGTTCATTAACAACGATTACAGATGTTAAAGAAAGAATTGAAAATGATTTTCAGCGATTCCAAGCTAAGGAAGGAGAAGACATCCGCAGAAAATTCTCAAAAGAATTGACTTTGAACAAATCAAAAAGAGTAAAAAAAGAGAATTCAAACTGAATTTGCCAAACCGGTACGAAGTAAGACTGAAAATATGCAGCAACGAGCGAGTACAATTACACCACCATCAAAAAAGAAAAAGGGCGACTAAAGAATAAAAAAAAAACCTGAGATTTTTCATTGAATTTATTTAAAAAGAAAAAATTCTGTACAAATATGGTACATATAGTACATGATGAATTATAAGTAGGCAAATGAATGTAAGACCTACAAGGCATTAAATCGCACAACTTCTTATTTTGATCGTGACCGATCAAGCGGCGGGAGTATGTTCCGTCAACATACGGAACGCCTAAAACAAAAAAAAGGAAGTTCAAATTAAATTACAAAAAAAAAACAAAAAAAAACAATAACAACAACACAGGAAATGCAAATGCAAAAATTCTTAGGAAATTTCGAGAAATTTCATAAGAATTTTATACAACACACTAAATCAAGTACAATAAAACGTTTTTTGTCACAAACAACACATATGAACATGTAAACAACCTATTAAACAATCAAAAACTTCCTATGTGACAGCTGAAACTGGGTCAGTTTTTGGCACAAATAAAGACGGAAATTTATACTTACGTTGGTAAATGTCATCGAAATTTACGTCGCAATATTCCAGGAAAGAATAATGGTCAAGATTCCTAAAAAATTTAATAAAAATTATAATAATATTTAATGTTTTTAAAATGTCATACTTACACATTGGAAAAAAGATATGACAAGCCAGAGGGAGAAGTCCGATATCAACCAAATAAAATGGCTGAACACGTTCCACAAATAAGAATTGGTGCTGCCATACGTAATTGCCATACAAAATTTTTGTATAAAAGGCAGTGCAAAATGAATAAAAATGCACTTTTTATCCAGCAGCGAAAGCGAATAGGATAAGGCAAAAAATTACACAAGCACACAAACAACAGGATTTTTTTTGTTTGATTATTGGTTTTTCAGGAAATAGAATTAATCGCGAATTATAGAACATTGATTTTCTAATTTTTTTATTTTATTATTTTCGATTTTTCATCATTTTTTTATAATTAATTTCGTTTTTTTTCCTTTTAATTTTTTCATTCATAAATTTTGTTTGTTTTTATTAATGTTGAAGATCTTTTTGAATTCAGCGCTTCACATTCTTTATATAACTCGTGTTTCTTTTCTCTTTTGTTGAATAAAGATTGAATTAATTATTTTACACAATTCTTGCATTTCATTTTATTTTATTTTTTTTATTTGTTTCATCACGCTTGAGGGAATCTCATACAATTGCCACGCATTACCAAAATTTAGCGGCCAGTATGCGTCATGGAGATCATTTCACGATTTATTTGTTTCAATGGTTCTTAGCAGTCCAAAAGCTGCATTGTTTAAAGGGATGTCTTTCCGGAGAAGCCGAAAGATTACTAAAACACTTTCCCATAACCAACGGAACAAGATTATGGTCCAGCTTGGGAAAAATTAACATCGCGATACGAAAACAAAAGACTACTCATCAATACGCAATTAAACATATTAACCAACTAACCAAAGCAATCTTCCTCTGGGTTGTAACCTTGCCGTGGTAGAAAAGCCTGCGTACTCCAATCATCCTGATAGCAATGCTAGCGGCAACATTTAGTTCCCAGCAGGGTCACCCATGCTAGTAAGGTAGACGGAGAGGGGTCAGACAAATGACAACTCAAGCACACTTAAGCCAAGGTGGAAATGCATCGTGCCGAGGGCTGCATGGCATCTCAGTGTGTAAAACGGGAGATGTCGTTAACGATCTCTTGGGAGAACCACCCGAAACTCCCTCGTAACCAGGCTACTGCATGTGCAGGGGGGGCCGCGTGCAGGGTCCTTATATCCCCCAGACTCGCGGGAACAGAAATGGACCAAAAAATAAAATTAACAACAACAACAACAACAACGACGACACCGACACATTCAACACTGACAACAACCACTACGACGATCACGGACGCCCAGACGAAAGCAACAGTAGTCACGACCATGACAACTGACACTACTGTTGTGTTCTCAACGAGAACAGCGTCAACAGTACACACTGGGGCCAATTCAATGGAACCGGTGTGCTCTGGGAAATCTGGTAGTGGTCCTCCAAAACGAGGACCACTCCGAAATGTCGAGAAGTTGGTGAATAAACTCACCAACCGTATCGTGCAATTGAAAACTCCCTCCAGCGCCGGCAAAAGCCGCAGCGGAGCGAGTAGAAGGCGTCAAACGAGGGCAAGAGATGCGGCATCGGCTAGTAACCCTGCAAAAGGGGACCCGGCAAGATCCACAACAACGGACCCAAAAATGAAAGTCTGCCTAACGTGCGAGACCGCTCTGAAGAGAGACATCACTCACTTCAATGGAGGCGGATCGCATAGAGGCTGCAATCATCGGAGCGTTTGAGAGACTTCCCAACGGTGAAGTCCCACGCATACGTGATTGTAGGTTGACGCAAGGTTCTCTCACGCTTTTATGCAAGAACCAAGCGACCAAGGATTGGCTAGTTAAACTGGCTGAATCCAAACCCCTGGTAGAAGGAATAGACCTTTCGGTCCATGACTTCATTCTAGCCAAGTTGAGGAGGATGAGGATCTGGTTGCCGGGCCCCGAAAGGAGCGCGACCCAGATACTCACCACTATGAAATTCCTTAACTCAATGAGCACGGAGAACTGGAGGGTTTTCGAATACAAATATAGTCGGGCGCCGGAAGGTAACCAACTAATTGTAGGCGTGGATGCTCCAGGACTCAGAGATCTTGAGAGGGTTAATTTCCGCCTCCTCTCGGGAGTTCGCCTTGCTACCTGCACGGTTCTAGGCAAGCCGGAGAAAGGGGAAAAAGAAGAGGAAAAGACAGGACCGAACTAATTCCAAATTCGGGACTAAATTTTCTCCAAATAAATGCGCACCACTGCAAAGCGGCCACCGACATAATAGGTAGGCAGCTTGCTATCGGATGTGCCAACATATGCCTCGTGCAAGAACCTTGGGTTTACAAGGGAATCGTACGGGGGTACGACACCCGATTGGGGTCTGTATTATACAGCACAACTGCGAGCAGACCCAGGACATGCATCTACACCTCCAATGATATTGATGCCGTCCTTCTTAAATCCTTTTGTTCTGAAGACCTTACTGCAGTCAAAATAATTTACTCCACAGAATTGGGCGAAAAGGAAGTAGTAGTGCGCTTTTCATATCTGCCCTACGACGCAATCACCCCTACCCCTTCAGAGGAGCTGGTCGACTTAGTGTCCTTCTGTGAGACAAATAATCTACCTCTTATAATTGGCTGTGACTCCAACGCGCATCAGACACAGTGGGGCAGTACGGACACCAACCAAAGAGGTAGAACACTTTTTGAATACCTTGGTGCAACCACCCTGGAAATTGCAAACAAGGGTACAGCACCAACCTTCATCACCTCTACACGTGAAGAAGTGTTGGACATAACGCTGTGCTCACAGGGCATTGCTCAAGAAATTCAAGGATGGAAAGTGTCCTCCGAACCTTCATTATCGGACCATAGGCACATTCTCTTCAGTCTGTTCTCAGAACTATTGAAACCGGTCTCCTACAGGAATTCTAGAACCACTGACTGGTTCTCCTTTCACGAAGAGCTGTCAGAAAGAATCCGGGAAGTCCCAAAAGCAGCCCGGAATATTCCGGAACTAGAACAAACAGTCGCTCTAACATCGGAAGCCATTTACTCCTCCTAAGAGAGTAATTGCGTCTTACGCACTAACAGGCTCCCCAAGAAAACACCCTGGTGGGATATATCCTTGGAGAGCCTCAGAAAAGAAACGAGAAAAAGTTTCAACCGAGCCAAACAGCATGGTTTGAACAGTGAGTGGGAAGCCTGGAAGGCGGCCCAACGCAAGTACAAATCGGCTGTTCGGAGGAAAAAACGAGAAGCTTGGAAAGCTACTGGGGCCAAATTGAGGAACTCCCTCAGGCTTTCAGACTTCAAAAATGTCTCTCCAAAGATCCGAGATCTAGATTAACAGTGCTGCGCCAGTCGGATGGGGAATTTACCTCAAGTAATGAGGACACCCTGAAGCTGCTCCTCCACACCCATTTTCCGGAATCTCGTGAATCACCGGCATGCTACAAGCCGAAAGTTCTCGTCCCCAAAAAACCGACTGGAGAACGGCTTCAAAGATTGTAACATACGATAGTACTAACTTGGCAATCAAAACCTTTGCCCCGTACAAATCAGCAGGGCCTGATGGCATTTTCCCAGCACTTCTTCAGAAAGGAGCTGATTTGCTAATCAAACCACTCTGTTAAATCTATCGCACGAGCCTCGCTATGGCTATATTCCTTCGCCATGGAGGAAGGCACGTGTGATCTTCATACCTAAGCCTGGTCGTACTGACTACACCGAGGCCAAGAGTTTCCGTCCCATCAGCCTCACGTCATTCTTGCTTAAGACACTGGAGGGGCTGGTGGATAGATACCTGAGGGAGAGGATACCAAGTGTCCTCCCTCTCCACCCAAACCAACACGCGTATCAAGAGGGCAAATCCACGGATTCTGCACTCCATCAACTAGTGTTCAGAATTGAAAAAACTCTAGACACTAAATCATACGCTCTTGGTGCTTTTCTCGACATAGCAGGGGCATTGGACAATGTCACTTTTGATGCCATGAGTGAGGCAGCCGAAGTGCACGGCGCGGGTCTGATTGTCACTAGATGGATAAGAACCATGCTGTCCACTCGAACTGCATCGACCAGTCTGGGAAGAGATACAGAATCAATCTCAGTTATGAGGGGATGCCCGCAGGGAGGTGTACTATCTCCACTGCTGTGGTGTCTGCTTGTAGATGACCTTCTCAGGATTTTAAACACCTCGGGCTACTATGCTCAAGCGTATGCGGATGACATAGCTCTGCTTGTATCATTAGCTGAGTTGACACATCAAGCTCTTATCAAGGTTCAAAAATGGGCCCTTTCCAAAGGACTCTCCGTCAATCCTGACAAAACTGAACTCGTTATGTTCACCAGGAAAAGGTATCTGGAAGGTTTTGAGGCTCCTTGCCTAGGTGAAACGAAACCGCAACTCTCCGAGTCAGAGAAATATCTAGGAGTATATCTAGATAAAAAGCTGACCTGGAAAAAGGACGTGGAGGTCAAAGAACAGAAAGCGTCGGCGCTCCTGTGGGCCTATCGCAGAACCTTTGGACTCACCTGGGGACTAAAACCAAAAATGTTGTACTGATTGTACAATGTGGTGGTTAAACCTCTGCTGACTTACGCATCAATTGTTTGGTGGCCTCGTACCCTAGTATCCAATGCTAGAGATCTTTTAAACAGTATTCAAAGACTTGCTCTTTTAAGTATTACAGGTGCAATCAGAACCACGCCAACTGCAGCCATGAAGGCCCTCTTGGGAACCCCACCGCTGCACTTGGTGGTTCAAAGTACAGCAATGGCAACGTCCTATAGACTGCGAAATGCTGGACTCTGGATTGATCGATCAGATATCAAGGGCCATACCAGGATCCTAGCTAATCTGATCAAATCATGCCCCATACTCTCGATGCCACCGGACGTTATGTCCCCGGCATTTGTTTTCAAACGCCGATTCGAGACTGTCATGCTTCCCAGAGAATCCTGGATAGCGGACGGTGAAAGTCTCGCAAAACCACTCGGCCTCATTTGGTTCACGGATGGGTCTAAATCGAATGCAGGAACTGGGGCAGGTGTCATTGGTACGGTGCCCAAAAAGGCAATGTCTATCGCCTTGGGCACTCATTGTTCAGTCTTTAAGGCTGAAATTTTTGCCATAATGACATGCACCAATGAGAACCTAAACAGGGGCTACAAAAACCTGCATATTAACATCTTCTCGGACAGCCAAGCTGCACTACAATCTCTGAGTGCAGTCAAGATAACATCTTGCATCCTCCAAGAATGCCTCAACACCCTCAACCGACTAGCTGAGCACAACAGAGTTGTACTCAACTGGATACCGGGACACCTCGGGCTCGCAGGCAATACAATGGCGGATGTACTGGCCAAGATGGGCACCATTAGGAAACCTATCGGGCCGGAACCCATCATTGGTGTTCCTAAGAGCACAGCCAAACTCTCCATTAGAGAATGGATCACCGTACAACACAAAATTCAGTGGCGAAATGAGTCTCTTCGACAATTCAAAATTTTCATAACTGAACCAGGCCTTGTCAGGGACTCGTTACTGAAGTTGGACCGTAATAAAACCAGAGTGCTGGTGGGCGCCCTCACGGGACAGTGCCTAGGCAAGCATCTACATACCATAGGTATCCTATCTGATACCACCTGAAGTGTAGAACCGTTGAGGAAACATCACTACACGTTATTAGTTTATGTGATGCCTTAACGGGCCTGCGAAAGAAGATCTTCGGAAAACCATTCTTGACCTTGTCGGATGTCCGGAATCTGAAGGTGGAATCTTTAATCGATTACCTGAAGAAGACAGAACTGTTTCCAGAGTTGGGACAAGCTACCACTCTGTAAACGGTACAGAGGTAATTAGTCTTTTTTCCCATAGGTTTTCTTGGAAAACTTGTGCGATCCCAGGACATATGTCCAGATTCTCCCGAGGGTGCAATGGGCCGCAAGGCCTAAGTACGGGGTACCTTGGCACCCACCTCCTGAAAAAAAAACCAAAGCAAACAATAGAAAACAGTAAAAGCATCAAATCAGTCCTGGATACATCTGAGGAATGCATACAACAATTAAGGGCATTGCAGGTTGACGTGGGATCGTTGGACACAATTCTAATATTCTTATTAGTACAGAAGCTTCCTTATGTAACATTGAAGTTATGGGAAGAAGAACTTGGGGACACACAAGAATTGCAAACATTTTCTCAATTGTTTTTTTAGTAATTAGGTTGTTGTTTATACTATTATATTTAGTCGGTATTAGGACAATGTAATTATTTATTAGGAACTGATCCACATTTTATATTTTGCCCAATGATTCGACTTTATTTGAATCTTCATCATGGATTAATATTATTTTGTATATCAGAAAATCCTAATTATTTCAGAATTTTGACTTTTTACTGTTGTTAAATACAATTATGAACTATAATTCATAGTTTTCTATAATTGTGACTTTTTCCCTTTGTTTTTCTACTATTATTTCTATATCTCGTGAAAGTGATGGGAAAATCACGTATTGCTTGAAGATTTTTTCATATGATAATCGTTCTCGCACTATATACCAATTGTACTTAAGCCTCATCAGCTGGACTTGCACATTTGGCTGTCCAGCAACGATATTTTATTATTATATTTTATTAAGCATACTTAATAATGAAGAGTTCTAATTTTTCAATATTCAATCCGTCTAGAATTTTACTTCTGCGAATTAAATACTAAATGAAAAATTTCTGTTTTTACACAGAATTTTTAAATATTTTGAATAGTTTTTATTTAGCGTCCTTGATAAATTTTCAAATTGTTTTTTTAGTAATTAGGTTGTTGTTTATACTATTATATTTAGTCGGTATTAGGACAATGTAATTATTTATTAGGAACTGATCCACATTTTATATTTTGCCCAATGATTCGACTTTATTTGAATCTTCATCATGGATCAACATTACTTTGGATATCAGAAAATCCTAATTATTACAGAATTTTGGCTTTTTACTGTTGTTAAATACAATTATGAACTATAATTCATAGTTTTCTATAATTGTGACTTTGTCTCTTTGCTTTTCTACTATTATTTCTATATCTCGTGAAAGAGATGGGAAAATCACGTATTGCTTGAAATTACGAAAATGGGTGAGTAACAATTCAGAAATACTCGAAAACACTCCTGTAGAATTTCGAGGTCCAACTACCGCACAAATATTTGATGAGCATGAATCAGTAAAAACTCTGGCAATCAAGTGGTATCCTGATCTGGATTATTTCACATTTGTTGTAACTCCAAAGGCAAATTGTGGTACTACCACCAAAAGAAACATTTTATCGGCAGTCGCATCCTTATATGATCCGTTAGGTTGGCTTGATCCAATAGTGATGCTAAGAGGATCATTCAAAAATTATGGATCACGGGTCACTCCTGGGTTGTGAAAGTTGATGACAATATTAATCAGCAATGGCAGAAATTCAAGGAGTCCTTTTATTCAGTTCAGACGGTTAAAATTCACCGGTTAATGGAATTATCCAAACAATTTGCAAGCATTCAACTTTATGGATTTTGTGATGCATCTATAAAAGCATACTCAGCAGCTATCTACAATCGCATAGAAAATTGTAATGGTAATGTCGCTTCACAATTACTCACATCAAAAACAATGTAACATGGGGTTTACATATATTGCAGTGTGTAAAAGACACTGCAATGGGGTTTAAACGAAAAAGCAAATCCCCAGATGATCTTTTCAGCATATCTTCTTCCTTGCGATTAGAAGATATGAGATAGTACAGCAAATGCGAGCAACTAAAGGCTGCACACCTAGCTGAGTTGCACAAACTAGCTCGTCGGAAGGGTGGGTCGTTGCTCACCACCATCTATCATCGCGTTTCACATAAATTTTTATGCGTGCATATGAATTTGAATGTCGTTAAGACATTAAGGTGATAGCGCGAGCTATCAAGCAAGGAAATTCGGTTTCGCGAGAAAAAAACCGATTAAATGGAAGGTTCGTTAGATCTTGGTCCCGAAACTGACCAACTCTTGCGTGAAAGCCTGGCGAGGCATGTCGGGGCCAATTGGCTGAGGTGTTATGCCAATTGGTCTTAACTGGGGCACGTCCCACCCGATTTGGACCAACAGCAGAATGCTGGTCCCCATTGGCAATAACCGCCCCTACAAATAGTAATCGTCCCTTACTAAATTTATGCCTCATCGCAAAGTCCACCGCTGAAACATATCGATTGTTACAAAAGGCCTTCGGTGATGAGACTATGTCACAGAAAAAAGTTTGCAAGTGGTACAAAGACTTCAAAGAAGGCAAAGAACGTGTTGATGACTTGGAACGCTCTGGACATCGACGTCAATTGATGAGGAACACATCAAGAAAATCGAAGAATTGGTGCTCGAAAATCGTCGATTAACAATTTGAGACCTTGCCGACATGCTTGTAATATCAACTGGATCAGTGCAAGCAATTTTGAAGGATCATTTGTGCCTGAGAAAAGTCAAATCGCGTTTGGTGCCAAAATTTCTCAATTTTTTCGAAAAAGAGCGTAAGTTTTTCGCCAAAAACACCACTTATGTCGCTCCACAACCACCGTATTCACCTGAGTTAGCACAGTGTGACTACTGGCTGTTCCCAAAGTTCAAAAGACTACTCCGGGTAAATCAGTTTGAGTCGATTGAAGAGATCAAACGTGAATAGCTACGCGCATTGAAGGCTATACCTGAGGACGACATTTTAGCATGCTTTAAAGATTGCAAAAAACGTTGGCCTAAGTGTATTGTAGCTGCGGGAGTTATTTCGAGGGGGATGAAATCGATTTGGAAGAATAAATAAAAATTTTTAATTTTAAAACAAAATTCACCTTACTTTTTGAACACAGTGGTATACCAGAAGCAAATAATATTCTTCTTTTGCAATATGTTTGCCTAACTTACGTGTCCAGCTTAATTTGCTTTAAATATGGAAAATTCTTCCTTTTTATTTATTTTGTTTTTTTTTCTTAAATCTTACTTTCTAGGTTTTAATAAAACGAATTTATACCCTGTAATTATTTTTAAGATTTTTAATTAATGAATTTTTCTATATATATTTAAATTTAGGTTTTGCTTTTTAAATTTTTTTATTTATTTAATTTCTTTTTTACTGTTGAATTTTGATATTTAATTAATTTAATGTTCATTTATATTTACGTATTTGATGAGAAACTACCAACAAAAAAAAGTAACGCAGGGGTACTTTTTTTGTTGGTGGTTTCGTTTAAAATTTGGTGTCCAGATCTAATATTTGACGCCACATGTTTATTGGTTGAAGATGTCCTATTATTCTGGTACATATACAATATGAATTATATAGGTGCTCGTATTCCAGGCCACATGATGGATGATGAAACAAAAATGAAAACTATAGCAGAAGCCCAAAATTTTTCTTCACAGTTTTAGGCCATTTTGAACTTATTAAAATTTAATTTTCTTTAATTTAACAAAGGTTTTTTTCTTTTTTTTCTATGTTTTTTTAAAAAAATTATATTATTAAAATTATTCCTTTATTATTATTAACTTTTTCTTTCAGTTTTAAGCTATTTTTATCTTATTAAAATTTAATTTTTCTTTAAGTTTTTTGTATAAAATAATAAAAAAACAGTAGAATTACCGTGTGTTCACTTTTATCTTTTTTTTGTCATCTTTTTTTTTTCTTTTCTGATACATCATAGAAACAAAATCACGCCATCGTTCTTTTCTTGACCGAACACAATTTCTATTTTTTTGTCTTTTTGTAAATAAAATTGACTCAAAATGGTTGAATAAAGCATCTTCTTGTTATTTGTTTAAAACGAAAAAAAATTCTTTCGTGTAACATATTTTATTATTTTTTTTTTCAGGTACCCGATTCTTTAGAATTATTTTTCGTTTTCCTCAAAACTAAATCTTCATTTTATTTATTCTTTTTTTTCAAAATTGATCTTTACTTTCTGTTCCCTATCCATAAAAAACTTGTTATCTTCGCAGAAAAAAAAACTCTCACTCCGAATCAACATTTAGGAACTTACTCGATCTAACATTCAAACCAGACTCTCTGTCTCGTACGTTTCCTGTTCTCCCGTTCCAAAACGCATCAACCAAAACGAAACTTGCCATTTCTCTCTAACTTTATATAGACCCATATCTTCTCATGTTATCATCAGATTTGCCTTTGAATATTCTAGTTATAAGGAATGTCTACATTTCCCTATGAACAAAGAAATCGAAACATGACTTGCTAAATTCATATTCTCTCAGAGCTACCAACTGTTTTCCACTACTATATTAGTGAGTTCCTAAGAAGATTTGAAATTCGGAAAAATATAAGGTTGTTGAAGTCGATAAAAAAAAGAATCTTTCGGTATTTGTGCGCTGGTTTTAGTCCGTCAAGGAAAAATAAGTAATATAAGCGTGAGGCGCCGTTACAACAAAGGTGGCTCCAATAAAGCCAATCACGGTACCACGATTAGAACTAAATGCAGCAGTCTTACTGGCCAGGCTACTCAAAACCACCATAGCTGACGTGCAGTTGATGAATGTTCCGACAATAGCACGGTCTGACTCCATGATAACATTACACTAGTTACGGAGTCACCCCATTAGATGGAAAACATATGTCGCAAACCGTGTGACCGAAATTCAAAACGGTACAAATCCGAACGTTTGGCAATATGTTCCAACCACTGATAATCCAGCAGACGTAGCCTCAAGGGGGATTTTGGCATCTGATACAGCATAAGCTATGGTGGCAGGAACTGCAAGTTGCACGTAAAATGATATTTAAATTAGTGCAAAAAACAACATTCCGTTTAGAGTATGAATTATTAGAAAAGGACAAGCTGTTACCTAAAAGAAGTCAACTCACATCCCTTAATCCGTTCGTTGACCAAGGCGGAATAATGAGAGTTGGTGGAAGGCTGGAAAATACATTCATCCCTTTTAACAGAAAGCATCCAATCATTCTACCAAGCAATCACCATATCACCAATATTATTATAGACCAACTACACGCAGACACACTGCACGGTGGACTAGGTATAATGGTGAACACGAGTCGACATCAGTACTAGATAATAAATGCAAAGAAAACAATTGCTTGCAGAATAAACAATTGCATAAAATGCATTGCTTTCCGTAAGGAACAATGTTTTCAACCGATTCGAATTTTGCCTGCATCACGGGTAAACATTTCCAAGCCATTCACTCACGTTGGAATCGACTACGCTGGTCCTACTAGCCTAAAAACATCACTACATAGGTCAGCACGAATCTACAAAGGCTACTTTTGTATTTTCATTTGTATGGCGACAAAGGCTATACACTTAGAGCTAATATCCGACATGACTGCAGTAGCTTTTATCGCAGCTTTAAATAGATTTGTCGCACGAAGAGGCTTGTCTCAGCACATATACTCAGATTGTGGCACAAACTTTAAGGGCGGAAATGTAACCTTACAAAAAAACTTCAGGCAAGCCATTAAAGAATCAGCATTACCAGCCATGGAATTTTTTAAAGGAAAAAATATTACACGGCATTTTAATCCACCGCCAGCACCACATTGCGGAGGTTTGTGGGAAGCGGGTGTCAAGTCTGTAAAGTACCACTCACGTCGTGTAGTGGGGAAAACATTGCTCACGTTTGAAGAACGCATGACGTTGACCCAGATAGAAGCATGTGTGAACTCGGGACCATTATGCAGTATCAATAATAACGTCGAAGACTTAGAGGTATTGACTCCGGGACACTTTTTCATCGCGCAACCATTGAATTTAGTGCCAGAACCAGAGTCAAAAGAATCAACCATAACCCTAAAGCATCGTACAATATATCACGTAGCAATTTTGGGCCAAATGGTCCAAAGAATATCTACACACATTGCAACAAAGACCCAAATGGCAAGGATTGCAACCCAATGTAAAGAAAGGACACGTCGTGCTCATAAAAGATGACAACACACCGCCCACAGCATGGCCGTTAGGAATAATCGAGGAAAGTTTTCCTGGAGATGATGGAGCATCCACTCATCCAACTTACATTATGTCAAGTAAAACCAGTTTGAATCCCCATGTGGCGTCATGTTCAACTTGTATGTTATTTCCATTCCAATTAAAATAATTTTCCTTCCAGTTAAAATGCAAGAAGATTTCGACAACGGTGTTTTAGATATCGATGGATATCTTTCCTTAAGTGGACCAACTGGTCTGGAATTTTTCATCCAACCTGGCTCTGACATCCTTACTGGTCAACCGATCAAACCACAACAACTTCAACAGCAGCTGCATCAACATCAGGACGGGATCAAGTACGCAGCCAGCATCACAGCTTCGCCACTGACGGAACGAGATATTACACTTTTCGTACAACCTAGGCACAACATCCTAACAGGGGTGCCATTAAAAGGATATCAACAACCTCAACTACAAGGAAAGAAAGAGGAACTCCCCGTGAAGCAGACATCATGCCAACCAATAGCGCATCAATCTATTCAAATTAATGGAGCTTACATCAAACACTGGTTGGTGTTGCGTTCATTAACAACGATTACAGATGTTAAAGAAAGAATTGAAAATGATTTTCAGCGATTCCAAGCTAAGGAAGGAGAAGACATCCGCAGAAAATTCTCAAAAGAATTGACTGTGAACAAATCAAAAAGAGTAAAAAAAGAGAATTCAAACTGAATTTGCCAAACCGGTACGAAGTAAGACTGAAAATATGCAGCAACGAGCGAGTACAATTACACCACCATCAAAAAAGAAAAAGGGCGACTAAAGAATAAAAAAAAAACCTGAGATTTTTCATTGAATTTATTTAAAAAGAAAAAATTCTGTACAAATATGGTACATATAGTACATGATGAATTATAAGTAGGCAAATGAATGTAAGACCTACAAGGCATTAAATCGCACAACTTCTTATTTTGATCGTGACCGATCAAGCGGCGGGAGTATGTTCCGTCAACATACGGAACGCCTAAAACAAAAAAAAGGAAGTTCAAATTAAATTACAAAAAAAAAACAAAAAAAAAACAATAACAACAACACAGGAAATGCAAATGCAAAAATTCTTAGGAAATTTCGAGAAATTTCATAAGAATTTTATACAACACACTAAATCAAGTACAATAAAACGTTTTTTGTCACAAACAACACATATGAACATGTAAACAACCTATTAAACAATCAAAAACTTCCTATGTGACAGCTGAAACTGGGTCAGTTTTTGGCACAAATAAAGACGGAAATTTATACTTACGTTGGTAAATGTCATCGAAATTTACGTCGCAATATTCCAGGAAAGAATAATGGTCAAGATTCCTAAAAAATTTAATAAAAATTATAATAATATTTAATGTTTTTAAAATGTCATACTTACACATTGGAAAAAAGATATGACAAGCCAGAGGGAGAAGTCCGATATCAACCAAATAAAATGGCTGAACACGTTCCACAAATAAGAATTGGTGCTGCCATACGTAATTGCCATACAAAATTTTTGTATAAAAGGCAGTGCAAAATGAATAAAAATGCACTTTTTATCCAGCAGCGAAAGCGAATAGGATAAGGCAAAAAATTACACAAGCACTGTGGTAAAGTTTTTTGTGGTTCCTTTCGCATGGGTGATGGTGCAAGCAGATAAAAACAACAGGATTTTTTTGTTTGATTATTGGTTTTTCAGGAAATAGAATTAAGCGCGAATTATAGAACATTGATTTTCTAATTTTTTTATTTTATTATTTTCGATTTTTCATCATTTTTTTATAATGAATTTCGTTTTTTTTCCTTTTAATTTTTTCATTCATAAATTTTGTTTGTTTTTATTAATGTTGAAGATCTTTTTGAATTCAGCGCTTCACATTCTTTATATAACTCATGTTTCTTTTCTCTTTTTGTTGAATAAAGATTGAATTAATTATTTTAGAAAATTCTTGCATTTCATTTTATTTTATTTTTTTTATTTGTTTCCTCAACAAGCAAGTATTCTTTCGCACTTATTGCCACGTACTTTTTCTTTCTACTTCGCTAGCTTTCCTAACTATATCATTAGGTACACTTTGATATATATTCAACCCGCCATCTTTTTAGCTATCTATCATTTTTTTAGATTACGCTATCTTAGTGCAACAGAGATGAATATAGATATGTATTAATAAACAAATACTTACAGTTATGTAAATAAGTCATGCCGTATCCAAAATGTTATTTTACGATTTTAAGAGTTGCCAATAGTGTTGTATTTTTGGCCGTTATTTACAAAAAATTTTAATTGATAAAATTTCCAGATGACCCAAGAGGTAATCATCCCATTCGTCTTTCTTCCTATGATTTAGTAGATCCATTCTATTAATGGTACTTAGCCATAAATTGACACTAAAAAGTAAATAAATTAGCGGTCAAAAACATTAAGGACATAAGCAATTCAATACAATTTGTTAATAGACCATTCCACAACTAATTACAATTCACTATTTTCATTAAATTATATTAAATTAGCTGTCATTTGTTAAATTCACGTTTCCTCCAAATAATAAGTTTTTGAAAAATTAACGTTACACACGATTTTTGATGGAGCAAAAATGGCAATGGTCTATATTAAAAAATGCATTTCTTACCGATTATTACAACTCGAAATCTTGAAAAAATGCAGTGAACCATCCTTATACAGTGGTGTTCAATGAAATCCGGACACTTTGAATTCCTAGAAAAAATGCGTGGTGCAGGTAAACATTTAATCTCCTCCCATTTTTTTTTACAGGATTTAGTTACTTGATTTATGAAACAAGTGTATATTTCACAAAACAGTTTATTAACAATCGATAAGTCCAGTTATAAGCATACACATTAAATAAATGAAAAAAATTTCGAAATTAAGTGATTCTGAAAAAAAGTCTTATTATCACGTTATGGCACGAAGGATTGTCAGTACGGGAAATTAGTGATAGAGTATAACGGGGGAAGTCCTCTGTTGCTGATTTAAAAAAAAATTTAAAAATACCGGGACCACAGAATGCTTCAAACGATCTGGAACGAGACGCAAGAAAACCATAGTAGAAAACAAATTTCTGGTCCTTCGTTGCAAACGAGACCACTTCAAAACTTCAAGGAAATTGAAAGCGGAGGTTGCTTTAGCCAGTGGAACTGAAATTTCTGCGTTAATCGTGCGGTGGAGGTTACTGGAGGCAAATCTAAGGTCACGTTGCTCGCTTCAAAAGCCATCTTTAAAGGTTTCATCAAAGAGCACTCGGCTTCGGTGGGCCCAGGAACATTACAGTTGGACCCCAGAGATGTGGAATAGAGTAGTATTCTCTGGCGAAAGCAAATTTAAGCTGCATGTTGGGGATGGGCGGCTACGCGTCCGAAGGAAGCCAGGAGAACGCCTCAGTGATAACTGCATTCAAGAAATTCCCAAAAAAGCTGAAGGAGTAATAGTCTGGGGATGTTTCGGTGCAAGTGGTTTAGGTCATCTGGGGTTTATAGATGGAAGGGTAACCGCAGATGTGTATTTAAATGTCCTAGAGAATCATTTGAAACCGTCAGTTTTGGAGGTGTTTGCTGAAACTGAAAGGTACATCTTTCTGCAAGATGATGAGCCAGCATACACTTCAGAAAAGGTATTTATTTATTTTTTTAGAACTATTTGACAATCTTCGAGAAAATCCAGTTTTAACATTTTGTGAAATTTTATTACCTTCCGTTTTTTTTCTCATTTTCAGGTAAAAGACTACCTAAACCAAAACGGTATTCACACTTTGGAATGGCCTCCGTACAGCCCAGATCTTCATCCCATCCAAAATATCTAGGCTATTATGAAGAAAAAGTCTGTAAAGGTAATCCCCAAACACAACAGGATTTAAAGTAGCAAATTCAAAGTGCTTGGGATGAGATTAATGGTAACGTCACTGGAAATTTGGTGAATTCTATGAAGCGCAGGTGCATAGCGATTATTAAGGCAAATGGCAGTCATACTAATTATTAAATCTCAGGTCCCAGGTAGTGTGTACAAAATACAATTGATAAATTTTATTGAATCTATTTATAACATGTTTTTTTCTATACCTTCATAAACGTAATATTTACAAAAAATCGTCTGAATTCCTATTAATTTCTTTAATTTTCTAATAAAACCAAAAATACTGATTGAACCATATAATATTTTTAGTAAATATTACCTGAGGAAATATAAAAAATTATTTCACCGAGCGAGCATCACTACTTTTTTGGAAAAAATCGCTTCAAATCGAAAAATGACAGGTGTCCGGATTTCATTGAACACCACTGTATGTATTATGGCATCCTTTTACTATACATTCCATCCTAAAAAAGTAGAAATTAGTAAATATTTGTATAATAAATAAAATACTAACTTTTGATCTAGAAGGGCTAGGAAGATGAAAATAAGTGCAAAATCCGCTTCGTCAAAAATAATTAGCCCAATGTCCGTCCGTCCGTCCGTCCGTCCGCTTTTTTAAATCGTTAATAAAATCTGAATGGATGGTCCGATTTCCATGAAACCTTCACCATTTTGGTGTTGCATCAAATGCCAGATGGTGTTAGATTTTGGGCGAAATTAATATATGGCAACATTATTTGGTAACGCTTTTTTTGTCTAAAAACGACAAAATTTTGTCCGCACGGTTCAAACTAAACTGTTGGGCCAGTTTTTGGGCCATATTCGACTATGGCAACACTATCTAAAAATACATTTTGTCTAAATATAGTCTATTTTTGCACTTGTTGTAAAACTGAAACTGCTCGTCCAATTTTGATGAGATTTTCACAGTTTGTGTACTACGATCTAAGACAGAACATATTAGCTTTTCAATGGAATTTACATCTGGCAACACTAATGCGCAAAACTTTTTTAAAAAAATGTTGTGGTGGAAATATAGAAACTTCCCTAATTCGGTTAATAATAGTCGGATTTTAATGAAACTTCGAACGTACGTTTGGAATGGATGAGCTGAAAAAATAAAATATGTCCCCCGCGGTGGGGAGTTGTGGGGGGCTAAAAATGAAAAACTTCAATAATTCACTCAATAATAGGCGGATTTTCTTTAAACTTGGTGTGTACATTCTGGATAGGGTAAGTGAGAAGATAGAATGCGTCTCCCCTCGATGGGGGTTGCGGGAGGGTGAAATAAAAAAACCTAATAATAATGAAATATAGAAACTTCCTTAATTCGGCCAATAATAGTCGGATTTTAATGAAACTTCGAACGTACGTTTGGAATGGATGAGCTGAAAAAATAAAATATGTCCCCCCGCGGTGGGGGGTTGTGGAGGGCTGAAAAAGAAAAACTTGAATAATTCACTCAATAATAGGCAGATTTTCTTTAAACTTGGTGTGTACATTCTGGATGGGGCAAGTGAAAAGATAGAATGCGTCTCCCCTCGGTGGGGGTTGCGTGAGGGTGATATAAAGAAACCCCAATAATTCGGTCAATACTAGTCACATTTTCATGAAACTTGGAATGTACATTTAGAATAGGAGAACTGAAATGAATATTTGATGACATTATCGGGAAAGTTCCATAGTGGTCCGGCCGATATAGAGAAAATGTAAATTAACTATTATGGTTTGCTTCGCTCATTTTTGAAATTATATTATTTTCAATATTTTATTATTTTAAATAATTTAATAGAAATAGAAATTTCCAGCCGCAAAATTAACTTAAATTTTTTCCTCAAAATATTTAATTTGTAATTTTTAATGTAATTTTCCACTTGGAATAAAAAATAACCTGAAATGATTTTTCTTGTAAAATAATAATAATAAGTAATAAAGAAACGAATTTAATGCGATTTAAGAATTCTTTATTCATTAAATATGTATTTAAAACATTTTAAAGTGAACTTATTGTTTCTTGAATTCAAAATTTTAATAAAAACGTCGGTTTCTGTTTTCGAATATATATAATTACATTGATAGAATATGTACAAATATTTGCTATATGTAGAATTAATTGCATGTTTAATTAAAACCTTAAAAATATTGATATTATGCCCATTTTTTTCCCAATTTTCAAGTTTAAAATTTTATGTTATGCTGTTTTCAAATTATTGAAATCAAAAAAAGTTTCTTCTACTTGCAATGATGTTTTCCAATCACTTAAATACGTATATAAAAAAAAAAATATATACTACTTCCAAAGAAACCACGTGCTTATCAAAAATAGTCACAAGGGCTTATTCAGGCGGGCACCAACACTTGAAAAACGTTTGGCCTAGCTTTTTTGTATAGGTAAAAACTTGGGGCAAGAGTTTTCGCGCTTAAAAAGCACGTGATGTTTGTTAGCAAAAATTGGCCGAAAAAATTCCGATTTCATTCTTTGTCTCATTCTTGCTTTAGTCCAAAACCCATTATTATAAGACTATCTATGCTCTCCCTTGCTCCAATTATCTTATAGGAAGCACGTGGTAAAATAGAATATATTTGGTTTATAGGTTACTTCCTTCTGTCTAATGAAAAATTTTAATTTTCTTTCCTTATTTTCTGCGGAATTTTTTGTTTCTGTCATTCTCAAAGGAATTATTGGGAAGATCGCGTCTAATTTTTCTCCATTTCCCGGACAAATTACTGTCGGTTTGTTATACTGAGTCATTAGTGCTAGGAAGGGACGGCAGGTAAGAGGAATACTGGTGAGACAGTGGTAAAATGGCGAATTGAAAATTTTTGGCATTCCCCCATTTGTTTTTGTTGGGTTTTTTCCCCAAATTAGTTATATATATAAAAAAAACAAATTCTTCTCTTATATAAAAAAAAAAAAATCGAAGCCGAAAGAAAACAAACAAAGCAAAACAACTCTTCCCACACGGGGAGAAGTCGTAAAGGGAAAGCGGGATTGGGAAAAATTCGATTTTTTTTTGTGGGCGAAAAAAACGAGAACTTGGAATTGGTTTCAAAAGTAGAACGGACGACAAATTTGATTTTTCTCCGACTTTTTTTTAGTCAGCTTTCTTAAAGTTTTTTTTTTTTTTTGATTTTTATTTTAAAAGATAATATTTTTGTTTTGAGAGTTTTTTTTCTTAGAATTTGAAGATGTTAATTTCGAATGGAAGTTTGTTTTTTTCTGATGTGGAGAAAATAGAAGGTTTCTTCACAGTTTCGAATTTTCTTTTTTTTTTAAATTTAAGTTTTCTGTTTAAGATTTGGTGAATCAGAAGAAGTTTTGGGTTTTATGACATTTGAAAATTTTTTGAATACTAAGAAATTAATGAAACTACAAAAAGTTAATGATATTAATATAAATAATTGGTTAATAAAAAAATCTGTTTATTAAAACCCAAGAATTTATGGGGAAAAAAAATAATATTGGTAATTTAACATTAATAAAACGCCCAACATTTATAAAATTATTAAATCATTATAATTTAAGTGAAATATAATCAAAAACTTTTTATATAATAATATCAATAATAAATGTTTAAAAACATATCATAATTTAATTATCAATAATCATATAAATATATTCGAGAATATTATTATATAAATATTTATATTAATTATTATAATATATTATTTCAACAATCAATCCATTTAATATATATATTAAATAATATTCTAAATAAATATAAATAATAAAAATTTTCGAAATTATTTATTATATTTCGATTATTCAAATGAAAATCTAATTACTAATAATAATATTAATAATAATAATAAAGAAATGCATAAGAAAACATACATAAATATACATAGAATCCACCTCACACAGCACCGAACATCATACAGGAAAAAATAGACAAATCCTACAAAACAAACCAACAACATACATAAAGAGGAGCGCTTACAAACACTCTACATTAATTTAGTTTTTGTTTGAATTTTAATTTTTTTTTTTTGGTTTTCTAGTTTTTTTAGTTTTTCTTTATTAAGTGTTTTAGGACAGGGTGTTAGACAGAGGTCTCAGCGAAGCAACCAGAAGTTTTAAACATTACATTTTCTTTGTTATATTTTGAATTTTCCTTTTTATAGTGAATAATCTATAATAAATTTTTGGGCCTTTTTTTCTTTTCGTATTTAAATTCGCTTTTTGTTTTTAATTTGGGTTTTATTTAGAGTTATTATTTTGGTTCTATTTTTTTTTCTTTTTTTATGCCTATTATTTTAGTTGATAAGTATAAATAATAATTTTCGTTTATATTCTTTTTTTTTTTTTTAAATAAATCGTGTCTTTCGGATGAAGCATGTGTTGGTTTTTTTGTGATATTTTTCTCTTCAATATTTGGTTTCGAATGTGTTGGCTTTTCCACCCCTGGAATTTGCTTTCCTTTTAATTTTTGAAATGATATGCTGAATTGCCTAGTGTGCCGGAGGCGAGAAATGTGATAGTAGCGTAGTAGGGTGAATCCACCAATGCGAGTCAAGGGACCATGTTATATTTTTTGGGCAAAATATGGTCATGGGAGTCCTGTTTTGGGTGGCATAAATTGTAACCCAGGGGTGAACAATATCATTAGTTCACCCCCTCCGATGATAGCACCGGCATCACACGCAATTTTGACGCCATAGATCGATCCGTCTGTTGTCTGTTGATTATTGGTAGAATATTACCGCCCAGTTCCCCCCGACGATCTGGTTAGAGCAAAGAAGCTAGGTGTACCTTCTCTGGTTACTTTCGGCTCTAATACTACTACATATAACTGATACCAGTCAGTTACATGCCCTTTTAGCAAAGGATCACAGTGCTAGGAAATTTGTTTGATATGGCAAACAAATTCCTACATACAAGCTACACCGGTTGTTACAGTTATTTGTGTGTGTTTTCTTTGTTTTTCTTTGTTTTCTTTTTAATTTCTAATCTCAAGCTATATCATATCACTAGGGCTCGTCACGCGTTAGTTCGCAAACTTGCGAAGTTATTTGATTATTTTTGACAATTCCATGAGCCAATCAAAATGCTTAAAAGATTTCGCAAGCGATTGCGAAGCTTATGTCAAATATGAACATGCCCTGGAGCTGATAATCGTCGCAAATTTTCGAAGATGAATTTTTGATTTTTGACACTTTGTAATTTTGAAAAATATGCAACTGTTTTTTCTTAAAAGGGAACATCAAAAATTTATAAATTGCATGACATGTTGGAAGAAGTAGTTTTTCAGTGTAAAAATTGAAAAATGTTGTATTCCTAATGTCATTTCTGATAAAGTATGAAAAATGAAAAATTATGTTTGCGAAACATTGTCACGGGTGTAGATTATTTTAAGTTTTCCCTAACCAATCAGAATGATCTGTCAAACTTGTGAAAAATCTTCGCAAAAATAATCAAGCCGCGTGACGAGCCCTACTATAACTAAAATTAAAGATTAAAAAAAATTATTTTTTTTTTCTCTTTTCCACGTTCGAGAACTTAGTCATATCATACATGAATCCATGCGATGCAAAAAAAACGAAATAAGTGAACCCAGGCAAGTAACGCTAAATTATGGTTAAAACTAAACCGCTATTGAAATATTAAAAAACTTTTCTTTGTATTTTCAAAACCGTGTTGTAAATTTTTTTTTCTTTTCTACTTCCAGATGCAATATCACATTTATATTTCACTATTTTAATATGTATTTAAACGAATGTTTATATGACAGTACTATATTCGTGCGAAAACCTAATTTTTGATCTAGAAGGGCTAGAAAGATGAAAATAAGTGCCAAATCCGTTTCATCAAAAATTATTAGCCCCATGTCCGTCCGTCCGTAAGCTTCTTTAAATCGTAAAACGGAAGGTCCGATTCCCATGAAACTTTCACCATTTTGGTGTTGCATCAAATGCCAAATTAGTATATGGCAACACTATTTGGTAACGCTTTATTTGTCTAGGTAGGTAGGTAAAGTAGGGGTACTACGTACAACACCAGGCACCTTATGGGCCCATTGTGATCCCTACGAGGCCAAGAGTTACCCTATTGGGAGACCTATTCTTCTTCAAAGCATTTAATCTTCCTACAAAACTTCATTAGACTTTCCATGTCAGTCGCCTAAAGCATCCCTAAATTCCCGAAGAAATGGTTGCCGAAAAAGTTGTTACGAGCTCGAGAGAGCTGAGCATTCGCATAAAATGGGCTTGATGTCTTCAGCCACTCCTTTGTCTCCACAATATCGACAGAGGTCGGTTTGCACCAAACCCAGTCAGTCATTTCGTTTTCTGAACCGTCTGCTCCTTCCTTTGCCAGCCTGTCTGCCGCCGATTCCTTTCCCTCGATTCCGCAATGGGCTGGAACCCAGCATAATCTAACATTATTCTGAACGCATAGTGTCTTCAACACCTTGCCACAGCTATTGACTATTCCCGAGTTTACAGCTACCGAACTAAACGCGTTCATGGCTGCCTTGCTGTCTGAGTAGATCGAGATATCCCTAGAGGATATCTTCTCCAGACTAGATGTTTCTGCAGCCTTTTGAATTGCCACTATTTCTGCCTGAAAGACGTTGCATTCCAGCGGAAGTCTGAAAGATTTCGCTATTCTAAGATCCTTCGAGAATACACCCGAGCCTACACCGTAATCTGTTTTAGATCCCTCCGTATAAATAGCAATTTCGCCTTTGATATGGACCTTGTTGCCATACCAGCCAGTTTTATTTGCGTATGACATCCCGTAAGGGGTATCAAAGTGCAATATTTCCATTATGGTGTCCGTTGCCGCCTTGGTACCTCCACCAGTCCAGTTAAGGTTCTTTCCATGACCTTTTCCAGTCTGTTGAGAAACCCGTGGTTTTTTAGCCTCAGAGCACTGTTACCCGCGGCTTGTTTAAAAAAGCAGTCCTGCTGTGTAGACGTGTTTTGTGTTTAGTGCCTTTATTTTTGTTTAGTGAGTTTTAATTGTAATAATCGCTTAGTTTTTTGTGTTTAACACCCATTAATTCTGGATTAATTTGAATTGGTTTATTGAAGGACAGGTAACTGTTTTCTAATATACTAATTTATAAACGCATTGGGTTTCTATCTAACATTTAAAATTTAAGAAATAAATTTAGTTACTAACACATACTAATCATTTATTAATATTAAATTTAATATTTAATTCCCGTTTATTACAAAGTAATAAATTTCTGTTTTGTTTGTTTGATTTTTATTTTTTTTTTCTTTTTTTGTAAAAAAAGATTACAGAAATTTTATTATTTCTCTTGTTTTGGTACTTAGTATAAACTTCATTTATACTAAGGGCCCATTTCGGTCGTCTATTTTTGCTGCTTTTTATTTTTTCTTTTCTTTTTGTTCGTTCTGCGTATTTTCTGTAACAATCAATAGTTCACCATGGCAACAATTGTATGCTCCTTTTGTCAAGGTACCATCGGCGTTGCTGCATCGATCGCTTACGATGGAGTGTGTGGCCGCTCATTTCATCGATCGTGCATAAGGTTGCCTATAGAGAGCAATTGCTTTACATGTTCAGAATGCTGTGATATTAAACCCTGTCACATTCTGAAATTTTTGAAGTTCGCTTCACCTAATATTGACTTAGTGAAAACAGTCCACGATTCTTTAAGTGTGGATTTGTCTTTCACAGCAAAAAAAGTCAAAGCTATTGATGAGAAATTATTCAACGTTGGCGAAAGTATTGACGACTTACGCACCCGCATTGACGATATTGATAAACTCTTTTCTACTTGCCAAGTGATACAGCACGACCTTTCCAAAGTAATGAAGAAGTCGATACAGTTTGAGTCTAAATTAAATACCCTTCGGAATGATGTCTCTGAATTTATGTGTACTCCTAACTCGTCATCGCCTGTTGCTTGTGACGAGTCCGTATCTCACATGAGACTTATAGTCGATAGGTTGGACCTGTTGCAGAATCACTTTCAATCCTGCACATCCATAATATCATCAAACACTGCTGCCTTTACTAATTTGAAAAATCTAATTTCCAAATAGGATTTATCTAATACTAAGAACAATAATAGGCATGTTACCGTCACCGATGTTTCTACCTGTACGGACCTAGCCCCAAAAGCCACCCAATGTGTACCGTTAATCATTTATCGTAATATTGAGGATAATGTCAATAATGGTTGTACTGGTGGAAGCGATAGAGATAATAATATTATTAGTATTAGTAAAAAAATAAAAAAAAAATAGAAAAAATATTAATAACAATAATATAAGTAGTAAGGTTATCGCAAAAACCTGTGACAGTAATAGGAACAATGTCAATAGCCCGAAAACCTCTAATATTCCTAATTCAAATATTACAAATAAGAAGGAAACAAATATAAAAAATAGTAAAACCAGCACCAATATTAATAAAATTAAAGGATATAGAACTAATAATAATAAAAGTCTCATTGACACTAATACCAATGGTAGTACTAAAAAGACTATCAGCCGTTCCACTACTGCTGAGCTTGATACACCGATTCTTCTTAACATCGTACCCCCTCCAAAATCTATCTTTGTTTCCCGTTTCCTTCCGTCAACAACATCCGCGGATATACTAAATTATATAAAGTCTTTGCTACCTAATGATCTTACGAGCATAAATGATAGGGCTGTTAAAATTAGTAATCTTAACAGTAATGTCTCATCCTTTAAACTTCTGGTCCCTGATAATGCCTTCTCTCAGGTAATTTCGCCATCCTTTTGGCCCGACAAAACTGTCGTCAAAGAGTTTATTCCTAGAAAACATTCTAGTCGTCGACCTTTCTCTGCTGGTGCTCAAATAAAAAAAAATCCAACAAATAGTCCTAAAAATCCAAAAAACTAAAACGCTTGTCCCTTTAGGGAGAGGTGGGGCTAGACTAAGCGTGGGGTAAAAGTAAACAGACACATTATTTCAAGAACTAACGGATTTAGAAAATAGACCAAAAGTACAAGAATGAACATGATCATTTTCTACATATAAGGGAAATTTGGTTTGCATATTCAGTCTTGTCACGATTTTGGAGGCGAAAGGTTGATTTTGACGATCAAAATTGGATTTTTTCAATATTTGTAAAAAAGTGAATTGTTTTGGTGTTATTAACAGAAGTAAGTATTGTTAATTTTTTTCAAAATTTTCATAGTCCTTAAATTGAAAATGTGCAATTAATTTTGAACTATTGTTTTTCATGTTACATTTTTTTGTTTATTTTAACGTAAAAAACTTGATGGGGCAATTTTAAGTTGATGATGTGGGGTTAAGCTTATTTTGACCTCGTAATTTTTTAAATAAGGAATATAGGTTTTTCACTTTCATTTTAATGTATAAATTGGTGAAAATTTGCAGAATGGTTAGGAATTACAAAAGGGTGAAAGATAGCCAGGTTGATGAAAACTCTTTGGCTCCTGCAGTAAATGATGTGATAAGGGAAAAAAAATCTATTAGAGGCACTGCTGCAGAGTACGGTGTCAATCATAATACATTATTTAAAAGAGTTAAAAGGGTGAAAAATTTGAATCCACGGTTATTTGAAATAGATTCTGGAAATGAGAGTGATGACGGAATTACTTGCGCGAACCCTATGAAATATAAACATAGACAGGTTTTCTCAACTGATGAAGAAGAAGAATTAAAGAAGTACCTTTTACGTTCTTCTCGTATAAATTACGGCCTTACTTATACGCAAACCAGAAGTTTCGCTTATGAGTATGCTGAAAAACTTGGAAAGACTTATCCTGATAGTTGGAACGTCAATCAAGCAGCTGGAAAAGACTCGATGTATGGATACATGAAGCGACATCCTGAACTAAGCTTAAGAAAACCGGAAAATACGAGTTTGGCTAGAGCTACTGCTTTTAATACAACAAACGTGGCGGAATTTTTTAATAACTATCTTGAAGTTGTGGCAAGATTTAAGTTCGATGCTTCCAAAGTATATAATTTAGACGAAACTGGTGTCACTACTGTAATCCGAGCTCCAAAGGTTAGTGCAAAGATTTTTGGCTAAACAGACTTAACTGAATTATTGTTCATTTAACAGGTTATAGCAGAAAAATCCAGAAGGCAAGTGGGTCAAATCGTTTCTGCAGAACGTGGAGAACTTGTGACATTCACTGCAATTATAAATGCCGCGGGAAATTCACTTCCTCCGGTTTTCATATTCCCTCGAGTCTGCTATAAAGATAATTTTTTGTATGAAGGTCCTTCTGGAAGCTTAGGAATGTCTACAAAAACAGGATGGATGACAGTTGAACTTTTCCCACAAGTTTTGAAACACATTCAATTCCACACAAACTGTTCCAAGGAAAAGCCAATTATGTTGCTGATGGATAACGATAATAGTCATTGTTCTTTGGCAGCAATAGAATTCGCAAAAAACTCTGGAATAGTGCTGCTATCCTTTCCTCCACATTGCTCACACAAGCTCCAGCCGTTGGACATTGGAGTATTTGGTCCATTTAAAAGTGCTTTAAAAGCAGCATTTAATGATTTCATGTTAACACATCCAGGAAAATTAATTAGCATTTATGACATACCGCAGCTGGCAAAGCAGGCATATGAAAGCGCTTTTACTATTAGAAATATAACATCATCATTCCAAAAGCCTGGAATTTGGCCAATTAATAGACTAGACTTTACCGACGATGATTTTGCTGCGGCATTGGTAACAGATCGACCATTTACTGAAAATCTTGAAAGTAGCCCAATTGATGTCCCTCCAGAAAAAGGGATAGAAAGTAGCACGGTTAGCTTTCCCCAGCCATCTAATTCTGGTCAAGCTAATGTATATTCAATTACTCCAGAGCAAATAAAACCTTTTCCAAAAGCTGCACCACGAAAAAACCATTAAAAGGTCGTGAAAGAGGAAAATCTCGTATTCTTACTGATACCCCAGAAAAAAACAGAATCGCTGCTTTGGTTCAGGCAAAAAATGAAAAAGAGATCAATAAACACAAGCCTGCTAAAACGAAAGCATCTGAACAGGTAATTTTAAAACACTTGTGTATGTGTAAGCAAGTATTTTATCTATGCCTGTAATTTTTTACATAGCTTTACGAAACATCGCAATCTGAAATGTCTCTAGAAAAATCATCTGATTCTGACGATTGCTCTATTATATCTCAGGAAGATGCAAATTATCCAAACCTTTTAGTGGATGATGAGGTCCTCAACGAAAAAGATTTTGTCTTATTAAAGATTTAACCAAATTGAAGGAAAATGTGTCTACTTCATCGGTCAAATTCAGAATTATTTTGGAACCACTGACTTTGATATACAATTTTTGAGAAAACACAATCAGCATTATGTTTTCCCAATTATCGATGATGTATCTCAAATATCTAGAAGCGAAATTATTTCAAAGTTGCCTGAGCCAAACAATATCCCAGGAACTTTGCGAACCAGAGGATACTACAAGTTCGATATTGATTTTACAAATTATAATATGCGATAAATGCTAGAATTTTAATATCTCCATTCGTCAAAAAACCATCAATGAAATTTTTTATATATTTGTGTTTCTTTTTTTGTTTTTATATGGAAGAAAAGTTGTTCTTTTATATCTTATTAAAGAGAAATATATTTGAATTCATTTAAAATAAGAGTTTTAACTAGTTTTAATTGAGCTTACTTTTACCCCACACAAAAACTTCCCATGCTTAGTTATACCCCACCATAGGGGTAAAAGTAAGCAAAGGATGCCTTTGGCCCTAGCGTTTTTCAAGAGTATAGCAAGTGAGATTTCTTTAAAACTATAACATATATTTGACAGCAACATATTAGGCAACTATCCATATTCCTGTTGATTTCATTACTGACTCCATGCGTCCCAATGATATCCTAATTATTTTAGGCGATTTCAACCTACCCCAATTGGTATACCAATAAACTCAGAGGTTTGCGGAATCAGCGGAATAAAGCATGGCTGAAGTATTTGAATTCTAGTGATGTTTCCGATCATAGCAAATATTTATCTTTGCTGAAAGAATTCCAATGTGTACTGGAAGTGAAAACAGTCCACGATTCTTTAAGTGTGGATTTGTCTTTCACAGCAAAAAAAGTCAAAGCTATTGATGAGAAATTATTCAACGTTGGCGAAAGTATTGACGACTTACGCACCCGCATTGACGATATTGATAAACTCTTTTCTACTTGCCAAGTGATACAGCACGACCTTTCCAAAGTAATGAAGAAGTCGATACAGTTTGAGTCTAAATTAAATACCCTTCGGAATGATGTCTCTGAATTTATGTGTACTCCTAACTCGTCATCGCCTGTTGCTTGTGACGAGTCCGTATCTCACATGAGACTTATAGTCGATAGGTTGGGCCTGTTGCAGAATCACTTTCAATCCTGCACATCCATAATATCATCAAACACTGCTGCCTTTACTAATTTGAAAAATCTAATTTCCAAATAGGATTTATCTAATACTAAGAACAATAATAGGCATGTTACCGTCACCGATGTTTCTACCTGTACGGACCTAGCCCCAAAAGCCACCCAATGTGTACCGTTAATCATTTATCGTAATATTGAGGATAATGTCAATAATGGTTGTACTGGTGGAAGCGATAGAGATAATAATATTATTAGTATTAGTAAAAAAATAAAAAAAAAATAGAAAAAATATTAATAACAATAATATAAGTAGTAAGGTTATCGCAAAAACCTGTGACAGTAATAGGAACAATGTCAATAGCCCGAAAACCTCTAATATTCCTAATTCAAATATTACAAATAAGAAGGAAACAAATATAAAAAATAGTAAAACCAGCACCAATATTAATAAAATTAAAGGATATAGAACTAATAATAATAAAAGTCTCATTGACACTAATACCAATGGTAGTACTAAAAAGACTATCAGCCGTTCCACTACTGCTGAGCTTGATACACCGATTCTTCTTAACATCGTACCCCCTCCAAAATCTACCTTTGTTTCCCGTTTCCTTCCGTCAACAACATCCACGGATATACTAAATTATATAAAGTCTTTGCTACCTAATGATCTTACGAGCATAAATGATAGGGCTGTTAAAATTAGTAATCTTAACAGTAATGTCTCATCCTTTAAACTTCTGGTCCCTGATAATGCCTTCTCTCAGGTAATTTCGCCATCCTTTTGGCCCGACAAAACTGTCGTCAAAGAGTTTATTCCTAGAAAACATTCTAGTCGTCGACCTTTCTCTGCTGGTGCTCAAATAAAAAAAAATCCAACAAATAGTCCTAAAAATCCAAAAAACTAAAACGCTTGTCCCTTTAGGGAGAGGTGGGGCTAGACTAAGCGTGGGGTAAAAGTAAACAGACACATTATTTCAAGAACTAACGGATTTAGAAAATAGACCAAAAGTACAAGAATGAACATGATCATTTTCTACATATAAGGGAAATTTGGTTTGCATATTCAGTCTTGTCACGATTTTGGAGGCGAAAGGTTGATTTTGACGATCAAAATTGGATTTTTTCAATATTTGTAAAAAAGTGAATTGTTTTGGTGTTATTAACAGAAGTAAGTATTGTTAATTTTTTTCAAAATTTTCATAGTCCTTAAATTGAAAATGTGCAATTAATTTTGAACTATTGTTTTTCATGTTACATTTTTTTGTTTATTTTAACGTAAAAAACTTGATGGGGCAATTTTAAGTTGATGATGTGGGGTTAAGCTTATTTTGACCTCGTAATTTTTTAAATAAGGAATATAGTTTTTTCACTTTCATTTTAATGTATAAATTGGTGAAAATTTGCAGAATGGTTAGGAATTACAAAAGGGTGAAAGATAGCCAGGTTGATGAAAACTCTTTGGCTCCTGCAGTAAATGATGTGATAAGGGAAAAAAAATCTATTAGAGGCACTGCTGCAGAGTACGGTGTCAATCATAATACATTATTTAAAAGAGTTAAAAGGGTGAAAAATTTGAATCCACGGTTATTTGAAATAGATTCTGGAAATGAGAGTGATGACGGAATTACTTGCGCGAACCCTATGAAATATAAACATAGACAGGTTTTCTCAACTGATGAAGAAGAAGAATTAAAGAAGTACCTTTTACGTTCTTCTCGAATAAATTACGGCCTTACTTATACGCAAACCAGAAGTTTCGCTTATGAGTATGCTGAAAAACTTGGAAAGACTTATCCTGATAGTTGGAACGTCAATCAAGCAGCTGGAAAAGACTCGATGTATGGATACATGAAGCGACATCCTGAACTAAGCTTAAGAAAACCGGAAAATACGAGTTTGGCTAGAGCTACTGCTTTTAATACAACAAACGTGGCGGAATTTTTAATAACTATCTTGAAGTTGTGGCAAGATTTAAGTTCGATGCTTCCAAAGTATATAATTTAGACGAAACTGGTGTCACTACTGTAATCCGAGCTCCAAAGGTTAGTGCAAAGATTTTTGGCTAAACAGACTTAACTGAATTATTGTTCATTTAACAGGTTATAGCAGAAAAATCCAGAAGGCAAGTGGGTCAAATCGTTTCTGCAGAACGTGGAGAACTTGTGACATTCACTGCAATTATAAATGCCGCGGGAAATTCACTTCCTCCGGTTTTCATATTCCCTCGAGTCTGCTATAAAGATAATTTTTTGTATGAAGGTCCTTCTGGAAGCTTAGGAATGTCTACAAAAACAGGATGGGTGACAGTTGAACTTTTCCCACAAGTTTTGAAACACATTCAATTCCACACAAACTGTTCCAAGGAAAAGCCAATTATGTTGCTGATGGATAACGATAATAGTCATTGTTCTTTGGCAGCAATAGAATTCGCAAAAAACTCTGGAATAGTGCTGCTATCCTTTCCTCCACATTGCTCACACAAGCTCCAGCCGTTGGACATTGGAGTATTTGGTCCATTTAAAAGTGCTTTAAAAGCAGCATTTAATGATTTCATGTTAACACATCCAGGAAAATTAATTAGCATTTATGACATACCGCAGCTGGCAAAGCAGGCATATGAAAGCGCTTTTACTATTAGAAATATAACGTCATCATTCCAAAAGCCTGGAATTTGGCCAATTAATAGACTAGACTTTACCGACGATGATTTTGCTGCGGCATTGGTAACAGATCGACCATTTACTGAAAATCTTGAAAGTAGCCCAATTGATGTCCCTCCAGAAAAAGGGATAGAAAGTAGCACGGTTAGCTTTCCCCAGCCATCTAATTCTGGTCAAGCTAATGTATATTCAATTACTCCAGAGCAAATAAAACCTTTTCCAAAAGCTGCACCACGAAAAAACCATTAAAAGGTCGTGAAAGAGGAAAATCTCGTATTCTTACTGATACCCCAGAAAAAAACAGAATCGCTGCTTTGGTTCAGGCAAAAAATGAAAAAGAGATCAATAAACACAAGCCTGCTAAAACGAAAGCATCTGAACAGGTAATTTTAAAACACTTGTGTATGTGTAAGCAAGTATTTTATCTATGCCTGTAATTTTTTACATAGCTTTACGAAACATCGCAATCTGAAATGTCTCTAGAAAAATCATCTGATTCTGACGATTGCTCTATTATATCTCAGGAAGATGCAAATTATCCAAACCTTTTAGTGGATGATGAGGTCCTCAACGAAAAAGATTTTGTCTTATTAAAGATTTAACCAAATTGAAGGAAAATGTGTCTACTTCATCGGTCAAATTCAGAATTCTTTTGGAACCACTGACTTTGATATACAATTTTTGAGAAAACACAATCAGCATTATGTTTTCCCAATTATCGATGATGTATCTCAAATATCTAGAAGCGAAATTATTTCAAAGTTGCCTGAGCCAAACAATATCCCAGGAACTTTGCGAACCAGAGGATACTACAAGTTCGATATTGATTTTACAAATTATAATATGCGATAAATGCTAGAATTTTAATATCTCCATTCGTCAAAAAACCATCAATGAAATTTTTTATATATTTGTGTTTCTTTTTTTGTTTTTATATGGAAGAAAAGTTGTTCTTTTATATCTTATTAAAGAGAAATATATTTGAATTCATTTAAAATAAGAGTTTTAACTAGTTTTAATTGAGCTTACTTTTACCCCACACAAAAACTTCCCATGCTTAGTTATACCCCACCATAGGGGTAAAAGTAAGCAAAGGATGCCTTTGGCCCTAGCGTTTTTCAAGAGTATAGCAAGTGAGATTTCTTTAAAACTACAACATATATTTGACAGCAACATATTAGGCAACTATCCATATTCCTGTTGATTTCATTACTGACTCCATGCGTCCCAATGATATCCTAATTATTTTAGGCGATTTCAACCTACCCCAATTGGTATACCAATAAACTCAGAGGTTTGCGGAATCAGCGGAATAAAGCATGGCTGAAGTATTTGAATTCTAGTGATGTTTCCGATCATAGCAAATATTTATCTTTGCTGAAAGAATTCCAATGTGTACTGGAAGTTGAGTATAACTCTTATTTATCTAAAATGCATGATACTCTACTCGTAGATCCGAAACAGTTCTTGCACGCCTAAACTATTTGAAAGTATTGTCTATAAATCATTTTACTTTCAATGCAAACCATTTATATCCTCGAAACAACATGGATTTCCTAAAGCTAAGTCAACGACTACTAATCTGACTGAGTTTGTCTCTACCGCCATCAACTCGATGGAGCGGCGCAATCAATTAGATGGAATCACTACTGATTTCAGTCAAGCTTTCGACAAGTTGTCTCACAGTATTATTCTACTAAAATTACGACTTCTTGGTTTTCCTCCCCTTTTATAAAGTGGATAAATTCTTACCTTTCTGGTAGACGCTATCGGGTTCTTTTCCGTTCTATCGAGTCTGATCCTTTTATTGCCCATTCTGGAGTCCCTCAAGGTAGTCATTTAGGACCTATCTTATTCATCATCTCTATTAATGATGTTACGTCTATTATCAAGCATTCGGAGATTACTATTTACGCTGACGACATGAAAATTTCCAAAGTAATCTCCTCTTTACGGGATTGTCACTTGCTTCAGGCTGATCTTGATAAATTTACTCTTTGGTGTACAAATAATGACTTGTCACTTAATATCAACAAGTGTGAAACAATAGCATTTACGCGAAAACGTAGCAAAGTCTTATTTGATTACACTTTATTGGGAAACTCTATTTCGAGAGTTGATTTTATTATAGAATTAGGTGTCATATGTGATAGCGAGCTTAATTTTCGTCGTCATATTGACACAATTATCAACAAATCTTCGTCAATGTTGGGGTTTATAAAACATTGGTCTAAAGAGTTCTCTGACGCATATATTACTAAATCTCCATACATCACTTTTGTAAGACCTGCGCTTGAATACGCCAGTCACGTTTGGTCCCCGCACCATAAAGTACAAATTGAGAGAATTGAAGCTATTCAGCATAGATTTGTTCGCTTTGCTCTTAGAGGTCTTCCTTGGAGCAATGCTATCATTCTCCCTCCTTACCGTCATCGTTTAAAGCTGATTAATCATCAGACTTTACAGAAACGACGCGAAGTAGCTGAAATAGTCTTCATTCATCAAATTCTTGTTGGTGCCATTGAGTTCTCGAGTCTTCTCGAACGCGTAAAATTTAACGTTAACGCACACTCCCTAAGAAGTGTAAGCCTATTCATGATCGACTGTCATCGTACTGACTATGGAAGGTTTGAATCAGTTTCTAGAATGTTACAGAGTGTAAACAATAACTCTGCTCACTTTGACTTCTCGCTAAGTAAGGAGAAACTGAAGAGTTTGTTCGTCACTGACTCTGCTGTATTATCGGATATGTAACCTCTCCGGCTAACCTTTTTGTGTACTATTGGTTGTTGCCCACATTTGTTTTTATTGCAGAGTGAGACTAATATAATTAATACTGAGTTATATGTATTATTTTATTTTGTGTCGGTGAATGGGTGGTTGATTTATGGTGGTGGGTTTAAGGTGGCGGTCGGTGATAGTATTTTTTTTCCTTTCCATTAATTTACCTCTCTGCCGCACTAATATTCCTCATAGCCCTCCTCCCTTCCCGACACTAATGATGAGATGTTAGCATATACATTCGACTTATCGTTTATTCGATATTATTATGAATGATATTGCTGGCTTGTAATAAGCAAACTGAAGTGTTAAAAAAATGTACAAGTCGACTGGCAACAAATGCAATGTTTGCATTGATACCGTTGATGTTGTTCGAAGGCGGAGGAGTACTCATAACTGTCCGCACAAATCATGAAAGCTCGCTGGCACAAGTTCCTAACTTGGGAGATTTGGAATACTTATGTGTGAAATCGTCAGCTCAGACTGGTAACGTTTTTATAGCGAATTGCTATATTCCACCAAATAGTCTTGAGGCAAAGTACCAGCTTCTAGCAAACGCAATCGATCACCTATTTGACGTTATTTAACTAAAGGATAGTATTTTGCTCTTTGGCGATTTTAATCTCCCGAATTTACGTTGGACGTAACTAGATGATGAAGTTTGCTTTGTAGCAGAGAATGTGAACTCTGCATGTGAATCTTTATTTGTTGACAATTTCATGGCCTGTGGTCTGCAGCAAGTTAGTGGTGTACGTAATTCACTTGACAAACAGCTAGATAAGGTTTTTTATGCTGACGTAGCTAATTGTGTTGCTGAACACAGTTCTGAAAAGCTATCTAATCTGACAAATATCATCCTCCCTTACATTTACTTCTCTCGCAGGAGTATGCTTCGGAGAATTCAGGCTTATACGATTCATATCGCTTCAATTTCCGTAAAACCAATTTCGAACTTCTTACTAACCTTTTTAATAAGGTTAACTTCGACAAAATTGTAGTTCGTAAGAATTTTGAAGCTTGCATCACAGAGTTTTACTAAGGAATTCTGGAGGCATTTGCCGTGTCGGTTCCCTTTATCCGATTTAAAAATTCAGCATCCTCACCCCCTTGGTTCAATAACGACCTGCGTTCGTTACGCAATAGGAGAAATAGAGCATGGAAAAGATATCTGATTTCACGGGATAATAGTGACTTTGCGAAATACATTGTTTTATTTAATGAATTTAAGTCACTATTTGCGTATCAATATGACTCCTATATTTATGAAATGAGATGTAAAGTTTCCAACGACCCGCACCGTTTCTGGCAGTTTGTTAAAAGCAAAAAGAAAACGGATGGTTATCCATCATCGTTGAAATAGTTGGATCAATCATCGAATAATCCACTAGTTATTTCTAATCTATTTGCTGCCTATTTTGCGAAGGCATTTAATGACGACAATTTTGAACCGAATACAGACTATTTTAATTTCCTTGATGAATACCCTAAATCTTCCCTTATTACTACTAAAATTGACGAATACATGTTAGCTGAGCATATTCGAGAGCTAAAAGAAGATTATTCAGCGGGCCCTGATGGAATACCTGCCATCGTACTGAAAAGATGTGGCTATATCGCCCGCTATCGGTTCTTTTTGAAAAATCCCTGAACTCTGGAATTTTTCCGAAGATATGGAAGGCATCTTTTATTATAACAACCCACAAAAAGGGCAACAGGGGTCTTGTAGAGAACTATAGACCGATTGCCAAACTATCCTGCATCCCTAAATTATTTGAATGCATTATCCACAAATGCTTATACTTTGGCTGCAATCCTTTCATTTCTAATTATCAACACGGTTTCTTGAAAGGAAGGTCTACGGTCACCAGTTTGGTCGAACTGGTCTCAATGTCTATCTGCGCTATGGAAAATGGGAACATTGTGGACTGTGTTACCACTGATTTCAGTAAAGCGTTTGATAAACTATTATACCATCTAATCCTTTTTAAGCTTAATGCTTTAGGATTTCCTAACTTATTTATTGAGTAGATTCGCCCTATCTATACGGTAGAAGTTATCAGGTGCTATTCCGAAATTCGAAGTCTCAGACTTATCTCGCCACCTCTGGTGTTCCTCAAAGTAGCCATTTGGGACCTATCTTATTTGTTATAGCTATGAACGATGTTACTTCTGTAATGAGACACTCCAAAATATCTAACTTCGCGCATGATGTGACAATCTATAAAGAAATAAATAACCCTAGTGACTCTCAGTTTTTGCAACAAGATTTAAATAACTTTGCTACTTGGTGCGTCAATAATAATTTAGCGCTTAACTGCGATAAATGTCAAGTTGTCACTTTTAGTAGGAAATGTAATTCTTCTCTACACCCGTACGTTATGAAATGTGCGCCTCTTCGTAGAGTGAGAGCATTACCAACCTGGGAATGGTCTGTGATAATAAACTTGATTTCCGCCAGCATATTGACTCACTGGTCCATAGGGCCAACTCAACTCTTGGTTTTATAAAGCGTTGGTCTAAGGAGTTTTGTGACCCTCACATTACCAAAGCACTTTTTATTACCTTGGTTAGACCTTTGGTGGAGTATGCTAGCCAAGTGTGGTCTCCCTATCATAAGATCCGAATTGCTAGACTGGAATCAACGTAGATTCGTACGATTTGCATTAAAAAACCTTCCATGGGAAGATTCCCTCTTACTGCCCCCTTATGTGAACAGATTAAAACTTATTGGACTGCACCCAAAAAGAAAAGAGGCGAGAGGTGGCTGACGTGGTTTTTGTCTACCAAACTTCTAATGGTTTCATAGATGCTCCCTATTAGAAAAGATGCATCTAAATGTCAATCCGCACTCCCTTAGGTCCGTGGATACATTCAAAATAATGTATCACAGGACAGACTATGGAAGAAACGAGCCGTTTTCACGAATGTTGCGGGCGGTAAATGTTAATGAATTTCGATTTCAGTGAGAGTAAAGCATACCTCAAGAAATCTTTATATGCATAGTTATCATATTTACCAAACTGACGCTTGTATTAAGTGAAACGCCTCTGTCGCCCCAATACAAGCAGACCGTTGACTTCCATCGAGCGAGTCGAATCGACCTCACTGTTCCGGCTGCCATTTCCAACCGAAGACTCACTCTTCTCGACGTCTCTTTTTTTTGTTTCTGTTCATGACAGTATATCCCTACTGCCATTCATCCTATCAGCACGGATCGGTTAACACTTTTGGATTGGGGTTGTTTATCGAGGTTGTCTCCTCTAGATCTGCAAGATTTAGTATAAGCAGGGGTACCACGTGCAGGACGTAGCTCTTCACTACGCACAAGATGTTTCCATACATCCTGAATCTAGTCGGTCTTGGAACACTTCCCTGGTGATAAACCTACGTTAACCTTGTCTTAAAACGATAAAATTTTGTGTCGACGGTGCAGACTAAACTGCTGGGCCGATTTCGACAAAATTTTTGCATTTCATGTATTGGGCCCTAAACTAGAACTGATTAGTTTTTGGCCCATATTCAAATATGGCAACACTGTCTAAAAATATATTTTGTCCAAATATAGTCTATATTTGCATTAGTAAAGCCTAAACTGCATACCCAATTTTGATGAGATTTGCACAGTTTGTGTACTAAGGTCGAAATCAGAACATATTAACATTTCAACGGAATTCACTTCTGGCAAGACTACCGCTCAAAACTTTTCTTAAAAAATGTTGTGGTGGAAATATAGAAACTTCCCTAATTCGGCCAATAATAGTCAGATTTTAATGAAACTTGGAATGTATGTTTGGGCTGGGTCAACTCGAAAGATAAAATATGTCTCCCCTCGGTGGGGGGTTGTGGGGGGATAAAACGGAAAACCTTCAACAATTTGCTCAATAATGGGCGGGTTGGTTTTTTTAAAACTTGGTGGGTACATTCTGGGTAGGCCAACTGAAATGATACAATGCGTCTCCTATGGGTGGGGATTGCGTGAGGGCAAAATAAAAAAACCGTAATAATTCGGTCAATAACAGGTGGATTTTAATGAAACTTGGAATGCACATTGGAGCAGGCCAACTGAAAAGATAGGATGCATCTCCACTTGATGAGATAGAGGAAGCCAAAGTAGAAAAACGTTAACAATTCGGTCGATAGTAATCACATTTTCATGAAACTTGGAATGCACATTTAGAATAGGCGAATTGAAATTAATATTTTATGACTTTATCGGGAAAGTTCCATAGTGGTCCGGCCGATATAGAGAAAATATAAATTCACTGCTATGGTTTGCTTTGCTAATTTTTTTTTCTTTTTGAGATTTTTCATTTTTTAATTATTACTTTTTTCTACTTTCCTATCAACAAAAAAAAGTGCATATCTAGCTAAACTTTGATTTCGTAATAACTTGTACAAATTCCCCGTTTTGTTTTTTTGTTGTTTTCATTCCGGAAAATTACTTATATAATACGAGGAGTGTTTGCACAACGATCTCGAAAACCCGTCTAACAATTTTCACGAAACGTGGGAGTAGGGTTGCCAACTTTTTCAAAACCCAATAGAGGACGGATTTGGCGACCAAAACAAAAAAAAGTCCACAAAATCAACAAAACAAAAAACAAAATTTCCCTTTCAAACCATTAAGTGGGCATTAAATACATTACTTAATGAACTTCGTTTAAATTGGAGACCATTAGGTGCCCCTATGAGCGGCGCCCAGAGCATGATAGACTCCCTTCCTACGCCACTGGAAAAATTTAATTAATTAATTTTAAATTTTACTACTCTACATAATTATTTATGTACCATCATATATGACCCCTTTATTTTGAAAGTGAGGTACGTCAAAAAAACATCTTAGAATTGTAATAGTCACCCATGTTCCGCAATTCACACGAAAATGACACCAATAAAATGTATTCAATTGAGTATTTCATTTAAAAATAAATTCATTTTATGACAAAAATATTAGAAATATTTTGAATGGCATTTTATTGAGGTAGATTTTAGAAAAACCCTGTATTACATTACCGTCATGCATTTTTCTAAGAAATTGTTGATTTCTTGAGTCCGGTTGCTACTAATTACAATTCTGGGATCAATTGATATTTTAAAAATTTTAAACATTTATTTCAGAGAAAGTTTTATAAATTTTATAAAAAAATATTCAAAAAGTCTAATGGAGTCATTGGGTGAAGAAAACTTAATTTTATTTTAAATGTTTTCCTTAGTTTTATATCAATTCACATCAATTTCACAACACCAACTAACAGTGAATTCATTTCGATTACATTTCGAGTAAAATGAATTTTAGAACACCAAAATTTCATTTTCGAAATTTCAATTCACAAAATTTTCGTTTTTCATTCCGATCGAATTCCAGAACACCGATTTTCGTTTTCACCCTTCCATTTCACAAAAAGTGAAATGCAGAACATGGGTGATTATCTAAGATTTTAGAATGACGAATGCAACAATTTTGAAAATATTCATACAGCTGAAATCACTACTTTTGAAAATTAAATGCCATTTGCCATTTGATTTACATCTTGTAAACAAATTAGACTTTTGAATAGTATCAAAATTGTTTGTTCTATTTCCTTTCATATAATTAATGACTAATTAACGGAACGATTTTAAAAATAAAGGACATCTGAGGCTCCGATAAAGGACAAGGACAAAAAAGCAAAATAAAGGACTGTCCTTTACAATAAAGGACGGTTGGCAACCCTACGTGGGAGTGAAGGGTTTTCGGGGACTAGAAATTGATCTAGATAGGTCTCACCTCTGAGAAAATTCGTTTTCCACTCCCCTCGATACCTCTGGCTTGGTATTTTCGAATTGGGTGATCCGATCTTAATGAAACTTTACAGTATTACTAAGAGAGCTAAGGGCTTTCGGCTTTACCACTACAAACCTAACTTTTCCCCTCCCCTCGATCCCCTCGCTTGGTATTTTCGAATCGAGTGGTCCGATCTTAATGAAACTTTACAGTATTACTAAGGGGGCTAAGGGCTTTCAATTTTCCGACTACAAAACTCACTTTTCCCCTCCCCTCGATACCCGTCGCCTGGTGGCTTCGAATTGGGTGGTCCGATCTTAATGAAACTTTACAGTATTACTAAGGGGGCTAAGGGCTTTCAATTTTCCGACTACAAAACTCACTTTTCCCCTCCCCTCGATACCCCTCGCCTGGTGGCTTCGAATTGGGTGGTCCGATCTTAATGAAACTTTACAGTATTACTAAGGGGGCTAAGGGCTTTCAATTTTCCGACTACAAACCTCACTTTTCCCCTCCCCTCGATAACCCTTGCTTGGTGTCTTCGAATTACGTGAAGGAATCTTATTGAAGATTCACAATAGTGCTAGGGAGTAAGGGCTTTCGATATACATACAAATATCACTTTTTGGATATCTGTCGGCAGCGATAAATAGTAACTACAAATCCATCAAGTTCCCTGAACCTCGTTATACGAATCAGGTTGCAATTACAATCGGATTCAATTACTCAGAGACAGACTGCATTAGGAATTCCAATTCATGGCCAATTGTAATTACTATTCCAAACTGTCTCCATTATAACTTGTCAGTTTTTTTCGCGACCGGGGCCTTTGCACTCTGACGTATTGCTCGACCCATTACATTTTGATGAGCAGTCGACTACTTCAGCTCAACCCAGCCGTGCTGCTAAGACCAGAAGTAAAGAAAGAATATCCGAAATCAAGGTTACCGAAAATTTGTTGAAAAATTGCCGAAAATTTAAACATATGGATATGTAGGAGCTTTCACATTTCTATATTTTAAATTTTTCGCAATTTTTCGGCATACTTTAACTTTCCCTTACCGAGCAAAGCCCGGTACACAAATAAAAAAAATTCTTAATTCCTTTCTGTTCTTGATCCATCTACATGCATTATTTAGAATTAATAAAATAACCCTTCTGGCAACACTTGTATTTATGACAGATACTGAATTAGGTTGTATTACAAAAAGCCCATGTAACGACATATTGAAAAAGAAATAAAGTTTGTAATCTAAAATTATATAGTAAATCTTTGTGTCTATACACCTGATTCACACCCGCTAATCCACAAATATAACACTTTCAAACATTTCATTCTTTTTCCCCCATATTAAATTTTTTTATTAATTATTTTTTCCTTTATATGGATTTTCCTTCTTTGGCACAAAACAAACAAATCACATCTCGACTTCGAGGCGCTTCAATTTCAACTCCACTTTTTCATGATTCAAACCACATTTTTTTCAGACTGATCTCGTTTGCCTCCAAAAAAAAAACGCATAACCCAAAAATATTTTATCTCCCCGTTTCTTTCTTTCTCATGCTTTTCTGTTTCTTTTCAAACAACATCTTTGTAGAAGGATATTTGATTTTTCATGTAAAGTTAACCACGCGGCTAACCCAAAACCAAAGTGTAACTAATGATAAAGTATGAAAACTTCCTATCCTTACCGTACCGCCGTTTTTAAAATTTTGACTGTTCTTTTCAAACAATTTTCTCTCCACTGATATAGATAGCACTAAAAATTTTACATATGGGTGAAAGAGAAACAATATTTCACAAACATCCCATTCTTCGCTTTTGGGTAATTTTAATATGTAAACAAAGAAACACGGACAGAAATTTATATACAAATGCACACATACCAGAAAAAAAAATTTAGCGCTAATTGTGTGGGAAATTGTATATGATTTGGGACAATATATAAGATTCCGTCCGATTTTTAAGAAAATTTCAGTCCTCTCTTCCCGATGGATTTTGCCAATGCTTCCTGCCTCATGGCCCATCTGTACAAGGTCTTTTTAGTAATGACGTCATTGATTTGTGAATAGAAATTTTGGTCCTGTTAATACAATTTATGTTGATTTGTGTCGAAAAAAATATAAATATTAATTAATTTTAATAAAATTAAAGTGAGTGAAGTGAAAATATAACAAGGTAAGAGTGATATTTCTATAAATTATGAAAACTTAAGCTTTTAGAATAAAAATAGTGCAAATAAATAATAAAATTTAAAATTTAAAATTTTCAATTGCCGGTGATATTTAGAAATGTCGTACTTAAAATGCCTTTCCAAAGAAATAAGAAACTTAAATGACCCTCTGTATCTCCAGAGCGATTTAGATAATTTTGTTATCTGCTGTTGTAAAAATAATTTGGCGCTCAACAGCGACAAATGTGAGGTTATCACATTCTCCAGAAAACGTGAAAATTGTCTATATGTTTATAATATTGGCGATGCGCCTCTACGTAGTGTGACTAGCATTAGAAATTTGGGAGTGATTTGTAACAGTGAACTTAACTTCAAGCTACATATGAACTCACTCGTTCATAGAGCTAACTCTACACTAGGCTTTATTATAAGATGGTCTAAGGAGTTCTTGGACCCTCATATAACTGAAGCACTCTTCATTACCTTGGTTAGGCCTATTTTGGAATATGCCAGCCAAGTATGGTCTCCCTATCATAAAAGTCTAATTAATAGATTGGAGTCTGTACAACGTAGATTCATACGTTTTGCATTAAAAGGTCTTCCTTGGAATGACCCTTTCCAACTACTTCCGTACTGTGATAGGTTAAAACTGATTGACCTGCAATCCTTAGAAAAGCGTCGTGAGGTGGCTGATATTGTTTTTGTCCATCAAATTTTCAATGGCGCTATTGATGCTCCTATACTATTGGAAAGGATGCCGCTAAATATAAATTTACGTGCCTTAAGATCAGTTGACTTATTTAAAGTTATGTACCACAGAACGGATTACGGGAAAAACGACCCAATTTCTTGAATGCTACGTGCAGTTAATATAAATGCTTTTAGTTTCGATTTCTGCTTTAGTAAAATCAATTTAAAGAAACTCTAATATAATTGTAACGCTTGAAATAAGCAATTTAAAAAAAAGACAACATAAATTTCTAGAATATTTAGGAAAACGTAAAGGAACCTGTGCTGGACAATGTGGATTATTTTGAATTACTTTTTCGCGGTCTAAGTGACAAAATTTCGGTTTTTTTGCAAGTTTTAATGAACTGCCGAAAAGTCCTTTTCCAAAGAAAGATAAAATAATATAAATTTCAAGAATATTTAGGAAAACGTAAAGGAATCTGTGATGGACAATGTGGATTATTTTCCATTTACTTTCTCGCGGCCTAAGTGAGTTAATTTCAATTGTAGGGAAAAATTCATTTCCAAAAGTAAGAATTTTTATGAAATATTTCAGAAAATAATTTTCCATGATTAGATAAATATTCAATCTATAGACCGAATTTCCATCTACTCACGCGAAAGGAACATAATGCCATATGTTTCAGTTTCCCCGGAATGAGGATATGGGAAAAATCTAGCTGAAACACATTCCCCGAAAAAACTTTAGAGTACGTGAGAACACTGTTATATGCTCAAAGCATTTTGCAGACCAATTTCTGGTGAAATTTAATATGCTGAAATTGGCTGATGGTATCAAAAATTTTCGTTTTTATGTGCAATTCTTTTTGAACACTATGTATTTTAGGATCTGAAGTTCCTGTTACACGAAAATGGACCTTAAAACTGGACGCTATCTCAACTATTTATCCAAATCTTCCAAAATATTTGACGAAAATCGTCAGGAAAAGAAAAGATCCGTAAAATCGTCGGAGGAAATTGGAAAGGAGGAACGAGGACATCAACGGGAAGTGGATCATATATTTATTTCTCAACGTATAGAGAAACTTAAAATTCTTAATCCTGATGAAAGCTATGTCGATCTCCTTTTGGACGAAATTTATGTAAAACCTAATATTACTTTTAAAGGTAGCTTTTACGACACATATGTGAATCAAAATTGTAACATTGGGGTTTACATATAATTACAGTGTGACCCAAAAGTCACACTGCAAAGAGGATTTTTACGAAGAAAGCAAATCCCCAGATGATCTTTTCAGCATATTTTCCTCCTTGCGAGGATAAGATATGAGATGATGCAACAAATTTGAGCAACTGAAGGCTGCACGCCTAGCTGAGTTGTACTAACCAGCTCGGCGGAGGGGTGGGTCGTTGCTCACCACCATCTATCATCGCGTTAACATATAATTATTATATACGTGCAAATGAATGTTAATGTCGTTAAGACTTTATAGTAAGCTTTATTATAAGCTATCGAGCAAGGAAATTGGGTTTCGCGGGACAAAAACCGAATAAGTGGAAAGTTCGTTAGATTTTGGTCACCGAAACTGACCGAACTTCCGCGAAAGCCTTGCGGGGCATATCGGGCCGATTGGCAGAGGTGTTGTTGCCAACCGGACTTAATTGGAACACGTCCCACTCGATTGGACCAACAGCAGAATGCTGGTCCCCATTGACTATAACCGCCCCTGTAAATGGTTATAGTCCCTTCATTATTTGCATTTACGCTTTCCTCAGCCTCCCCTCATTCCATGCCTCTCTCTCCCTCAGAGATCTCACCACCTATATAAGTTAATTATAACATCGATAACCCCTTATGTGAAAAGAAAATTTTGTAGGACTCTCCAATTTAATAGTACAAATTTTTTTTTGCAATTTCATTTATTATGACAGAATGGATACCATCCTAATAGTGCGATTAGGCATACAATATCTTTATATAATCTCTTATCATACACAACTTACGTAATTTTAATTTTAATTTTTAATACAATGAAATTTCCTTTCCATTATCAATCTACATATGTATAAAATTTTTCTTTTCTTTATTTTGGTTTTAATTTTCAGATCCAAAATCTCTTTTCGTTTTCAGGGCTAGAACACTTTATATATTCTTAATTTCAGATTTCTTAGGTTCAATTAAATAAATTTCAAAAAAAAACAAACTAGATAACGGCCGAATAGAAAATAAAAAAAACTGTTTACAAATCATTTATATTAAAATTTGACAGATGTATGACTTATTCAGTTTGAAATTTAAAATTTTTATGGAAGGTGTTCATATATATATCTTTTATATTTATAATTCATTAAGCCTGTCCAACAATGGCATTTAAAAAAAATAAAAGAATTCAAGCTGGATATCGGTCTACATCTTTGTGTGTAATTTTATTCCGTTTCTTCCCATTTTTTTTCGGTGTACACTAATAAAAATCAGAATTTTATGTATCTATTTGCCCAAAAAAAATCCCTGGTTCTTCTTGCACATACCCATTCAACTTAACAACTGAGGCTAATAGTTGGAGAAGCCAAAATTACGTAAATTATGACATGTTAATTTGTTTTTTTTCGATCCAGCATTTAATTCGCTTATTTCCCTTCTGTTATTTTTTTTCTTTCTTTAGAAAACCCACAACACAAAATTTTTTTTCTTAACTCCGAGAAAATTATCGACATTAGTGTGATGAAATATAATAAATTGTATGTATATATATATTTTTTTTTTTTTTAGAAAATTATTATGAAATTTACAAAAGAAAAAAAATACTCACCGGCCTGGAAAAAAGAGGCCTCTCCCTTACAGCACTTGTATCACAGAATAAAGGAACAATTAGTTAACTTGGTCGGGCTGTGTTTTTTCCTTTTTTTTTCTTTTGTTTTGGAGTTTTCTTACTAGGGCTTTTCTTTTGTACCCCGAAAGAATGATACCAAATAAAAATAGAATTTGTAACAGAAATCAAAAAAAAATCCACGATCAGATGGTCTCGATGGATGATTTTGAGCTTCATTCCGACAGGATCTAGTGATGGCGTTGTATTTTCCTTTCTTTTCAAGGATTGTTTCCGGATGAAAAAAATAAGGTTATCGACGGCGTAAGTAATTACAATTCTGTTGAAAATGCATGATTCCACCCCAATTTGGTAGAAAATTTGTGTGTTGATTTCATGAGCTAATGGTATTTAATTCGCCCGCTCACATCGGCTTATAGTCACCTCCACAATATGATTTCCATTGATTTAGGAAAACTAATATTTGCATAAGGCAAACGAGTAAAATTTCGACTCAAGCACAAAATTTTTATTATTTCCGAATTACTTTTCCTTTTTTTTGTTTTATTTTACAACTTTTAATTAATATTTTCTTTCTATTTGTCTTGTTTCGACTTTTAAGATAAATCCGAAAAATAATAATAATAAAAAAAAACCCGCTTGGCTACAAGAAAAAATTTTTCTTTCTTTTCTTCTACGGTTTTAATTTTTAGTTTTTTTTTTTTTTTTTCTACGAAGCGATTCATACAAACGCGATTATGAAAACAAAGATTTGTTGACATTTTGTTGTCCCAAATCAATGACTTCCTTACTGTACAGACCAGCCGTGATGCAGTAGGCATTGATTTTGCCTTTGAAAACTGCACGTACTCATGCGTATTCTTTCGCACTTATTGCCACGTGCTTTTTCTGGTTACTTCGCTAGCTCTCCATACTTAATCATTACATATACTTTGCCCAAAACGGTAAAATCCCTCTATCCAATCTCTTCTCTCCATTCGTTCTCTCGATTCATTAAATTTAAATATTTTTGCCTTATTTCCAACGATATCTGTTTGGTAGCTTTCATGGAAGATCTAAAATTCGAAATACAGATTGTTGAAATCTGGGATAAAATATTTGGGCTAGCTAATTGTATTCCGTAAAGGAAAAGTGGGTAACTTTGTATAAAGCGCCGTTACAGCAGGTTTTCTTCTATACCATTTTAGTTTCAAAATGAGAATAGTAAACTTCAAAGTGGAATAGTAAACTTCAATATGATAATAGTAAACTTCAATACGAGAATAGTAAACTTCAATATAAGATTTTTTATTTTAATTTGAAATAAAACAATTAGTATTAATACAATATTTTCTAAATTAAGAGCTGTAGTGAATTTTCTTTGAATGCTTGCGATGCAATTGGCACATGTTGTTGGTGTAATTGTCTGCAGACCTTCATCAATAAGGCTTTCTAAGGCTATTACTCTCTGCCGAATTGGTTATCGGAATATTTCACATTGGTGTGTTGACATTAATATGTCTTTAGCCTGGGGGTCATGAAAGAAACGCGTGACGAAAGCGCGTTACGAAACGCATGCAACACATTAGAAATTAATATGAAAAAAAAACGCATTAAGAAAACGCAACACTTTTTACATTAATATGTCTTTAACCTGGGCGTATGAATAAAACGCATTAGGAAAACAAAACTCTTTTTTTCTTTCGAACACGTTTTTTCTTGAATTTGAAAAGTTTAATTTCTCTTCTCTTTTGGCAGAACGATATTTATACAAACATTTGTATTTTTTTTTTAATACAAGTAAAAATTTCCGTCTCATTTTTTTCCCAGAGTAATTAATAATTATTTAATTTAGAAAAATTTAAATTTTTTATATTTATTAATTTTATTTCTTGTTTATGCCCTATGCTAGGTACTACCAGAGGGTATATTAGTTTTGTCACTCCATTTATAACACATCGAAATAATCGTCATAGAAAGGTTAAAAGATTAAGGGTATGGTTGTGTCGGGAATCAAAAGTTATATCGATTAATGCATGTCCGTCCGTCCGTCCGTCCGTCCGTCCGTCCGTCCGTAGACAAGATAACTCAAAAACGTGTTATCCGATTTTGATGAAATTAACAATGATCTAGGGGGAGCGAAATTATAAAGGAAAAACCAGGGTGACCAGGAAGGTTTGTTTTTTTTTGTTTATGGTTTTTCCGATTTAATTAGAAAATTTGGTAATCGATTTTATTTAAATTAATTATATAGGTTAACAAAGTTGTGGAGGTTTTTATGGGGATCTTTTCCGTCGAAGACCCAATAGTTCTATCTTCCACCACTTTGGCGCTGTATTAAAGGAAAAGTTTCTGCTTCACTTCTACAGTAAGGTCAAAAGCACACTTCCGTTTTTTTTATTAAAAGAACTAGCTGTACCCGGCCACGCGTCGCTGTGGGTCAGTCTGGTTAAATGGAAAAGAAAGAAAAGAAAAAGCGCACGTTTCTCGTACATTTAATTTCATAATGCTTGTAGGTATAATACATTTTTTGTTGGTGCATTTTTTGTGCAGATATAAAGATTTTCTGGTTTGCCGACTCTAGATCACGCAACATTAAATTGTCCATGTGAGAAGCAATCCGTGTCTAGATCTAAACGGCACAATTTTAAAGATTTGCTCTGAGCTTTGTTGATGGTGATTGCAAACGCCAATCAAATCGGGAATTGCAATCTCTTAAATTGAAATGGCATATCCGTTGGAATCATAGGAATGCGAGGAATGAGGACATCTTCACCTTTAAAAGGTCCTGTTAAGATTGCTGCTTCTACGGTGTTGCTCATTAATTTTCGTACTGCAAGCCTCCTGCCGGTGCAAAGCTTTAGTTGGTTGATATTTTGCAACATGGTAATTCCACACCGACTTTCAATTGCAGTACGTGCGGCGGCATCCCTGGCAGAAAGAGTGAATTCAAAAATTCTGTTGGATAATTAACCGCTTCATCTGCTTCCACAACAGTGTTGACGGACTTGTATGTGACCACCTCGCTTTGAATGTTAGACTGAATAATATTGTTAAGTTCGTAGACGTCTTTGTTCTTCGTCGCACGTTCACTTAGCCAATCGTGATTCTTATAATCCGTTTGAATATTGGGAAATACTTTTTCAACCGATTCTTCTTTTGGCGTCGCTAAATTGCAGAGGTTATGAGGCAATGAAATTTGCCATGACGTCAGATCAACCGGCACCTTTCCGTTCCCAGTTTCCAGCAATTGATGTGAGAATATCTCTGCTGACCGATCGTTTTGCATCTGGACTCGCATATTTGTAGTTAATTTTAACGTCTTTTCGCGTCGCCAAAAAGTAGAGTATTTTAGGCAAGCATTTCTTTCGTCCGCTGGTTTGCCTGAAATCTCCTGCAAACATTATTAATGCGTTCCCAAATGGTCTGATATTTCCACGTAAGTCTTGCAATGATCGATCAAGGGCCTCGAGCGATTTTTTGTGCGCCATTGTGCATTCATGCCAAACAATAAGTTTGCATTTCTGCAATACTTTTCCCATGCCGGATGCATTAGCACTGATTCCAATGATGCTACGAAAAACGAAGAAAAATCGTTGTTTTTCAACGACGCTATCAAAGCCAAAGAAGGGAAATGAAAAGTGTTGGGGCCACTGAGTCTTATGATTTCTCAGGTCATGAGAGCTTACCAGCGTTGTCGCTGTCAAAGAAAATTCTTTGAGTGCCAAGTTTCCAACGATGACAATGAAAGGAATTTTCAAATCAACAATGCCGACAGAATTTAAGAAAAAGCGTTAAACGAACAAAAAATGTCTTTTTCCAACGATGCTACGAAAAAACAGAGAGAAAACGTAATTTCCCAACGATGCTACGAAAAACGAAGAAAAAATGTTATTTTCCAACGATGCTACGAAAAACGCAGAAAAAATGTTATTTTCGAACGATGCTACGAAAAAACAAAAAGAAAACGTAATTTCCCAACGATGCTACGAAAAAGGAAGAAAAAATGTTTTCCAACGATGCTAGGAAAAACGAGAAAAAAATTATATTTTCCAACGATGCTACGAAAGACCAAGAAAAATCGTTATTTTTCAACGGCGCTATCAACGGCAAAGAAAGGAAATGAAAAGTGTTGGGGCCACTGAGTCTTATGATTTTTCAAGTCATAAGAGCTTACCCCCGTTGTCGCAGTCAAAGAAAATTCTTTCAGAGCCAAATTTCCAACGATGACGAGGAAAGGAATTTTCAAATCAACGGTGCCAACAAAATTGAAGGAAAAGCGTTAAACGAAAAAAAAATATCTTTTTTCAACAATGGTAATGAAATGAAAACACAAAAACACGTCACGTTCACAAAAATCAGAGTTTTTTTTTTATTTGTGTTAGTGATGCATTTTTTAATCGTTTTTTTTACTAATCACAGGTGTGACATATGTAAATAGAAAGTATGTAAAATCTGCTCATGTTCGAAAGGAAAAATCTGTGAAAGTTTCAAAGCAATTGGTCAAGAATTTTCGAAGATTACCGATTTTGTGCAAGCGTACAGAAACGATTTTATTTATATAGATTAAAAATTAAAGAATGTGTGGTGGATGTTCAGCAAATAAATTTGTTTGAAGAACCATGTATTTTATTACTACCTTACACTGAGAAAAATCAGATCAATAGTCTACCAACAAAAGACATATTAATGATCTCATGTTTTTCCCCATAATGGAGATACTCGTTCCTTTTTTTCAGCAGGTTGCCATAATTGTTATATGTTCATTATAAAATATTAAACTTCTTCCCTAACTTCTTGAATGTTGAATTTTAGAAATAAGTATTAAGAACTTTTGTTTTTAAAATATAAATTTCAATGCATTTAAATTCGAATAAGTTTTGACATTTCTTTTATCTTCTTTTCCGAAAAAACCCGTTTAAAATCTGTAAATCGACCGATTAGGTCAAATTGAATTTCAATTGTGCTACATATGGTAAACTGTGAAACCCAAAATATTTTAATCTGAAAGTCCGGCAGAGTTTAAACGTTCACTGAAAAACTCGCAATTCGTAAAATAATCATCATATGGTTTAGTTTGTGAAGAGACGAAATCAATGGCATTATTGAATGATTCGTAGGTATGAATGAAGCTGTTAGGTAGGATATGCATGGGGCTTTGTATATAGCAATAAAGAACAAATTAACTCCAAGTGTGAAATGATGGGTTTGTGCATACCATCGTGTTCAAGAAAACATGCGCAATCGCCATGTGTTCAAAAAAGTAAGTTGCAACGCAAATGATTGCAAATACGGAACTATTTTACGGACTCTGCTTATTTGAAAAAGGAAGAAGAAGAGTATTTTTCTTTAGATTTGTCAAAAATAGAAGCATAAGAAGATGATTATAGTGTTTCTTTAAGGTATTTTTATTATTTTACTAAATTCTAAGAATCCAATTATAGGAATCAAGAAATGTATTCAAAAATGCAAATGAAAAGCAATCTGATCCAGTTGTTGTTGTAGGATAAATCCAACAAAACTTCGTAAAGCCGTCAACAACGACAAAAAGATAGTTATAACCCTTATTCGTGGGTGTCATCGGACCAACATGATCAACATGCAGTGTTTGCAGAGGATCATCTCCTTTGAGTATTGGATGTAACATCCCCTCCAGCTTACCTCGCTTACTCTTCCCTAGAATACACGGCACATAGCATTGGATGAAATTTTCAATTTTTTTGCTTAGACATGGGATATAATATTCGTTTCGTATGATGCTCTCCATTTTTCGTACACCAAAATGTCCATTATCATGTGCTCTTTGAATAATTTCTCGTTGCATTCTTGTTGGAATTACTATCACTGCCTTTCCGTTAACTTGCTCCATCAATATATCGTTATGCAAAATGTACCCGTCGTATGATTCCTTTTCTAAAATATGTTTGATCGCCTTCAGCTTTTCATCACTATTTTGCTGTTGTTTAATCGTCGATATTATTGAATCCATAATGACATTTAGGGGATTTTTACTCAAGAAATCAACATGCTTCATTCGTTCTGCCGATTTATGCTGTAATTCATAGTCAAATTCTTCCATTAATAAAGTCCAACCAACAACTCGTCGAGGTATTTCTTTTTTATTCACAGTTTGGTAAAACGGCGCACACTCAGTTATTATTTTAAATTTCATTCCTAACAAATAATGACCAAACTTCTTCAATGCGCTAACAATCGCCAACACCTCTAATTCGTACGAATGATAATTCTTCTCTGCAGCACTTGTTGTTTTACTCATATAATACACGGGATGGAAATACTTATCATCTGATTTCCTTTGCATGATTACTGCGCCTAGTCCACAATTGTTCGCATCTGTGTGCACTTCCGTTTCATACTCTGGATTAAATATTTGCAGCACAGGATCTATCGTTAATGCATTTTTCAACTGATTAAATGCACACTTCTCAACATCACCAAACTTAAAAGCGGCATTTTTCTTCAATAACGCTGTCAACGGTGAAGCAATTCTTGCATACTCTTCAATAAATTTTCTAAAGTAACCTGTAAGCCCTAGAAAACTTTGCAATTGCTTTACAGTTTTGAGTATAGTAAGTTTCTTTACCGCTCTAACTTTGCTTTCATTCGGCCGTATTGTTGAATTGTGTATACGATACGCTAAGTATTCTACTTCATCCTTTAAGAATTGACATTTACTCCATTTAATATCGATTCCATTTGCTTGAGACGCAGCTAACACACGTTTTAATCTAGTTAATCCTTCTTCAGCGTCCATTGATGGAATAATCAGGTCATCTACATATGCCAACACAACTTTTTCCCGAATTAAATCTTTAAACACATCACTTATAAATCTTCCGAAGCTTGCTGGACTATTGCATAGTCCAAATGGTGTCTTCTTAAACTCGTACTGATTATTGTGCGTAACGAATGCTGTATATTTCCGACTCATTTCGTCCACTGGCACATGAAAAAATCTGTTTCGTAAATCTAATGTTAAAAATTATTTTGCGTTCACCAAAGATTCTAAATTTTCCTCAATGAACGGCATTGGAAACCGATCCCTAACCATTACCTTGTTCAAACGTCTATAATCTACGCAGACTCTATATTCACCGCATTTTTTCCGCACAGGTACTACCGGACTCGCAAACTCCGATTTGCTATGTTGAATAATTCCTTCATTTAGCCATTGTTCTATTTGTTCATCTAATATTCTTCTCTCCAATGATGCTAATCGTCGAGGCTTCTGATAAATTGGTGTTTCGTCATATAGAACGATCTTTGTTTCAATTCCAGTCTTAACATTTCTCGCAGCTTTATAATTTTTAATTAGTTTCCTAATTTCATTGGCATGTGGCCCTTCTACATCTATATCTTCGAGCATGTTAACGTTGAATATTTCACCCGCTTCACTTTCTTCATGTTCGTTTGGTAAAATCTTTTTAATGGTTACCAGATTTCCTTTAATAATAGTTTCTGTCTGTTGCAACAATTCACTTCCTAATATCATGCCCACACTCATGCTATTCGATGGTACTATATAAAATATTGTTATGTAGGTTTCATTGCAAACATTTATTTCCGACTCAAATTTGCCAATGGCCGCCACTGTTTTACCACCGAATCCATTAAAAGATTTTATTGTTTCTTCACATTTAGGTTTACCAATTTTGAAATATTCAATTTCACGAATTAAATTGACAGTGCTGCCTGTGTCAATCATTGCTTCGATTTCAACATCTAATAATTTAACAGGTACTTTCATTTTGTCTTGTGAATTTACACAGTTAACACTTGGTCTTTTCATTTCTTGCTTCGTACACTCTTTTGATATGTGTCCAAATTCCCTACAATTGAAACATTTGGGACCTTTTGAGCATTTGTAGAAGTACGGGCTTCGTGTCCAACAGCTCCACAACTATAACATCTAGTAACACGTTAATCTTTATTGGTTTTTTGATTATCAACACGATTTAAATTTTGTTTATTAGGCACTACTTTTTTCGATTTTTTATGTTTTTCATATTCTTCCATTCTAAACTTTAACTCTTCAATGGTTCGACTTCCTCGTAAAATAATTTTGTCACCGCTCGGATCTTCAATATTTTAAATAGTATAGTTTATTAATGAATTGTCATCTAAGTCAATTTGACTACCCAATTCACTCATAGAATAAAGAAATTCTCTAAAACTTTCATTCTAACATTTTTTCTTATTTCTTAATTTCTCATGGACATCCCTGCTATTAATTTTAATGTCAAATTCCTCAATTAATCTTGATTTGAATAAACTCCAGGATACAATTGATTCACTTCGCATGAACAGTTTCGCCGCACCTGTAAGTAGTCTTTTCGAATAAACTAATAACTGCATATCGCAAAATCTAAATATTTGATTTGAATCTTCCATATTTTTTAACCACGCTTTTATAGTTATTTTATTGTCTCCACCAAAATAATCGACGGCATATTCCAAATCTTGAAATTTAAATTGAGTATAATTCCAGTTCGCATCCTTGGAAAAATTGTTCATTTCAACGCCTCCTTTATCATCATCTACTGACACAAAACTTTCACATTCTCTCGGATTTTTCTTACCGCTGTCACTTTTCATATCACCCTCTTTTTGCGCCGGTAGTACACCACTTCGGTTCTCATCATCATCAACCAATTTAATCAACCGATATTTTAAAGTTACCTTGTCACCACTGGTATCTTGAGCAAATTTGTTCAATTATAGTTTTAACTGGTCGACAGTCATTTTGTCCACCATTGTTAAGTTAATTTACCTACAATTGGTTGATTCACTGTTACTGCCGCTGCTACCTCATCGGTTGCCATAATTGTACAATTTAAAATCGTCGCGGACACTTATACAAATGTTTTCTTCACTTTTCCTCAAACTCAAGTTTCTATGCTTACGTCTCAGGTAAATTCTGCGGGAGAATATGAATTCTTCAGTTTTTATCACGCAGCACTAGTCTTCACAGTTAGTACATCACCATTTGCATAAAAAATGTACGAAATCAAATCTTATCAGTTTTTTTTTTAATTTTCGGATTCCGGTTCGCATAAAATACACCACAATTTGAAAAGAACCACGACACAATTCCATTTTAGCTTCTCGGATACCGGTAACCACGAAAAATATCTCGAATTAAAAAAAACTATACGGCATAATTCTAGTTTTTTCTCCTTTTATTGGCTTTTCGATCCCGGTTGAGCCCCCCATGTGGGATACTTTAAAGTTTAGAAAAGAAACAGAAGGATTTGGAAAAACTAAAATTGTAGTTTATTAAAACCAAGTTTCGGTGAAACCTGCCATGTCGAAAGGAATAGCATGAGATTTGGAGTAAAGCTTAAGAATTTTTGTCCTTAGTCCCCTTACGTTCTGATAATATAGGGACAAAATATCTTTTTGTTTGCACCTGTCACATTTTTGCGATCCGGAGGAAATTCTTTAACGAACGTGCCTTTAGGCCAGATGCTGTTTGAGATCAATTGATCAAATATTGCGTCATTGCATTGGACCGTGAAAGCTGAAATGTGATCGTTGTGCTTAGAAATTTTAACACATATGTCTAATATGGGAAAATTTTAATATGTAAGATGTTTTAAATATCAGTAGTTGACCTCTCCGGGAAAAACCCTAGGGGTAAATATTGCCCTAGGTTTAGGTACACCGCAGTCTTCTCCACTTCATAAGGTCTAAATTTTTCAGGGATTCTGTTTAGGTGCTCATCATGACATTTAATGACAGTACCTAGGGTCCAACTATAACCGGGACTACTGATGTTTTGCCATTCCCCATCCGGTTAATTTCGATTTCCGGGTCCTTTTATTTAGCAATCTTTCTACTTCTTTGACTGCAATATTCTGATCATTGGAGATTGCTATGTTTACCAAAAAATACGCTTTGTCTCTTTTGTCATGATATACAATTCCTGATTTCTGGTGATTTGGTGGGTGTGTTTTGCAAAATCCCACATGACAAAGGTATTGTTTTTTTCAACAACGGGTTGATGTTCCTACCATTTGTCAGTTGCTTCGACTTGAATGTGTTTCTTTAGTTTCCAGTGAACATAAGTTGCTGCTCGGTTGTGGCGCTTCACATATTCAGCTAAGATGGTACAATTGAGGCCTATGCGACTTATATGTTCTTCACTTTGATATATTGCTTAATTGCAAGCAGCAAAATAGAAGGCAGCTTTTCTTAACGTCACCGACAAAAATACCACTATCAGAAGCAAAGTCCGAGTCAAACAACAAGGCAATTTTGCATCATCATGAAGCCTAGGGTGAGGAAAACGAAAGCTGGTTAAAGTGGGATCACGTGGGTGAAAGGAGAAAAATTAGCGTATGATAGATATTTAACTCAGTTTATTTCAAATAATTAATCATGTTAGCTTTGACTACAATACTTTTTTCAGTTATGTAATACTTTTATATAAAGAACAGAACTTGTCATTTTTCCAATTGTTTCAATAAAGATATTTATGAGTTCAGTCTAATCTTTTAAATATCTAACAGTGGCGACGAGGATAATTGAATACCACAAAGATGGCTAACGTAAATTCGGAAGAGACTTCTGATCCAGGAGGTGCTCGTACAAGAAACGATGCAATTAACATCCAGGATCTATTGCTTGCGTTACAAAATGTACGGACTCCTGCTAATAATAATAATTCAAATCTACAATTTGATAGTTTTAAAGAAGGGGAAGAAACTTTTACCATATACCAAGAAAGGCTTGAAAACTTTTTCCTGCTCAAAGGTGTTGTTGATGGGGGGAAGAAAGTTCAGATATTAATAAATTGCATTGGTACAAAGCCGTATCAATTACTTTCGAGCTTAATTGAATTGAAGAAATTGTCCACTTATTGCAATTTCAAATGTTTGAATTGTAAGGCGTATACGCTTGATACCCTTTTACGTTCCCAATTTATTTGTGGTGTACGAGACTCAGAAATAAGAGAACGTTTACTACAAGAAAAGAAGCAATCCTTTGACGATGTTTTGAAGACGGCTTACGCAATTGAGTCAGCCAGAAATCAAAGCAAATCAATGCAGAATCAAAGTGTAAATCAAATTAAAAGTGGTAAGTTGTCGAAACCAACTAAGTCCAATAATTCTGGCAACGAAATTATTTGTTTCCGGTGTGGTAAAAAGAATCATAAGGCGAATGAATGTCGACGCTCCAATGATATTCAATGCTACGAATGTGGAAAACCAGGTCATGTGGCATCGGTGTGCAAAAGCAAAAGGAGCAAAGGTCAAAAGCCTCGAGATTGGAAAAAAACTAAAATACAATGTATACAAGCAGTAGAAAATGAAATAAGTAATGAAGTTTCTCATATAATTAATATGCTACAAGTTTACCAAAAGCATCGTTTGTGCGATCCGCCGGGTAAAATTTACATAAATTTATTAATTGAAAACAAACCGTTTACGATGGAATTTGGTACCGGATCGGCTATTACAACAATTAACCAGGATACTTTTCGAAAGTTATTTCCGAATGTTAAAATTAATTTAACAAATGTTTGCATTCGTACTTATAACCAACAAGTTTTTCCAGCTGTGGGCGAAAGTAAAGTAAATGTGAAGTACGAAAATAATAAATTTACAAGTAAAGTTTATATTGTTAAAGATGGTTCGGAGAGAATATTACATGATTTCAGTGAAGTGTTTGAGTCAAAAATTGGAAATATACCACAAGTACAAGGGAAACTAAAATTACGTGAAGGAGCTACACCAATTTATATTAAACCGAGACCTGTTCCGTATGCGCTGAAAGAATTAATTGAATCTGAAATCGACCGTTTAGAGAAAGATGGTATTTTTGTTAAGGTCATGCATTCTGACTGGGGTACACCAATCGTACCAGTTGTTAAGAAAAATAAAGAAGTTCGTTTATGCGCTGATTACAAGGTGACCTTAAATCAGTCAATAGTTAACGACAAATATCCAATCCCAAAGGTTGACGAATTGTACCAAAAATTGAAATACGGCGAATATTATTACGTGTTGGATATTCATAAGGCTTACTTACATTTAAGCATGACAGAAGAGAGCGCATTAATGTGGTTTGTTCGCAAATAAAACAATATTAGAAGTTTTATTCATTTATTATTCGATGTGAACAGCTTGATAGATAGATTTGAAAGAAGAATCTAGCTCCTTTTATACATTTCATATATTGATACTACTTTTATACATTTTAATAATTATGCTCTGCCTACTACTTAATATTATACTTCCAGTGTTTTGATTCTTCTTCTTCTTAAATTATAGACTGGTGTTCCCACATTCGGCCCTCCTGACATATCATTCGGCCCGAATGATTGACTCCAATTTTTCATGTTATCTGCTGAAGAAGTGGTAAAACTTGGTCCCTCATGATCTCCAATTTTCTCTAGGCGGTGTCTATTACGCTTCTGTAGTTTAATCACTTTGTATGGTCCTAGATATTTGGGTTTGAATTTAATTCCAAGACCCAACTGGTTTCTTTTCATTTCCACTAAATCATTTAAAACGTATTTATTTGTTTTCTTGCGCTTACGGTTGAAATTCTTGTAGTTTTCTTTCTTAGTCTTTTGTTGTGATTTTGCATTATTACTTGTGTTTTCTTTTAATTCCTCTTCGTTTTCTTGTTGCTCTTCATTTGCTTCTTCTTTTTCTGCAATAACTACATCAAGAACTTTCTTAAAATTGTTTTCGTTTTTTCTTTTTTCATTTCATTTTTCTATTCCATCTTCTAATTCATCATCTTTTTGTTTAACTTCATCATCATTATCATTTTGTTTAACTTCATCATCATTATCATTTTGTTTAACTTCATCATCATTATCATTTTGTTTAACTTCATCATCATTATCATTTTGTTTAACTTCATCATCATTATCATTTTGTTTAACTTCATCATCATTATCATTTTGTTTAACTTCATCATCATTACCATTTTGTTCCGATTCAGAATCCTCTTCTTTGTCCTTTTCTTTTTTTGATTCATCAGCTTGTTCATCTGTAAATCCTACTTTTTCCTTTTCTCCTTTTTCTATCTTAGTTATTTTTTCAGAATTTGTTATCGATTTTATATTATCCGCTTCTTCTTTACAGTTTTCTTTATCATTCTCTTCAGTTTCTTGAGGTTATTTTTCTTTTATGCCACTATCGTCCTTAATCTGCTCTTTATCATCTGGTTTGAACGTTTCATTTTCATCTCTATCAATCTTTTTGTCATTTTCAGATTTTATTGGAATGTCATTCATATCTATGAGTTCTGAATTTTCGGTCCTATTCTCAACGAGCATGCAATTAGTAAAGTCGTTAAAATCTTCTGGAAGTGGCTTCAGTTGGCTTTCACTGTGGACATGGATACCATCTTTATTAATTATTACTGTTGCTTGACCTAATAAATCATTGCCGATTATCATTTGGAATGGAACTGCTTCTGATGGTACAACATAGCAATTCACTATAAAATAATTACCATCAACGACAACTTCTGCTTTGAAGAATCCTACTGTGACGATTTTTGAATTTCCAATACCATTCAATATCATGTTCTCCACTATAAAATTAGGATGTTTTAATTTCCTAAAAAATTCAATTCCACAAATCGTAATGTCACACCCCGTATCAATTAAAGCGCTTACTGATGTGTTACAAACCAATACTTCTTTAGTTCTTCTATTCGGCTTGACTACCAAATTCACTTCTGGTCTTGGTTTAAATAAACTTTTTTCCTTTTTTTTCCTTTCCTTTTGTTCTTTAACTTGATTTTCGCACGTCTCACTCTTAATTTTTTCGTAAATTTTTATACGACTTTTCAATTCGTTAATTGTCGCGGCTTCGAACAGAACTATCTTGTTAACTTTCTCATCTTTAATACCATCGATTACATATGATATCAGTGACTCTTCGTCCAAATCGATTTGGTTACCGATTTCTATCATTTCGTAAAGATATTCCCTTAAGCTTTCATTTGATTGTTTTTTCCGATTCCGTAACATTTTATGAACATCCGCACTGCAAATTTGAACGTCAAATTCTCGTATTAATTCTTTTTTAAAAGTGGACCAATTCGATATATTCCTTGCTCCATTTACAAATAGTTTTGCCGAACCATTTATTAATCTTTTTCGATATATAAATTTTTGCAGATCACCCCAACCAATTAAAGAACTTGTATCTTCTAATTCCTGTATCCATTGACTAACAGATATTCCTTTGTCACCAGAAAATAACTGCAAACTATCTTGCACATCTTGAAATAAAATTACGGACCTTCTTTCTGGAGTCGCTTGACGTTGTTCTAATATGTCACTAACACTTGGTATATCAACTATTGGCGTAGTTGGTGAAACTAGTGTACTACTGTCCTGTCTTTTAACCGTTGGCTCTGCTGATCGAGCATTTAAGTTCCGCAGGAATCGTTGTTGCAATTCCTGTTTCTTGCCACTAGTGAGACAGCCACGATTCTTCAATTCTTTTTTCAAATTTTTGACGGTCATTTTCATTACCTTTTCTTCGTTCATCTTTGTCCAGTTTTCTTCACAAAATTATAGTTCGTTCTGAAAATTAACTTCAAAATTTCTTTTGCTTCTGTTAAATTAATTTTTTTGTTTTCTTCTATCTAAAACAAATAAGAAATTTTATTCATCATTTCTTCAAAATCAATAAAATATCAAATTTTATCCTATCAAATTTTCCTGTTGTTTGACAAGAACTGAAAAATTTTTCACTGCATTCCACAAAATTATGGCATTCCTTTAATTTGATTTTCCTTGGAATTTTCGGATTTTATTTTCTTGAAATTTTCGGATTTCTTTTTTCTTGAAAAGTTCTAGCTTCTTATTGTTTTAATGCGATCCCGGTTGAGCCCCCAAATGTGGTTTGTTCGCAAATAAAACAATATTATAAATTTTATTCATTTATTATTCGATGTGAACAGCTTGATAGATAGATTTGAAAGAACAATCTAGCTCCTTTTATACATTTTATATATTGATGCCGTGCCTACTACTTTTATACATTTTAATAATTATGCCCTGCCTACTACTTAATATTATACTTCCAGTGTTTTGATTCTTCTTCTTCTTAAATTATAGACTGGTGTTCCCACATTAATGCAAACGGTTAGTACACACCAAGGATCTTATAAGGTTACTAAATTAATGTTTGGTGTGAAAACAGCACCAAACATTTGGCAACGGTTTATGGATGAAAACATAATAAATGATTTAATTGGTACAGCTTGTTTCTTCGATGACATCATTGTTACAGGGAGGAATCTCGAAGAAACTGAGAATCGTTTACGAGCACTTTTATGTCGACTGCGTTTGTTTGATCTACATGTGAATATTGCGAAGACTGAATTGTTTAAAAAATCTGTAACTTATCTGGGTCATCGTATTGATAAATATGGATTACATAAAACGGAAGAGAAAATTAAATCAATTTCTGAAAAAGATACACCAACAAATGTGAACGATTAAGACAATTTTTGGGAATGGTTAATTATTACCATAAATTTTTGCCAGATTTATCAAGCAAGCTTTTTAAATTACATAGGCTTCTACAAAAAGATGTGAAATTTGAGTGGTCCGAACATTGTCAATACGTGTTATCACACATAACCCCTGAGGGAGAAAAACCGATCGCATTTGCTTCTCGTAGTTTATCAAAAAGTGAATCGAATTACAGCCAGATTGATAAAGAAGCTACAGCAATTTTTTGGGGTTTGCACAAGTTTTTTAATTACTGCTATGGTCGAGAATTTACGTTAATTACGGACAACAAACCACTAATTTCAATTTTTAATCCTGCAAAGAGCCTACCACTACTTACAGCACAAAGATTATTACATTACGCTCAATTTCTTTCAGGATTTGAAAACAAAATAATTTATAGAAATACCAAAGATCATGCTAATGCTGATTTTCTTTCAAGACATCCACTACAAGTAGATGAAGAAAGGTTGGAACCAAATGAATGCCAAGTGTTTCAACTTCATGAGCTGGTGTTACCAATTACAAGTAGGGCAATAGCAAATGAAACAAGGAAAGATAAAGAATTGTGTGTTCTGTATAACGCCCTTCAATCAGGTTCAAATTTAAATAATACAAAATTTAAAGGTAAAGAAGAAGAATTGATGATTCAAGATGGTTGCATCTATAGAGGCATACGAGTAATAATACCTCAAAAATTACAAAAACAAATCCTTAATGAATTACATACGGCTCACATTGGTATTGTTAAAATGAAGAATCTAGCAAGAAGCTATTGCTATTGGATCAATATTAAACAAGATATTGAAGAAATCGCTAAAAGTTGTCCTGATTATGCAAAAGTAGCAAATGAACCTGAAAGGGTTCCATTACATTCTTGGGAAAATCCGTTTTTGCCATTGTCCCGTGTTCATATTGACTTCGCTGGGCCATTTATGCAACATTACTTTTTGATTGTGGTGGACGCTAAAACCAAATGGTTGGAAGTGGTTCCTATGAAGAATATTACAAGTTATCATACAATTCGTGCGTTAAGCGAAATTTTTACAAGATTCGGTTTACCAATAATTAATTTAATTTACGAACGAGACTAGACTTAATTAAATCACCCTGTTTAGGCGATAACCAGCATATGACTCATTCAGAAGCACCAATTGTGCGAAGTCATTCCATTGGGGAGAAGGTCCAGTTCCGATATTATATGAACAAAAGAATTAAATGGAAATTTGGTGAAGTTATTAAGAAGTTAGGTGGTATACATTATTTGATCAAGTCAGATGATCAGAAGCACAAACGCCATATCGATCAGATAAGATCAACCAAGGTTACTAATGATGGAGAAGTTAGATTTGTGCCATGGTCACACAAGAAGATTTTAAACCAAAGTCAACCTAAGGTTCCAGCTGAAGCTCCAACTCCAAAACTAACAGATGTTCTGATTGATCCTTCAGCCCTTGCTCGCGAACCTCTAAAAAGCATATCAACACCAAATGTATCTACAGACGTTGATCAGGAAATGTCTTTAATGAATTCACCAATAAAAGAATCTGGAAGTGCTTCAAATAGCGAAAATAATATAAAAACAACCTCACTCCGTAGTTCAAACAGAGTCATCAAGAAACCTACACGCCTGAATTATGGAGTTTTAGGGGGGAAGAATTGATAGATATTTAACTCAGTTTATTTCAAATAATTAATCATGTTAGCTTTGACTACAATACTTTTTTAAGTTATGTAATACTTTTATATAAAGAACAGAACTTGTCATTTTTCCAATTGTTTCAATAAAGATATTTATGAGTTCAGTCTAATCTTTTAAATATCTAACAGCGTATTAATGCATTAATATGTTATGCTAAGTATTAATTTAGTACGTATTAAAATAATTCGTTAGTAAAATCTTGAGATTAGTACATACTTCAACCACCCCTATATTACAATAATATCACAAAGATTCCAAAAAGTATACGAGTTATTTGAAACTTTTTTTAATTTCCTTTTTGCCACATGAAAATCAAAGATATGAGCATGCGAATTAAGCTCTCCACTCATGCGCGTCAGGGGCTCCTGCATTCCATAATTAGTGTTTTATTTAGTTTATATATACTTTTATTCCCCAATTCATTATAATCTTATTTTTTACTTGAAACTAAAAGTACAAATGTTTTTAAGAAAGAAAAAGTTTAGGTACTTATTTAAGCTATCTTGTGGCTGCTGTGCTTATATCCATGCAATTTGTTTTATCTTATAACTTATTTTTTTAAACATTGTTTATAATGTTATTTCTCTTTTGATCATAATTATACAATATACAGTGGTGTTCAATGAAATTCGGACACCTGTCATTTTTCGATTTGGGGCGATTTTTTCCAGAAAAGTAGTGATGCTCATTCGGTGAAATAATTTTTTATATTACCTCACATAACATTCACTAAAAAAATTATATGGTTCAATCAGTATTTATGGTTTTATTGGAAAATTAAAGAAATTAATCAGAATTCATATAATTTTTTGTAAATATTACGTTTATTAGGGTGCAAAAAAAACATGTTACAAATAGAGTTCATAAAATGTATCCATTGTATTTTGTACGCACCTCCTCGGACCACCTATTTAATATTTAGTATGACTGCCATTTGCCTTAATAACCGCTGTGCACCTGTGCTTCCTGGAATTCACCAAATTTCCAATAATTTCATCCCAAGCACTTTGAATTTGCGGCTTTAAGTTCTGTTGTGTTTGGGGATTACCCTGGCGGACTTTTTTCTTCATAATAGCCCAAATATTTTCGATGGGATTAAGATCTGGGCTGTACGGAGGCCATTCCAAAGTGTGAATACAGTTTTCGTTTAGGTAGTCTATTACCTGAAAATGAAAAAAAATCGGAAATTAATAAAATTTCACAAAATGTTTAAACTAGATTTTTTCGAGGATTGTCAAATAGTTCTAAAAAATTAAATAAATACCTTTTTTGACGTGTGTGCTGGCGCATTATCCAGCTGAAAGATAAACCTTTCAGTTTCAGCAAACAGCTCTAAAACTGACGGTTTCAAAGGACTCTGTAGGACATTTAAATATACATCTGCGGTTACTCTTCCATCTACAAACCCCAGATGACCTAAACCACTTGCACTGGAACATCCGCAGACCATTACTGCTTCAGCCTTGTTGGGAATTTCCTGAATGCAGTTATCACTGAGGCGTTCTCCTGACTTCCTTCGGACGCGTAGCCGCCCATCCCCGACATGCAGCAAATTTAGGTTTCGTCGGAGAATACTACTCTATTCTACATCTATTCTACATATCAAAATAATCGACGGCATATTCCAAATCTTGAAATTTAAATTGAGTATAATTCCAGTTCGCATCCTTGGAAAAATTGTTCATTTCAACGCCTCCTTTATCATCATCTACTGACACAAAACTTTCACATTCTCTCGGATTTTTCTTACCGCTGTCACTTTTCATATCACCCTCTTTTTGCGCCGGTAGTACACCACTTCGGTTCTCATCATCATCAACCAATTTAATCAACCGATATTTTAAAGTTACCTTGTCACCACTGGTATCTTGAGCAAATTTGTTCAATTATAGTTTTAACTGGTCGACAGTCATTTTGTCCACCATTGTTAAGTTAATTTACCTACAATTGGTTGATTCACTGTTACTGCCGCTGCTACCTCATCGGTTGCCATAATTGTACAATTTAAAATCGTCGCGGACACTTATACAAATGTTTTCTTCACTTTTCCTCAAACTCAAGTTTCTATGCTTACGTCTCAGGTAAATTCTGCGGGAGAATATGAATTCTTCAGTTTTTATCACGCAGCACTAGTCTTCACAGTTAGTACATCACCATTTGCATAAAAAATGTACGAAATCAAATCTTATCAGTTTTTTTTTTAATTTTCGGATTCCGGTTCGCATAAAATACACCACAATTTGAAAAGAACCACGACACAATTCCATTTTAGCTTCTCGGATACCGGTAACCACGAAAAATATCTCGAATTAAAAAAAACGATACGGCATAATTCTAGTTTTTTCTCCTTTTATTGGCTTTTCGATCCCGGTTGAGCCCCCCATGTGGGATACTTTAAAGTTTAGAAAAGAAACAGAAGGATTTGGAAAAACTAAAATTGTAGTTTATTAAAACCAAGTTTCGGTGAAACCTGCCATGTCGAAAGGAATAGCATGAGATTTGGAGTAAAGCTTAAGAATTTTTGTCCTTAGTCCCCTTACGTTCTGATAATATAGGGACAAAATATCTTTTTGTTTGCACCTGTCACATTTTTCCGATCCGGAGGAAATTCTTTAACGAACGTGCCTTTAGGCCAGATGCTGTTTGAGATCAATTGATCAAATATTGCGTCATTGCATTGGACCGTGAAAGCTGAAATGTGATCGTTGTGCTTAGAAATTTTAACACATATGTCTAATATGGGAAAATTTTAATATGTAAGATGTTTTAAATATCAGTAGTTGACCTCTCCGGGAAAAACCCTAGGGGTAAATATTGCCCTAGGTTTAGGTACACCGCAGTCTTCTCCACTTCATAAGGTCTAAATTTTTCAGGGATTCTGTTTAGGTGCTCATCATGACATTTAATGACAGTACCTAGGGTCCAACTATAACCGGGACTACTGATGTTTTGCCATTCCCCATCCGGTTAATTTCGATTTCCGGGTCCTTTTATTTAGCAATCTTTCTACTTCTTTGACTGCAATATTCTGATCATTGGAGATTGCTATGTTTACCAAAAAATACGCTTTGTCTCTTTTGTCATGATATACAATTCCTGATTTCTGGTGATTTGGTGGGTGTGTTTTGCAAAATCCCACATGACAAAGGTATTGTTTTTTTCAACAACGGGTTGATGTTCCTACCATTTGTCAGTTGCTTCGACTTGAATGTGTTTCTTTAGTTTCCAGTGAACATAAGTTGCTGCTCGGTTGTGGCGCTTCACATATTCAGCTAAGATGGTACAATTGAGGCCTATGCGACTTATATGTTCTTCACTTTGATATATTGCTTAATTGCAAGCAGCAAAATAGAAGGCAGCTTTTCTTAACGTCACCGACAAAAATACCACTATCAGAAGCAAAGTCCGAGTCAAACAACAAGGCAATTTTGCATCATCATGAAGCCTAGGGTGAGGAAAACGAAAGCTGGTTAAAGTGGGATCACGTGGGTGAAAGGAGAAAAATTAGCGTATGATAGATATTTAACTCAGTTTATTTCAAATAATTAATCATGTTAGCTTTGACTACAATACTTTTTTCAGTTATGTAATACTTTTATATAAAGAACAGAACTTGTCATTTTTCCAATTGTTTCAATAAAGATATTTATGAGTTCAGTCTAATCTTTTAAATATCTAACAGTGGCGACGAGGATAATTGAATACCACAAAGATGGCTAACGTAAATTCGGAAGAGACTTCTGATCCAGGAGGTGCTCGTACAAGAAACGATGCAATTAACATCCAGGATCTATTGCTTGCGTTACAAAATTTACGGACTCCTGCTAATAATAATAATTCAAATCTACAATTTGATAGTTTTAAAGAAGGGGAAGAAACTTTTACCATATACCAAGAAAGGCTTGAAAACTTTTTCCTGCTCAAAGGTGTTGTTGATGGGGGGAAGAAAGTTCAGATATTAATAAATTGCATTGGTACAAAGCCGTATCAATTACTTTCGAGCTTAATTGAATTGAAGAAATTGTCCACTTATTGCAATTTCAAATGTTTGAATTGTAAGGCGTATACGCTTGATACCCTTTTACGTTCCCAATTTATTTGTGGTGTACGAGACTCAGAAATAAGAGAACGTTTACTACAAGAAAAGAAGCAATCCTTTGACGATGTTTTGAAGACGGCTTACGCAATTGAGTCAGCCAGAAATCAAAGCAAATCAATGCAGAATCAAAGTGTAAATCAAATTAAAAGTGGTAAGTTGTCGAAACCAACCAAGTCCAATAATTCTGGCAACGAAATTATTTGTTTCCGGTGTGGTAAAAAGAATCATAAGGCGAATGAATGTCGACGCTCCAATGATATTCAATGCTACGAATGTGGAAAACCAGGTCATGTGGCATCGGTGTGCAAAAGCAAAAGGAGCAAAGGTCAAAAGCCTCGAGATTGGAAAAAAACTAAAATACAATGTCTACAAGCAGTAGAAAATGAAATAAGTAATGAAGTTTCTCATATAATTAATATGCTACAAGTTTACCAAAAGCATCGTTTGTGCGATCCGCCGGGTAAAATTTACATAAATTTATTAATTGAAAACAAACCGTTTACGATGGAATTTGGTACCGGATCGGCTATTACAACAATTAACCAGGATACTTTTCGAAAGTTATTTCCGAATGTTAAAATTAATTTAACAAATGTTTGCATTCGTACTTATAACCAACAAGTTTTTCCAGCTGTGGGCGAAAGTAAAGTAAATGTGAAGTACGAAAATAATAAATTTACAAGTAAAGTTTATATTGTTAAAGATGGTTCGGAGAGAATATTACATGATTTCAGTGAAGTGTTTGAGTCAAAAATTGGAAATATACCACAAGTACAAGGGAAACTAAAATTACGTGAAGGAGCTACACCAATTTATATTAAACTGAGACCTGTTCCGTATGCGCTGAAAGAATTAATTGAATCTGAAATCGACCGTTTAGAGAAAGATGGTATTTTTGTTAAGGTCATGCATTCTGACTGGGGTACACCAATCGTACCAGTTGTTAAGAAAAATAAAGAAGTTCGTTTATGCGCTGATTACAAGGTGACCTTAAATCAGTCAATAGTTAACGACAAATATCCAATCCCAAAGGTTGACGAATTGTACCAAAAATTGAAATACGGCGAATATTATTACGTGTTGGATATTCATAAGGCTTACTTACATTTAAGCATGACAGAAGAGAGCGCATTAATGTGGTTTGTTCGCAAATAAAACAATATTAGAAGTTTTATTCATTTATTATTCGATGTGAACAGCTTGATAGATAGATTTGAAAGAAGAATCTAGCTCCTTTTATACATTTCATATATTGATACTACTTTTATACATTTTAATAATTATGCTCTGCCTACTACTTAATATTATACTTCCAGTGTTTTGATTCTTCTTCTTCTTAAATTATAGACTGGTGTTCCCACATTCGGCCCTCCTGACATATCATTCGGCCCGAATGATTGACTCCAATTTTTCATGTTATCTGCTGAAGAAGTGGTAAAACTTGGTCCCTCATGATCTCCAATTTTCTCTAGGCGGTGTCTATTACGCTTCTGTAGTTTAATCACTTTGTATGGTCCTAGATATTTGGGTTTGAATTTAATTCCAAGACCCAACTGGTTTCTTTTCATTTCCACTAAATCATTTAAAACGTATTTATTTGTTTTCTTGCGCTTACGGTTGAAATTCTTGTAGTTTTCTTTCTTAGTCTTTTGTTGTGATTTTGCATTATTACTTGTGTTTTCTTTTAATTCCTCTTCGTTTTCTTGTTGCTCTTCATTTGCTTCTTCTTTTTCTGCAATAACTACATCAAGAAATTTCTTAAAATTGTTTTCGTTTTTTCTTTTTTCATTTCATTTTTCTATTCCATCTTCTAATTCATCATCTTTTTGTTTAACTTCATCATCATTATCATTTTGTTTAACTTCATCATCATTATCATTTTGTTTAACTTCATCATCATTATCATTTTGTTTAACTTCATCATCATTACCATTTTGTTCCGATTCAGAATCCTCTTCTTTGTCCTTTTCTTTTTTTGATTCATCAGCTTGTTCATCTGTAAATCCTACTTTTTCCTTTTCTCCTTTTTCTATCTTAGTTATTTTTTCAGAATTTGTTATCGATTTTATATTATCCGCTTCTTCTTTACAGTTTTCTTTATCATTCTCTTCAGTTTCTTGAGGTTATTTTTCTTTTATGCCACTATCGTCCTTAATCTGCTCTTTATCATCTGGTTTGAACGTTTCATTTTCATCTCTATCAATCTTTTTGTCATTTTCAGATTTTATTGGAATGTCATTCATATCTATGAGTTCTGAATTTTCGGTCCTATTCTCAACGAGCATGCAATTAGTAAAGTCGTTAAAATCTTCTGGAAGTGGCTTCAGTTGGCTTTCACTGTGGACATGGATACCATCTTTATTAATTATTACTGTTGCTTGACCTAATAAATCATTGCCGATTATCATTTGGAATGGAACTGCGTCTGATGGTACAACATAGCAATTCACTATAAAATAATTACCATCAACGACAACTTCTGCTTTGAAGAATCCTACTGTGGCGATTTTTGAATTTCCAATACCATTCAATATCATGTTCTCCACTATAAAATTAGGATGTTTTAATTTCCTAAAAAATTCAATTCCACAAATCGTAATGTCACACCCCGTATCAATTAAAGCGCTTACTGATGTGTTACAAACCAATACTTCTTTAGTTCTTCTATTCGGCTTGACTACCAAATTCACTTCTGGTCTTGGTTTAAATAAACTTTTTTCCTTTTTTTTCCTTTCCTTTTGTTCTTTAACTTGATTTTCGCACGTCTCACTCTTAATTTTTTCGTAAATTTTTATACGACTTTTCAATTCGTTAATTGTCGCGGCTTCGAACAGAACTATCTTGTTAACTTTCTCATCTTTAATACCATCGATTACATATGATATCAGTGACTCTTCGTCCAAATCGATTTGGTTACCGATTTCTATCATTTTGTAAAGATATTCCCTTAAGCTTTCATTTGATTGTTTTTTCCGATTCCGTAACATTTTATGAACATCCGCACTGCAAATTTGAACGTCAAATTCTCGTATTAATTCTTTTTTAAAAGTGGACCAATTCGATATATTCCTTGCTCCATTTACAAATAGTTTTGCCGAACCATTTATTAATCTTTTTCGATATATAAATTTTTGCAGATCACCCCAACCAATTAAAGAACTTGTATCTTCTAATTCCTGTATCCATTGACTAACAGATATTCCTTTGTCACCAGAAAATAACTGCAAACTATCTTGCACATCTTGAAATAAAATTACGGACCTTCTTTCTGGAGTCGCTTGACGTTGTTCTAATATGTCACTAACACTTGGTATATCAACTATTGGCGTAGTTGGTGAAACTAGTGTACTACTGTCCTGTCTTTTAACCGTTGGCTCTGCTGATCGAGCATTTAAGTTCCGCAGGAATCGTTGTTGCAATTCCTGTTTCTTGCCACTAGTGAGACAGCCACGATTCTTCAATTCTTTTTTCAAATTTTTGACGGTCATTTTCATTACCTTTTCTTCGTTCATCTTTGTCCAGTTTTCTTCACAAAATTATAGTTCGTTCTGAAAATTAACTTCAAAATTTCTTTTGCTTCTGTTAAATTAATTTTTTTGTTTTCTTCTATCTAAAACAAATAAGAAATTTTATTCATCATTTCTTCAAAATCAATAAAATATCAAATTTTATCCTATCAAATTTTCCTGTTGTTTGACAAGAACTGAAAAATTTTTCACTGCATTCCACAAAATTATGGCATTCCTTTAATTTGATTTTTCTTGGAATTTTCGGATTTTATTTTCTTGAAATTTTCGGATTTCTTTTTTCTTGAAAAGTTCTAGCTTCTTATTGTTTTAATGCGATCCCGGTTGAGCCCCCAAATGTGGTTTGTTCGCAAATAAAACAATATTATAAATTTTATTCATTTATTATTCGATGTGAACAGCTTGATAGATAGATTTGAAAGAACAATCTAGCTCCTTTTATACATTTTATATATTGATGCCGTGCCTACTACTTTTATACATTTTAATAATTATGCCCTGCCTACTACTTAATATTATACTTCCAGTGTTTTGATTCTTCTTCTTCTTAAATTATAGACTGGTGTTCCCACATTAATGCAAACGGTTAGTACACACCAAGGATCTTATAAGGTTACTAAATTAATGTTTGGTGTGAAAACAGCACCAAACATTTGGCAACGGTTTATGGATGAAAACATAATAAATGATTTAATTGGTACAGCTTGTTTCTTCGATGACATCATTGTTACAGGGAGTAATCTCGAAGAAACTGAGAATCGTTTACGAGCACTTTTATGTCGACTGCGTTTGTTTGATCTACATGTGAATATTGCGAAGACTGAATTGTTTAAAAAATCTGTAACTTATCTGGGTCATCGTATTGATAAATATGGATTACATAAAACGGAAGAGAAAATTAAATCAATTTCTGAAAAAGATACACCAACAAATGTGAACGATTAAGACAATTTTTGGGAATGGTTAATTATTACCATAAATTTTTGCCAGATTTATCAAGCAAGCTTTTTAAATTACATAGGCTTCTACAAAAAGATGTGAAATTTGAGTGGTCCGAACATTGTCAATACGTGTTATCACACATAACCCCTGAGGGAGAAAAACCGATCGCATTTGCTTCTCGTAGTTTATCAAAAAGTGAATCGAATTACAGCCAGATTGATAAAGAAGCTACAGCAATTTTTTGGGGTTTGCACAAGTTTTTTAATTACTGCTATGGTCGAGAATTTACGTTAATTACGGACAACAAACCACTAATTTCAATTTTTAATCCTGCAAAGAGCCTACCACTACTTACAGCACAAAGATTATTACATTACGCTCAATTTCTTTCAGGATTTGAAAACAAAATAATTTATAGAAATACCAAAGATCATGCTAATGCTGATTTTCTTTCAAGACATCCACTACAAGTAGATGAAGAAAGGTTGGAACCAAATGAATGCCAAGTGTTTCAACTTCATGAGCTGGTGTTACCAATTACAAGTAGGGCAATAGCAAATGAAACAAGGAAAGATAAAGAATTGTGTGTTCTGTATAACGCCCTTCAATCAGGTTCAAATTTAAATAATACAAAATTTAAAGGTAAAGAAGAAGAATTGATGATTCAAGATGGTTGCATCTATAGAGGCATACGAGTAATAATACCTCAAAAATTACAAAAACAAATCCTTAATGAATTACATACGGCTCACATTGGTATTGTTAAAATGAAGAATCTAGCAAGAAGCTATTGCTATTGGATCAATATTAAACAAGATATTGAAGAAATCGCTAAAAGTTGTCCTGATTATGCAAAAGTAGCAAATGAACCTGAAAGGGTTCCATTACATTCTTGGGAAAATCCGTTTTTGCCATTGTCCCGTGTTCATATTGACTTCGCTGGGCCATTTATGCAACATTACTTTTTGATTGTGGTGGACGCTAAAACCAAATGGTTGGAAGTGGTTCCTATGAAGAATATTACAAGTTATCATACAATTCGTGCGTTGCGCGAAATTTTTACAAGATTCGGTTTACCAATAATTAATTTAATTTACGAACGAGACTAGACTTAATTAAATCACCCTGTTTAGGCGATAACCAGCATATGACTCATTCAGAAGCACCAATTGTGCGAAGTCATTCCATTGGGGAGAAGGTCCAGTTCCGATATTATATGAACAAAAGAATTAAATGGAAATTTGGTGAAGTTATTAAGAAGTTAGGTGGTATACATTATTTGATCAAGTCAGATGATCAGAAGTACAAACGCCATATCGATCAGATAAGATCAACCAAGGTTACTAATGATGGAGAAGTTAGATTTGTGCCATGGTCACACAAGAAGATTTTAAACCAAAGTCAACCTAAGGTTCCAGCTGAAGCTCCAACTCCAAAACTAACAGATGTTCTGATTGATCCTTCAGCCCTTGCTCGCGAACCTCTAAAAAGCATATCAACACCAAATGTATCTACAGACGTTGATCAGGAAATGTCTTTAATGAATTCACCAATAAAAGAATCTGGAAGTGCTTCAAATAGCGAAAATAATATAAAAACAACCTCACTCCGTAGTTCAAACAGAGTCATCAAGAAACCTACACGCCTGAATTATGGAGTTTTAGGGGGGAAGAATTGATAGATATTTAACTCAGTTTATTTCAAATAATTAATCATGTTAGCTTTGACTACAATACTTTTTTAAGTTATGTAATACTTTTATATAAAGAACAGAACTTGTCATTTTTCCAATTGTTTCAATAAAGATATTTATGAGTTCAGTCTAATCTTTTAAATATCTAACAGCGTATTAATGCATTAATATGTTATGCTAAGTATTAATTTAGTACGTATTAAAATAATTCGTTAGTAAAATCTTGAGATTAGTACATACTTCAACCACCCCTATATTACAATTAATATCACAAAGATTCCAAAAAGTATACGAGTTATTTGAAACTTTTTTTAATTTCCTTTTTGCCACATGAAAATCAAAGATATGAGCATGCGAATTAAGCTCTCCACCCATGCGCGTCAGGGGCTCCTGCATTCCATAATTAGTGTTTTATTTAGTTTATATATACTTTTATTCCCCAATTCATTATAATCTTATTTTTTACTTGAAACTAAAAGTACAAATGTTTTTAAGAAAGAAAAAGTTTAGGTACTTATTTAAGCTATCTTGTGGCTGCTGTGCTTATATCCATGCAATTTGTTTTATCTTATAACTTATTTTTTTAAACATTGTTTATAATGTTATTTCTCTTTTGATCATAATTATACAATATACAGTGGTGTTCAATGAAATTCGGACACCTGTCATTTTTCGATTTGGGGCGATTTTTTCCAGAAAAGTAGTGATGCTCATTCGGTGAAATAATTTTTTATATTACCTCACATAACATTCACTAAAAAAATTATATGGTTCAATCAGTATTTATGGTTTTATTGGAAAATTAAAGAAATTAATAAGAATTCATATAATTTTTTGTAAATATTACGTTTATTAGGGTGCAAAAAAAACATGTTACAAATAGAGTTCATAAAATGTATCCATTGTATTTTGTACGCACCTCCTCGGACCACCTATTTAATATTTAGTATGACTGCCATTTGCCTTAATAACCGCTGTGCACCTGTGCTTCCTGGAATTCACCAAATTTCCAATAATTTCATCCCAAGCACTTTGAATTTGCGGCTTTAAGTTCTGTTGTGTTTGGGGATTACCCTGGCGGACTTTTTTCTTCATAATAGCCCAAATATTTTCGATGGGATTAAGATCTGGGCTGTACGGAGGCCATTCCAAAGTGTGAATACAGTTTTCGTTTAGGTAGTCTATTACCTGAAAATGAAAAAAAATCGGAAATTAATAAAATTTCACAAAATGTTTAAACTAGATTTTTTCGAGGATTGTCAAATAGTTCTAAAAAATTAAATAAATACCTTTTTTGACGTGTGTGCTGGCGCATTATCCAGTTGAAAGATAAACCTTTCAGTTTCAGCAAACAGCTCTAAAACTGACGGTTTCAAAGGACTCTGTAGGACATTTAAATATACATCTGCAGTTACTCTTCCATCTACAAACCCCAGATGACCTAAACCACTTGCACTGGAACATCCGCAGACCATTACTGCTTCAGCCTTGTTGGGAATTTCCTGAATGCAGTTATCACTGAGGCGTTCTCCTGACTTCCTTCGGACGCGTAGCCGCCCATCCCCGACATGCAGCAAATTTAGGTTTCGTCGGAGAATACTACTCTATTCTACATCTGTGGGGTCCAACTGGAATGTTCCTGGGCCCACCGAAGCCGAGTGATATTTGATGAAACCTTTAAAGATGGCTTTTCGAGCGAGCAACGTGACCTTAGATTTGCTTCGAGTAACCTCCTCCGCACGGTTACCGCAGAAATTTTAGTTCCCCTACCTAAAGAAAGCTACGCTTTCAATTTGGTTGAAGTTTTAAAGTGGTCTCGTTTGCAACGAAGGACCAGAAATTCGATTTCTACTATGGTTGTCTTGCGTTTCCTTCCAGATCCTTTGGAGCGTTCTGTGGTCCCGGTATTTTTAAATTTTTTTAATAAATCAGCAACAGAGGACTTCCCCCGTGATACTCTATCACTAATTTCCCGTACTGACAATCCTTCGTGCCATAATGCGATGATAAGACTTTTTTCAGACTCACTTAATTTCGACATTTTTTTTTTTTTTAATGTTTATGCTCATTACTTGAGTTATCGATTGTTACTAAACTATTTTTTGAAATATAGACTTACTATATAAATCAAGTAACTAAATACTGAAAAAAAAAATGGGAGGGGATTTAATTTTGACCTGCACCATGCATTTTTTCCACGAATTCAAAGTGTCCGGATTTCATTGAAGACCACTGTTTTTTTTGAAAGTGGTATAAGTCCATTTTTTCGATTTCGAGTTATAAGCAACTTTGCAAAATGCTTCCCATACAAATTGTACTAGACAACTAAAATATATATCGTTTTTTCGGCTTTTTGAAGCAGAAAACTTACTATTAAATTATTTGCAAAGATATATATGTATATATGACTGTACCGTACTTAACTCAATTTTTTCAAAAATAGACTTATGCCACTTTTAAAAAAAACAGCTAATATATATTTTTTTATTTAGAGGAATAAAGGGGTTGAATAAGCCTCCATCGATTCATATGCTTTTTTTTAAACTTAGCCTAAATAAATAACAAATCCTTCTGGTGGATAGTATCCATTTATCCTTGCACTCTCAAGGTATCCGTGATCCACATGATGTCGCAGTTGTATAGTATCATTTTCATGTACTTGCACAGCTTTGAATATGTGATCACGAATCAACTTGAGTGTGAAAATATCAAAACATTTGCAGTATTGTACAGGGTTTTGTTAGAACAATTGTGTAGGGATTGCAAATTCCTGACTGTGTTTAACGCGGTGCGCAGGCACTTACGTTCGCATACTCAGATTCTTTCCATATAAGAAGGAGTGGTGTTGAACCATACTGAGCATCCATAAGTAAGTATGGGTCAAAGTACAGCAATGGCAACGTCCTATAGACTGCAAAATGCTGGACTCTGGATTGATCGATCAGATATCAAGGGCCATACCAGGATCCTAGCTAGTCTGGTCAAATCATACCCCATACTCTCGATGCCATCGGACGTTATGTCCCCCGCATTTGTTTTCAAACGCAGATTCGAGACTGTCATGCTTCCTAGAGAATCCTGGATAGCGGACGGTGAGAGTCTCGCAAAACCACCCGGCCTCATCTGGTTCACGGATGGGTCTAAATCGGATGCAGGAACTGGGGCAGGTGTCATTGGTACGGTGCCCAAAAAGGCAATATCTATCGCCTTGGGCACTCATTGTTCAGTCTTTCAGGCTGAAATTTTTGCCATAATGACATGCGCCAATGAGAACCTAAACAGGGGCTACAAAAACCTGCATATTAACATCTTCTCGGACAGCCAAGCTGCACTACAATCTCTGAGTGCAGTCAAGATAACATCTTGCATCGTCCAAGAATGTCTCAACACCCTCAATCAACTAGCTGAGCACAACAGAGTTGTACTCAACTGGATACCGGGACACCTCGGGCTCCCAGGCAATACAATGGCGGATGTACTGGCCAAGATGGGCACCATTAGGAAACCTATCGGGCCGGAACCCATCATTGGTATTCCTAAGAGCACAACCAAACTCTCCATTAGAGAATGGATCACCGTACAACGCAAAATTCAGTGGCGAAATGAGTCCCTTCGACAATCCAAAATTTTCATAACGGAACCAGGCCTTGTCAGGGACTCGCTACTGAAGTTGGACCCTAATAAAACCAGAGTGCTGGTGGGCGCCCTCACGGGACATTGCCTCCGCAAGCATTTACATACCATAGGTATCCTATCTGATCCCACCTGCCGTAAGTGCAGAACCGTTGAGGAAACATCACTACACGTTATTAGTTTATGTGATGCCTTAACGGGCCTGCGAAAGAAAATCTTCGGAAAACCATTCTTGACCTTGTCGGATGTCCGGAATCTGAACGTGGAACCTTTAATCGATTACCTGAAGAAAACAGAACTGTTTCCAGAGTTGAGACAAGTTACCACTCCGTAAACGGTATACAGGTAATTATTCTTTTTTCCCACAGGTTTTCTTGGAAAACATGAGCGATCCCAGGACATATGTCCAGAATCTCCCGAGGGTACAATGGGCCGAAAGGCCTAAGTACGGGGTGCCTTGGCACCCACCTCCTTATAAAAAAAAAAAAAATGGGTCGAATCGGTGATTGATAGTACATTACCTTAACGCGTTTTTTAGGATATTTTGTGTAGAATAATCTTCGTATTTGTTGGTATCATTTACTTGCTTTTTCTATTTTTATGTTTAGATGATCGTTGAAGTATAGAAGTGATCCAGGTAAATACCCGAATATCGTACCACTCATTTATTTTCACTCACCTGGCCGGAAGAATTTTTGATTTGAAATCTTCGATGGTTTTTTTAAATGTTACTTGGCGCAATATAGAGAGGTATTCTGAATAATATACTTTCACATTTAGTGAAATTAATCTTTAATTGCCAGTTATTACTATATTCTTGAATTTCATTAAAAAGACTTTGTAATATTTTTGTAAGTGAGTCTATATTATATTATATTATTCTCCTTGCATTATAGAAAATCGTACGTGAAGATATTGAACAATATCGGAGAATTAACAGTGCCTTGTTGTAATCCATTTTATATTTGATATGTTTGTTCGGATTGCTTTTCGTCAGGTAAAACTCTTTGGCATCTATCGTTTCATAAATCAATCTGAGGACGTTTTGAGGGTAGATGGAATATATTATTAGTTTACCATATATGCTATATTAAGCCCTTTAACCAAACAGTCTCAGATGCTTTTTCGAAATCAATTGGGCATGCACCGGTCGCTTGCTGTTTATTTTTGTACCATATTTTATCTGATACAAATTTTTAAACCGCATGTGTCGCCGAATATTTCTTTTTGAAACCATATTGGTTATTGGGTAGAATATTTTGCTATTTGTGAAATGCAGGATTGAGTTATTAATTACTTTTTCACATACTTTACTGATATTTGGAAGTAAGCTAATCGGACGATAGTTAGTTTCTCACCAAATTTATGTTTTCGTCCTTTTTTGGGATTGCCAACACCTTTGCAGGTTTCTACATTTTTGGGAAGGCACTGTTATTTAGAAGATTGTTGTTATTATGAAAATTGGTAAGTGTTTTAAGATGATATTTGGAATATAATCATGTCCCGAAAATTTTTTTATTTTTTAATGTTCAAAAAAACAGTTATGTAAAAGGACTTTGAAGGATCTCAACCTTAGCTCTTTCCAGAATTTTAAGTGAAAATGATGAACTATTAACTTCATTTCACATTATCTATTTGATCCAATTTTTCTTTGTTCACAAAATTTTCTTATTTACGATTTCACAACACTCTATAACTGTTAAGTCCGGGACTTAAACATTTATAGTAATGAAATTGTGTTGACGTAAACTTGCGTAACCTCAACACAATCTAATCACTAAAATTAAACGGATAGGTAGTGGGTAAAATAACAAGATTGTTTTGTTTGTAAAAAGAAATATAAAAGTAGTTTTATTTAATTTAAAATATATACAATTCATTTGAGTTTTTGTTTTAACAATTCATAAAAATTCATTGGAAGTTCTTTAAAATTCATATAATAAATTAGGTAGTCTAGTATTTGTGGTCTGTTGATTCCCTTTAGCAATTTTCATGATGCTATTTCTTCAATGTTGTGATGTGAAGTCCGAGAATGAAATCGTTCGTGATTTTGTAAAAAAATCAGACGATTTTTGAATAATTGTGTGAAAATAGTCAGTGGTTTTTACATAACGAAAAATCAGGCTATAATGCCCGTGATTTATGAAGAGTACATCAGGCAACAAATATCCGTGATTTGATGAAGAGTAATTGAATTTACGATGAGTAAATCAGGCAATAAATATCCGTGACTTCTAATAGTAGTGACTTTACGATGAGTAAATCAGGCAAGAAGTGTCCGTGACTTACGAAAAGTAAATCAGGCAACAAATATCCGTGACTTATGAAGAGTCAATCAGGCAACAATGTCCGTGATTTGACTAATAGTATTGACTTTGTGATGAGTAAATCAGGCAAGAATTATCCGTGACTTACGAAGAATAAATCAGGCAACAATTATCCGTGACTTAAGAAGAGTCAATCAGGCAACAATATCCGTGATTTAACTAATAGTAGTGACTTTATGATGAGTACATCAGGCAACAATTATCCGTGACTTACGAAAAGTAAATCAGGCAACAAATATCCGTGACTTATGAAGAGTCAATCAGGCAACAATGTCCGTGATTTGACTAATAGTATTGACTTTGTGATGAGTAAATCAGGCAACAATTATCCGTGACTTACGAAGAATAAATCAGGCAACAAACATCCGTGACTTATGAAGAGTCAATCAGGCAACAGTATCCATCATTTGACGTTAAACTACTTTTCTATGATTGAACTTTCCTTCAGTGCAAATGCACGTAACTTTACAATATTTTAATTCGGCAACGAATATCCTGAATTAAACCCGATTAAAAATAACATGGCAAAATATCCGTCATCATTTTTAATATTTCTATATTAACAAGGCAACGAATATCCGTTGTTAATATGTCCGATTGAAATTTGCAAGGCAAAATATCCGTCGTAAATTTCAATAAATTTGATCTATGCTCAATCATAAACAATTGTTTCTACTAATTTTACTCACCATTGGTTTGTTTGTTAGGCTCCTTTCTCCTTGGTATGAAAAAACTAAGTACTTTAATACAATTTCAATTTTTTTTCAATTTTAAATTCATTTATTTATCAATATCTATACAGTAATTTACTTAAACCTAAATGAAAAATTCAATAATTGCTTAAATCTAATTTTCCTTAACGTCTACATCTTGGTTCCGTTCACTCGATGACACCGGTGTACAAAAAAGTCGGTGTAAGTTAATGTCAAAAAAGCCGGTGTCGAAAAATGTAAGTTATTTGCGAGTGAACGGTCGTAGTCGTAGTCAATTAGTGTCATTTCGAAATGTCATTTTGAGAAAATGCGCATTTATAGGTTAATTAATGTACTGTAATTATTAAAATTACTTTCATGAAATCCACTTATTCTTAATATTTAATTTAGTAACAAATTTTTATATAAAAAACTTATTTTATGATTTTACTTTTTTTTATAAATTTAATATTTTAAATTTTTTTCGAATATAATTCAGCGAATTGAATATAAACTTATTACTAAAACTATAATTTTTCTATAAATATGCCAAATAATAAAAAAAAAATACTGAATTCATAAATATTTGTTTTGAATTCAAAATTAAACTGACGAAATAGAAATGACAATAATCGACTACGGTCCACGACATTGGTTGAAAAAAGTTACTTTTTTTACACCGGTGTTAACCAGTGAACGACAGAGTGTCGGTGTCATGACGTCATCATAGTCGAAAAATGTTGACCAGTGAACGCAAAAGCGTAACTTTTAGTAGCTTTTAGTTACTTTTAGTTGGTGAGTGAACGCAGCCCTTAAGTCTAACTTAACTAAGGAAATCTTTGAGTTTATTATTTGAATTTAATTGAAAAATAAATAAAGAATAATAAATTGAACTAATTTTGAAAAATGATAAAAAAAACAAAATATTTTGAAAATTTAGGCTATTTCTTAGCCTTGATTGAAGGGACGGGTTTTCACTGTCATCAGAGTTTAGTTTTATTTTGCCTGCCAACCAACTGGTTTATGAGGGAAGTTTTGAAAAAGTTGTATTGCTGGATCGTCGGTCGGTAATGAGTTCGTGATAAGTTCGTTGTCGTGTTTTTTTGTTCTGTCAATGTATTTGTTTGTCAGTTTTGCTACGAATTCTTGTATGGGTGTTATATGTGCCAGTTTGTAAAGTTCTACGTTAGATACTGTATTCTCATATTTTTCGTCCCTGTTTTTTCTTTTATAAGTTACCCCAGGGAATTTCTCAACCACTTGCGTTCTTGTATCGCTATTTTTTGCCACTGAGATTTTGATATTCTGTCATACCAAACGTGAGCTGCGTAAGTTAACGTGGGTCGAACAATTTGACTGTATAGTAGTATTTTTATTCCTTTTTTCAAAGGACTGTGATTGTTGATAAAAGGGAAGAGAATAGCATGAGCAGCTTTTGATTTATTTATTGCGGTTTTAATATGAAGATTGCAACTGAAGTTTTTTTGTAGGTGGTAACCTAAATACTTCACTTTGTTTACTGCTTTAATCTTGGTATTATTTATTGTTACGTCTGTCGATTTAGCGTTTTTCAGTTTTCTGTTGTATTTAGATTTTGGTCCCGAGAAGTGGATTGTCTCGCATTTGTCCGTATTTATCCTAAGTTTCCACTTTGTTAAGTATTCGTGTAGTTTCTGTAATTCTGTTGATTGTATTTTCGTAGCAAGGTCGATCGACCAAGAAGCCGAGATAACGATCAGGTCATCTGCGAAACTGATGGTGTTTGTGGGATTGGGATTTGAATTTACTTTAGCGTAGATGGGAGTGTGGGTTGTTGGGATGCCTGCTGTATACAAATTAAATAATGTAGGTGAAATTATAGCTCCTTGCGGAACACCTGCCGGCATTTTGAGGATGTTGGATAGGGAATTTTGGCTTGTTATTGCGAATTTTCCGTTTTTCAGAAAATTATATATAAAAATTACAAATTAAATATTTTGAGGAAAAAATTTAAGTTAATTTTGCGGCTGGAAATTTCTATTTCTATTAAATTATTTAAAATAATAAAATATTTTAAAGAATATAATTTCAAAAATGAGCGAAGCAAACCATAGTAGTGAATTTACATTTTCTCTATATCGGCCGGACCACTATGGAACTTTCCCGATAATGTCATCAAATATTCATTTCAGTTCTCCTATTCTAAATGTACATTCCAAGTTTCATGAAAATATGACTAGTATTGACCGAATTATTAGGGTTTCTTTATATCACCCTCCCGCAACCCCCACCGAGGGGAGACGCATTCTATCTTTTCACTTGCCCTATCTTGAATGTACACACCAAGTTTAAAGAAAATCTGCCTATTATTGAGTGAATTATTCAAGTTTTTCTTTTTCAGCCCTCCACAACCTCCCACCGCGGGGAGACATATTTTATTTTTTCAGCTCATCCATTCCAAACGTACGTTCGAAGTTTCATTAAAATCCGACCATTATTGGCCGAATTAAGGAAGTTTCTATATTTCATTATTATTAGGGTTTTTTATTTCACCCTCCCGCAACCCCCACCGAGGGGAATTATTGAAGTTTTTCATTTTTAGCCCCCCACAACTCCCCACCGCGGGGACTCATACTTTATTTTTTCACTTGGTCCATCCCAAACGTACGTTCGAAGTTTCATTAAAATCCGACTATTAGTAACCGAATTAGGGAAGTTTCTATATGTCCACCACAACATTTTTAAAAAAAAGTTTTGCGCATTAGTGTTGCCAGATGTAAATTCCATCGAAAAGTTAATGTGTTCTGTCTTAGATACTAGTACACAAACTGTGAAAATCTCATCAAAATTGGACAAGCAGTTTCAGTTTTACAACAAGTGCAAAAATAGACTATATTTGGACAAAATGTATTTTTAGACAGTGTTGCCATAGTCGAATACGGCCCAAAAACTAATCAGATCTAAGTTAGGATCAAGTACATGAACTGTGTAAATTTTATCGAAATTGCCCCAACAGTTTAGCCTGAACCGTGCGGACAAAATTTTGTCGTTTTTAGACAAAAAAAGCGTTACCAAATAGTGTTGCCAAATATTAATTTCGCCCAAAATCTAACACCATCTGGCATTTGATGCAACACCAAAATGGTGAAGGTTTCATGGAAATCGGACCATCCATTCAGATTTTATTAACGATTTAAAAAAGCGGACGGACGGACGGACGGACGGACATGGGGCTAATTATTTTTGACGAAGCGGATTTTGCACTTATTTTCATCTTCCTAGCCCTTCTAGATCAAAAGTTAGGTTTTCGCACGATTATAGTACTTTCCTATAAACATTCGTTTATCGGGAAAGTAAAAATGATCAGGTGAGTAGGAAAATTAAAGGAATTTAGTTTCCAGATGAGGGCATTTACCCTACTGAGTCGAATGCCTTCTCCCGGTCGATCAACGTTGCCACAGTTATTTTACGTTTTGTCATATTGTAGATTATAATGTTGTGCAGTAACGTCAATGCATCTGCAGTCGAATGTCTTTTTCTAAAACCGAATTGATAGGTCGGTATGATGTCGTTTTCGTCTATAAAATTAGTCATTTGTGTATGCACTATTCGTTCAAGTAATTTACTTATACAACTTAAAAGGGAAATTGGGCGATAGCTAGATGGAACTAGGTCATTTTTCTTACGTTTCCTGAGCGGAATTATTTTTGCGGTTTTCCACGCTACAGGAAAATATGCAATGTTTAGGCAATTATTGAAGATAATTACCCGTAATCTAAGAACTTGTGGAGGTAATTTTTTTATGACCATGTTCGGAATGCCGTCAAAGTCACATGACTTTTTATTGTTCAACGATTTTATGATGTGCGCTAGTTCCCTTTCAGTCTTAAAAGTTTCTTTATGAATAGTGCATTTGTCTGCGGCGTTGGTTACGTCGAAGTTAGTGAATTTAAAGTGAGTGTTTGAGGCTATGATATGTTTGGTCTCATTGTTTATGTAATTTGTATGTTCTACTGTCCCCAATGTTTCATTTTGTGAGTGAGATTTTAAAAAATTTAAAGCTATTGCCTTGTTTATGGTTGGTATATCGTATATTATCTGGCTGTCTATTTTTAATTTTGTTATGCTAATGTTCGATTTTTTGGCTTTTAATTTATTTATGTTTTGAAATAGGTAATTGTCTTTTTTAATGTCTTTGAGTTTAGTGGTAAAATTGTTGTTTATAATTATTTGAATTACGGTCGCTATTTCGTTATTTAGTTCTATCAATTCGATTTTAAAATTGTTGTAAGTGCTGTCTTTTATGTATGCGTTCGATGAAAGTTATCTGAACATTTTCCGTCTTAGTTTTTTTTTAGTTTTTAGTAGGGTCGAGAGAAGTTTAGATGAGTACGAATAGTGAGTATTTTTTAGCGTTATAGTCGGTATAGCGTTTTTTGTAGCTTCATTTATGTCTTTTGTAATCGTGTCTATGGTTTCGTCAATTTGTTATTTGGTCAGGTTTGTCATATGATTGATATTTAATTGTTTTGGTTTTTTTTGATATATTTATCAAATTTAGGCCAATCCGCTTTTCCGTAATCGAAAATTTTGATAGGATTTACAGTCTTGAAATCGATAGGCCAATATCCAGGTACATTCTTTTTATGATTTTTTATACCGTCTATAATGAGTACAACGATATCGTGATCTGAATAGGAAGGTCTTGTTAATAAGCCATTGTGTAAACGGCAATTTTGGCTTATTAACAAATCATTATGTACTAAAAACAGATCCAAATAAAATCCGGATTCTGGATATGTTGGGTAATGAGAGTTCAAGAGGCTGATGTCAAAAACTGTATGTTTATTTAAGTACCAATCATATAGGCTTCGTCCGTTATAGTCGTCTACAGAATTTGACCAAAAACTGTGTTTTGCATTTAGGTCACCACCTACTATGAGTGGATGATTTGTTGACTTTAACGCCCCAAATAATAAGTTCAAGTCATTTTTTTAAAGATTTTGATCGCCGCATTTATGAGAGCGGTAGATGCATACACATGACACTCTCCTCCCATTCTTCAAAAGAATTTGTATCCCTATACAGTCAATTGTTTCAAATATTGGCAATGTTAATGGTTCAGTTAGTATATTGTGTTTGAACAATATAGCAACTCCCCCGCCTACGTTGTCAGTACGGTCGTAATTGTGCACATTATAATTAGGAAATTTGTTGAAAATATTGTTTTGGTTTTGTCTAAGTCGTGTCTCAAAAATTAGTGCAATGTCAGGCGTATGTTTTTGCAGTAATGAGTTTAGTTCTGTTTGTTTTTGTTTGGGGTATAGTGAGTTCACGTTCAGTAAGATTGTCTTAATTAACCATTTAAGGGATAATCAATTGGATCTATGGCGCCAATTCGAACGCAAAGTTGAACAAATAATGTTTTTTTGTCACATCGTTACTGTCTGATTTTAATATGTCTATTAAATTGTTGATTTTTTTGCGAGATCAAAGAGATTCATATTAAAATATTGTTGAAATTTTTGCTGTATAAAGTCTAAGTTATTTGAGTCTATTGCAGACGCCGGTGGAATTTGTCGTGTTTGTTGAGTGTTTGTGATTACAGTCGGCTTATTGTTATTAATTAAAGCATGTGTAAACGATAGGGAATGTTGTACGAAATTATTGTACATTTTTTTAGAGTTCTGGTTTTTAGTTTGTATGTTTTGTACGTTTTGTCTGACGTTGGTGTGTCGAATGTCCTTTTTTTCTCTGTCCGTTTGTGCGGCGGGCAGTCCCTATAATTGGCCGGATGACCGTATTTTGCGCAGTTTACGCAGTAGGGTACTCCCTCCTGCGTATTTAAGCGAAGGCATTTTCCCGGCTCATGAGTTGCGGCGCATTTAATGCAACGAAACGGCATGCTACAGTTCATTGCGACATGGTCGTCCCTTTGGCAGTTCTTGCACTGTAAGTTTGGCCGTGGGTTGAGTTTTTCCGAACTAATTTTTTGATTGAAGAGGTAACTGACTTTCAATAAAGATTAGAGATCTGATTTGTTGCTACATTGGATGTAAAATAGAGAGTTGTGAGACTTTTGTCTCGTTTTCAGAATATCTATTTTCAGGAAAGTAACATTTAATTGTAAGGAAGCAGTGCCATAGAAACATCGTTTGCGTCGTAGCTTTTGTCTATGCCCCTTATCACATAGCACATCTATTATCTACTATCTATTATCTTTGGGTGTAAAAGTGTAATTGTTTATTTTGGCTGTTTTTAAAAATCGGAGGGCTGATTCGTAGTCCTCCAAATTTTTTGTTTTTATATTTGTACAATTTTTATTTATTTTTTTTTTAATGTGAAATTTTTGTCTTTTAGGATTTCGTTCAATGAGGCTATCGTTTTTTTGTGGTCCAGGCCATAGCATACTATTAGTGGTGTATTCGTAACAGGTTTATTTTTTTTCAAAGGTTGGATGGGAGCATTTTTATTTGATAGAGTTTGGGTTTTACCAGATTCTACGCTGGATATGGACGAAACTGATGGACTTCGCCCAATATTGTATATTGAGTGGTTTGGTTCTGTTTCCGATGGTAAGGTGGAAATATGGTTACCTTGCATAGCTGAAAAAGACGTAGAGGGTTGACCCATTATGTTCAGCCTCGGGTCTCTGGAAGAAAGTAGTGATGAAAAGAGAATATTTCGTTTCACTACTTTTTTTGGAGTTGCAGTGCGACTTTTGATTTTCTTTTTTTTCGCACTTCTCAAAGGCGATTGGGTGCGTTTTGCGAGTTTAGTAAGCGTGGCATTTGGGGAGGTGGGCGGAAGTGCGCGCCCCCTCAACAAGGCTAAGTTATTTTTACCTAGAATTAATTCTTCCATCCACTAATGGCTGATTATTGAATTTAATGAGTGAAGTAATTTGTGTTAAGTTTAAAATTTAATATATAAGAAAAATAAATGTAATTTTGTTGTTACTTGTTGAATGTGTAAATGATGATGATGATAAATGAGTTGTGTGTATGTTGTGTGAAAGTTGTTCTGATTTGTTTCATGTATGATGTTAAATTTATATATAGATTATTGTTGTAGATGAGATGATCCCGTTGGTTTTCCGGATATCGATTATGAACATTTTGTCGATACGATGAATTTCCTGATAGATCGAATAATAACTTTTATTCGTTTTTGAATTTTTTAAGATCGAATAAATCGAAATGCCTAAAATTCTTTTGTTAATGCTTGTGACGTATACCAGTTAACTATTTGTGCACTAAACTGTTTATTATATGAACAGATTTCCCACTCACTGGAAAATTATTGAATTGCAAAGGATTTTTTAACAATCCTGAACACAGTATTAGATTATTCACTACTGATTCTAATTTTTTATATTATATTTACACATATGTAATTATTTATTATATTAAAAAAAAAAAACGCTGCTAATCACTCTGAAAATACTCTGATCTCTTCACTGTCTGATCTGATCTTCAGTCTTTAATGCCAAATCGGCTCCCCCTCTTATACTCGAGTCCTAACGGATCTTTTAAACGAACAATGGACCAATTGACTTCTGAGTCAAAATATGGTCCTTATGACAATTAAAATTCGAAATCTTGATCATCTTTATCGCTGATGATTTGATTCTTTTATCTTTTTATTCGAATATATTCCCTACAAGTTTCCTATAACGTATCTGCGTCCTCTTGATAATTTTTTGTACAAAAAATTATAAAAACTTATTCATCATTTCAGGGGTGTGTAAACCATAAGATACAGTTTTAGAATATTGAAATCTTATTTTATCGGATGGCATTTAATTTTGATGTCATTAAGTTTGTAAAAGATTTCTTAAAGTTCCTTTGTAATCCTTTTGGACTTTCCGATTAAATCCAATCAAAAAACTTAATTGAAAGTTCCAAATGCAGGGGTGTACAAATGAGCGGATGTCGTTAAACTTGTGTTGAATCAAATTCATAACTTATGTTTTAGTTTTCTTGAAATATTTCATCAAATATTCATTCTTATCAAAAACCAATTACATAATAATTCATATAATTAATTATACTGCCGTAAATTAATAAAATTACGAATTAATCGACCAAAAAATATAAATATTATCAAAAATTCTGTTCAGTGGATGTAAAAGAAAAACGGCTGAACAAACATTATCTCATCTCATAGTGGAAATAATATGGCTGTCATTTGACAAATCAGAAAGGTAAACAACATATTCATTTTGTTTTTATTATTTATTATTTTATTTTTATTTGCTTTTTTTTAGAAAAAATGTTGAGAGGACTCAACAATAACTTTCTTGTTCTTGAAATCTTCAATTTAGTTTCTTATTCTCGAATTCTTTAATTTATTGTCTTTACAAAATTTTCTTATTTACTATTTCACAAAACTCTTATAACTTTCCTTAAAAACTTTTCTTATTTACTACTTCACCAAATTTCCTTATTTACTTTTTCGCAAAACTCTATAACTTTCTTATTCTCGAATTCTTTAATTTTAAAAATCATCTTCAAACCAAAACCGTCTTCTTATTGGAAGGTACGCGCGAACATGTTCAAAAAACTACTCCTTTAACTTTACTTTATGCTTTATACGATATTTTGAATTCTATATCCGATAAAATCTTTCAACTTGAACTTGCGAATGTAATATTTCTATAGAATTTTAACTTGATGTTTTGATTAGTTAATTAAATTGTTTTTTCCAACTTTCAATTTAAAGTCGGAAGTAAGAATTATAACCGTTCGCTTGTATCCGATTTTTGAACTAACTTTCGGTTATTCAAAGCAGTACTAAATCATTTTAATCTATTTCGCAATTCGATATTTTCCATTAATTTTGTTGTGCAAAGTAGAATTTTCGTCAGAAGTGGAACCTAGATCGAACACCCGGTTCAGGGTAGTTGTTAAACTACTGCATTAAATCAGTCCATTCGAAACAAGACCGTCTCCCACCACAGTTTCTTGCTTCGAAGTGGGGTTTAATGGTCAAAGGAAGTTATCATTTTCGGACATTGTCCAATGTAAGTTGGGAAGGTTAAAATCAGCAAGTATAATATCATTGTTTGGCTTAGTTTGTGAAGAGACAAAATCAACTGCATTTACAAATGATTCGTAGGTATTACCGGAGCTATATGGTGGGATATAGCAGTAAAGAGCAAATAAATTTCATATGTGAAATGAAGTCTTAACAGATAATAACACAATATCGGTATTATAGGATACATTAGATAGTGAGGGTGGCGGTCATACTCAATTCTCCACTTAACATAAAACTCTTTAACTATTGTAGAGAAATATGGCAGATTGTCTTATCTTTATATGACATCTTTTAATCCTTCTAACTCGATAAGGATAAAGAGATCAAGATTCCCGTTATTTCCGTTATTTATGAGAAAACGACTGATTGGATGCCTAATTACCAAACGAACATATCTGGAATGGATATTGTTTGGTGGCAACAGTAGATCCAATCAAACTAAATCATTCAACATAACCGTTTAAAACGAACTAGATAAATCGTTAAAAAGTTTTTGGAAAATTTAAGGATTGTTCCGTACGGAGGGGACCCAATGTAAGACATTCTCCAATGAAACTCACAAACGCAAAAATCTGGACAATATCGATTTCGCCTATCTTTTGTAAAATCGCCTAATCCCGGCAACTCAAAATTCGTTGCAGAAAAATATTTTCAACAGATGGAAAATAAATTTGCTAAAATACCTAAACTCGCTGCTAGGCCTCTTAAATGGGGAAGGTACAAACCAGCCTTAACGGCTGATATCTAGAAGATGTACCGGATGTTTAAAATCAAAATATCAGTACCGAGAAAACATATAGCAGTGGACCTTCCTTTAGTATTTGGTGACAAAGGCCAAATCAAAACTTTAGAGATGTATTGGTACTCTGCCTTAGACCGTTTCGGCCTTAATATCAAGCCACAAATATCGGAAACATACTCAAAAAGAGCAATTTTTCAGAGTTATTCCTACCATTTAACCTTATAAGGTGGACAGCTTCTTGCATCGTAAAAATAAAAATGCTAATGCAACAATTACGGCTGACCCGCTGTTCCTTTTGACACATATTGAAACTTGTCTTACTTCGAGGCCATTACGCCCAATGACCGTAGATGTCGAAAACTAGTGGATATACGCTTGCATAACAAGATGTCACCACAAAACATACATATTCTGCCTAGGTCGAAATACCTTAAGCAGCTGCAACAAGTCTTCTGGAAAGGACAACGGACTACCTAAATCGATTATAACATATTGGTGGTTATACCCAATTTATAATGGCCTTTAGCATGAATAATCGACATCCATCCAGGAAAACATACTATGTTAAGTTAATCACGGGTAAAACCAAAGAAGGAGTATTCCAACGTCCAATCATGAAAATTGTCAAACTTCCTGCAAACAAGTAACAACTGTGTACTTTAATAATGGTTTTATAATTAGCTACTTTCCAAACTTATTAATTACCACCAATGCCAGCAGGGGAATTAATTAAAAAAATTCTAAAAAACAAATCCAGCGGCACAGCAAGGAAGTCGAAATCTAAAATTCGGCGATCGTCTCAGCATAGCACTTATCATTACCACTAAGGAAGAAGGAAAAACCATCACCGAAGAAAGAGGAAAACAGGCCAAAACCGTAAGATCGTGGCGCCAACCTAAAGCGATCAAGAATGAATTCCAACAAACTACACCAAGGCTCCGCGTAAAAAATTGAGAGAGTTGTTTGGTACGGATTCGGAGACTGAAGAACCGGAAGTGGATTAAGGGATCACGATCCGTACGGCAGAAGGGATCGCGGTTACGCTCTGGAAAGCTGAATTTGATAGCATCCCGTTGAATGTGCTGAAACTAAATCGAAGGAATAAAATGATTATCAGCCTTAGCAACGGTAGGGTGGTCAGAGCAAAATTAGTTACGAAAAAGATAAGAATGGAATAAACACCTGAGAAATCATTACGTTTCGATACCGAGACCATCCAGCTACATCACAGCCAACTATCAAGATGTGAAAACATTAAGTGCCGGGGGGCAGGACTGAACAGAGTTTTTCTAAAAAATAAAAATAGTTAAATAAAAAATATAAAAATACAAATACTGTTTACCTTCTTCCATGTCTCAAATGACAACTGTATTTTTTACACAATGAGATGAGATAATGTTTGTTCAGCGGTTTTTTTAGGTATCTACTGAACAGAATTTTGGATTATATTTATATTTTTTGGTCGATTAATTCATATATTAATTGAAACATGGTATTATAAAAAAGTAAATGTTAATCGACTAAGGAACATCTTTGGACTAGAGGATATTGCTATATAGCTTATAACAAATTCGATCAATCCGGAATAGAAAATGTCAAGGCCAATGTCGAAATTAGCCGTTAATATCACTAATTTGTTTATCATGGGTCCCGATTTCGACTAAATCAAGGGCGTCTAAAATCAAAAACCAGGAGAACGAATTCAAAAATGAGCGGCTACAACTATTATCCCACCAACAAGAAACTCAGGAAAATGTTTATAATGATCTCAATAAAGATGTAAAGGAGACGAAAGAATATGTAAAAGGTATTTATGAATACCAAAAAAATATTATGACTTAGATAGAGAAAACCCAATAGAATTGATTAAACTAAAGACGGAAAAATTGCAATTTCGAAAAAAAATGGTCAAGAAAAAAAAGCAGAGAGGGTTACAGGAATAAAAAAACTAATTTTGGAAATAGACAAATTACGAAACCAAATATACGCCAGTAATATGTGAAACATTTTTCATTTGTTATTAAATCACTTAGTTTTTTCAACCCAGAGGACGAGGAGTACAAAATTTTAGCAATTATCTAGGTCTAGGGTGAAACATAGACAACAACACATTGAAATTTGCAAAGGATATTTTTGAATTGTAAATTTCAATCGGGCATTAACGACGGATAATTTAGCCTTGTTATTTTTATTCAGGGTTAATTCTGTATAATCGTTTCCGAATTAACAAAATATAAAGTAACTTGATAATTTTAGCCAAGATCACACATAGACAATACATTTTTAATGTACAATCACGGTTACTCCAGCCTGATTTCTCTCCGTAAATCACGGATATTATTGCCTGACTTTCTCACGCAAAATCACGGATATGTTAGCCTGACTTTTTCTTCGCAAATCACGTATATTATTGTCTGATATACCATATCTTCACACAATCACCGATATATTCTCTTCACGCAAATGTGGAATATTTCGTCTGATTTTTCTTCACGCAAAAATGATGGACTATTTCGCCTGAATTATTTTATACTTCTAACGAATTAACGTCCGATTTTCTTCTCCAAAATCACGAATAATTACCATTTGAATTTTGTTCGCGGACTGTTTCATGAGATATCTCATCACAGTTGTATCACGAAAAGACCAGCAGGGACGTTCGCAGACACCCCAACTTGTACTGAGACCACAGAGAGGAAAATCCAGAAGAGCACTCAATTATATTTTATGAATTTTAAATCCAAAGCGAATTCTATATTTTTCAGGATTAAATAGAAATACTTATTTACATTTATTTTTGCAAACAAAACAATCTTGTTATTTTACCAACTACCTATCCGTTTAATTTAGTGATTAGTTGTGTTGAAGTTACGCAAGTTCGGGTCTCGGATTTATTTTGTTTTTTTTGTTCTTTGTTTTTGTTTTTCTTTTTTCTATATTCAAAGATTTTCACTTAAAATTAAATCAACTTAAAAAGAATTTTCTCACATAAAGAAAGGAAGAGAATAAATTTTCTAATTAACTTTTTCACAATTCAATTTCACTGAAAATTCCAAATAGAAATATTTTCTACAAAATCTACTTGACCTTTTAATTTTCAGAGCACTTCCAATTACATTTGACAGACTTTACTAAAAATTCCGTAATCAGTGTGATGATAAGGTTTGGTTAAGACGCTTTTATAATAAGAATTGTGGAATTTCGTCCAAAATGAAATCAACTGAAGAAGAGGTGGAGCCTCGATATTTCCTGATATTAGTGCCTATTCCAGACCCCGTCGGAATAGGAATATTCATACGGAATTAAAATCTCTGTTCTGGATTATTTAGCCCAGTCAATAGAGCATAAAAAACGGCTCCAGCTTGCAAAAGGTATAGGAATCTTTATATTTGGCACGATTGTTCAGTTAGGTGAGTTATTGAAAATTCCAAGTTTTCGACCTTGCGAGCGGCACCCCCACACCGGGTTAAAGGGGTGGAAAATCGCTTTTTCGCGATTATCTCGTTACTGGTGCGAGATACGATGATTGAGGCTAGTATAAAAAATATAGAGCGTACAATTCTCTACATTTTTTGCTTAACACATGTTTTTCTAAAGTTTATAGCTTTGAAGCTACAGTGCGTAAGAAGTGAGCATTTTCAACAATTGCATAATCCACGAAGCATTCATCATCTTGTTGAAGATAATTAATGATTTAACTGCTTCAAGCTTCTTGTATTCATTGAAGTTCTGGAACAGCTAATGTGGAAGAATATTGTTCGTCAGAGATTGTGGACTCTCCCTGAGAATTTTCCTCTTGCTCTTCAGAATCATAACCATAATCATCTGGCATTTGTAAAGCCAAAAATTAATTGATTTCAGGTGGTTCACCCCTGCAATCGGGTATTATTTCCGGGATATTATTACACTAAATTCCTGTGCAAGTGGCGCATATAATCGAACGATTTAAGCCTGCGTTTCTACAACAACATATTGTCCCATTTCCTTTTTTAAATTTATATGAAATGCCTTTTAATAGAACTTCGGGTGCAGGATTGTTCATCATAAGTATTGGAGTAAGGCAAAATTTACTACTTTTCCATCCCCAATCAGCTGCATTCTTATATTGGTTGTACAATAATTGAACTTGATGGTAGGTCCGTAAAGAATGATATTGTGCAGCATTGCTTGCAGGCGGCAAAGAGACCAATGTAAATTTATTTCCTGTTATTTATGTTATGTAAAGAATTGTACGCTCTATATTTTTTATACTAACCTCAATCATCGTACTCGCACCAGTAACGAGATAATCGCGAAAAAGCGATTTTCCACCCCTTTAACCTGGTGTGGGGGTGCTAGCGGCAGCACCCCAAGGTCGAAAACTTGGAATTTTCAATAACTCACCTAACTGAAGAATCATGCCTAATACAAAGTTTCCTATACCTTTTGCAAGGTAAAAGTACCCATTGACTTGGCTATATTATGGAATTTCGAAATTCATTCGGTCGGGGTTTTGTTATTGCTTCCCTACTGCGTAGGAATCCAAAAATTGACGCTTCTTTTCCGACAGAAACATTTGGTAGGAATTTTTGAATTGTGGACATAAAATTAGAATATTTGCTATTAATTTAAGTAAATTTTAATTTTTTAAATCTTACTAAAATGTCGGTCTTTAAATTCATCAAATGGAAAGCGATACAAAAGGCTGATTCAATTGCTTAGCGACTATCCAAGTATTGTGCAAGATTTTACAAAAATTGAAAAGGGAAAAGTAGTTAATTGCTGGGCGATAGTTACTAACGAGCTAAATGCAATAATTGATGAATAATATATAGACATATATATAAATAAATAATTGTTTTTTTCAGTTAGTTCGACTGTAAGGCTTATGTAAAGAAAGAACTAAGCCACAATAAAAGAAAAAATGCAGCAACAGTTTCTCAGATTTGGGAGAAACTTGAATACCTTATACGGCCATGGAACAATACGTTTCTGGTAGTACACAAGCACAATGTTTTGTCGTTAGACTAAATATCCAATGTCCAGTCATATTCAAGTTAATGAACCTCAATCTGGAACTAATGATCACGTAAAAATATTAGATTTAGATACTTCAATATTTTCAATTGATAGTGCACCTTCTGAAGTGGTCTATACCTTCCAATACAAAAAAAGATGAAGTTGCTGACTTAATCAACCATCCATTTAAACTCTAATAATTTATTAAAATGAAAAACATCTTCAAAAAACTACAGAAAATAGTTCAAACCAGCTGCTTTTGGTAGTTCGGAATTCGTTTCAAAATTTTTGTTTCACATGGCAACGTTTATACACATTCTGTTGTAGTTTGGGATAGCTACCAAAATTTTGTCGGAATCTTTTTGCCTAACCGAATGTAATTCCGTCAGGGTCTGGAATAGGCCAGATACGCTGTTGTCGAAAAACTACGTTGGGAGATAAACGACCCTCGAGATTCTGAAGATCAAGAAATGTTACGCGAGCGTTATACGACGGCAGATTATCATTTGCTTACCAGGACAGCCGGTGAAAAGTTGGACCGTTGGACCGGTTCAATCTTATGGTTGTGAATCTCGCAGTAGGGAGACCAAATAACTCTGGCATGTTCTAGAACAGGGTGAATAAGCGATATATATAGCAATTTTGATAAATTGGGATCGTTAAGTTCAAAATACCATCTTTTTATAAATACCAGAAATGAATTTCCCCGGTTAACTATTGATTCAAAATGGGGTTTAAAATTTATACATGAATCAAAAACCACTACCGGATCCCTAACATATTTTTAACAATTTCTCCATTAAAATATAATCATGTGATATCGCATGCTGGCGCTTGTAAGTGAATGTTAAGGCATTGCATTTGTTAGCATATAAAAAAACTTTATTTTTATCACACCACACGGAGAAACCCTATAAGCCATTTTGCAAGTGGATACAGTCAGTTGCGTTAGTTATGACCTTAAAAATCTCAAAGCCGTCAGTATATCCTAGCACACTAGAATGTGATATTTCCTGGAGTATATGGTTTACTGCCAAAATAAAAAGAAGCGGCCCCAAGTGGCTACCTTGGGGGACACACGAGTTAACCATGAAAGGCCTGGGGAAAGATTGACGGGACTTCACTTGGTATTTTCTGCCATTGAGATAGGCTTCAATCCATTTAATAAGTGAAGAACTAAACCAGAGTATCTCAAATTTAAAGAGTGTTATCTTGTTTGATAGGTTATCGAATGCCTCAGATAAGTCAGTGTTTGTCCCCCTCGATTGCATTAGTGACCCTTGAAACAAATTCCCTTAGGTTGGGAACACTAGATCTTTCTTTACGAAAATTATGTTGGTTACATGTTATAAGACTTTTACAATGAAAGTATAGGCATCCGCACAAGATAGTTTTAAACAAACCGAGGAAGATAATGACATATTTAAAAGAGAGATAATGGCCGCACTAAAGGCATACCAGCATTTTTAAGATGGTATTTTTTATTATTCTTGAAAGAATGCAAATACTAAAACACTCGAATAAAATATTATAAAATTTCGTAAGGACTATATTTATGTTAATATCTTTATAATCGCTCGATTCGTCCACCCCAAGAACTTCGTCAAAATCAATACTGGTGACTAAAGAAGTAAGATTTGAATAATATGCACATTTAAAATCGAACTGTGCCACGTTTTCGGCGATACACTGATCTTTGTCGTCATTGTGGGCCAAATTTTTAAATAACGGCGGGCGATAAAAATCAACGTGCAGAAGGAATGTTTTACTAGGTTCTACATTAATGCAGTTACTGTCAAAAGTGTAAACTAGATGTAACACCCGGTTCAGGGTATTTGTTAAACTACTGCATTAAATGAGTCCGTTCGGAACAAGACCGTCTCCCACAACAGTTTCTTGCTTCGAAGTGGGGTTTAATGGTCAAAGGAAGTTATCATTTTCGGACATTGTCCAATGTAAGTTGGGAAGGTTAAAATCAGCAAGTATAATATCATTGTTTGGCTTAGTTTGTGAAGAGACAAAATCAACTGCATTTACAAATGATTCATAGGTATTACCGGAGCTATAGGGTGGGATATAGCAGTAAAGAACGAATAAATTTCATGTGTGAAATGACATCTTAACAGATAATAACACAATATAGGTATTATAGTGAGTGTGGCGATCAAACTCAATTCTCCACTTAACATAAAACTCTTTAACTATTGTAAAGAAATATGGCAGTTTGTCTTAACTTTATATGGCACTTCTTTATCTCTTTTATAACGCGATCGGGATAAAGAGATCAAGAGTCCCGTTATTTCCACCTCCAGAAAACAACCAAAATTATTGTATTAATAATGAATTTTTTAGATGCTTGAATTCAGCCAAACGGGTTGGTCATAATTATGTAATCAAATTTGTCCAAATTGATTTGTGCGTCAGTATGTATTGCGCATACAAATTTACACCTATAATTTTATATGCATTTTGGTATTGCGCAATAAATTTTTGCTCCAAAAAATTGCACTCGAAATTGCCATAAAAAAATTGCACAAATCTTTGTCTAAAAACATGGCACCTAAACAAACCTTTTTCTAAACAAATTGCACCTAAACAAATCTTTGTCTAAAAAAATTGCACCTGAAAATATTGCGGTCTAAATGCCCACGTGAGATAAAAATTCAAAAAAAAATTGATTTTTTTAAGTTAATTTTTTCTTAACTTTCTTTCAATTTTTTCTCAACTTTTTCTTATGCATGAATTCAGTCTGAAAATATTTTTGCCTTAAAAATGACGATAAGCATATTTTAGCTGGAACGGTTGGATTTTAGGACAGTTCACAGAAAAACAATTTACAGAAAACAATTCACAGAAAAACAATTCACAGAAAACAATTCACAGAAAAACAATTCACAGAAAAACAATTCAGAGGAAAGCAATTCACAGAAGTAGTTTACGGGAAAAAATGTCTTGTAAGTCGCGGCGACTTTCAAGACATTTTTTTCCGTAAACTACTTTTCTATGAATTAATTGCGTTAAATCTGCAACACTTCTTTTTACCCCAACATTATTTGCATTAGCAGCATGGTTATGATCACCAGTATTTTATATAATTTCTCTAATTCTTTTATTGGTATGAATTCTAACTTCGCATTTCTCCGTCCTATAATAATTATTGCACAACCAATAACATTTTTCTTTATATTCCTCATCGCGAATAAATTCAAATCCGTCAACACAGTTTATTTTTTTTCGGTTTTTTCTGTCAATTGTTTTTCCGTGAATTGTTTTTCTGTGAATTGTTTTTCTGTGAATTGTTTTTCTGTGAATTGATTTTCTGTGAATTGTTTTCTGTGAATTGTTTTTCTGTGAATTGTTTTTCTGTGAATTGTTTTCTGTGAATTGATTTTCTGTGAATTGTTTTTCTGTGAATTGACCGGTTACCGAACGGTTGTGTATATACCCGGTTTATTTATAGGTTTACAAATTATAGCTATAAATTTTTATCTTGAGCCCTTTGTGTAACCGCATTTTGTTAAAGCGTGCGGAAAGTTTTCATGCGTTTTTGTAAATTTTGAGTATAGGTATTTATAGGCTGTTTCACCGGGAAGGGTGATCCTATCCCTCCCCGGTAAAACACTAAAAAATCAAGCGTTGTTTCATACTGAGGTTCAGGGAACTTGATTGTTTTGTAGTTACTATTTATCGCTGCCAATAGATATCTAAAAAGTGATATTTTTAGAATGAATATCGCAAAACCTTACTGCCTAGTAATATGGCGAATTTTCACTAAGATACTTTCACGTAATTCAAAGAGACCAGGCGAGGGGTATCGAGGGAAGAGGAAAAGTTACCTTTATAGTGGGAAAATCGAAAGCCCTAAGTCCCTTAGTAATACTGTAAAGTTTCATTAAGATCGGACCAACCAATTCGAAAATACCAAGCGAGGGGTATCGAGGGGTATCGAGGGGAGGAGAAAAGTGAATTTTCTCAGAGGTGAGACCTATCTAGACCACTTCCTAGTCCCCGAAAACCTCTTCATCATAAGGTTCGTGAAAATCGTTCGACGAGTTTTCGAGATCGATGTGCAAACATTCCTCCTATTATATAACTAATAATTATAATATTCATCATAATATTCATCATATTCGTTTCAACTTTGTTACTATAATAGTAAAAACAGCATCGGATTCATCAAATTTTTCTTCAAAAGTCATTATTCATCCAAGGAATTCATATTGCAAATTAACGCATCATCATAGCGGTTTCGACTGCTAACAAAGAAAATCTGTATAAAGTTCGTAAAGTTTTTCATCAAAGAGAAAAATCCTTATAATTTGATATATTTTCCGTTTTTTTTTTTAATATTTTTTCAACTCAAACAATATAAAATAACATAATTACATACTTTTAACCTTTTTTTCTAGATTTGCAATATCCAAAAATTTTGTGAATGTGTAAAAAATTATTTTTCTTGTATTTCGTTGAAGGACGTGAGTGATTACAAAGAATCGCTCTCGTAATCACATTTCCTGTAAAAAACGACGCAATAAAAAATCCCTAACTGAGCCAATTCGTACATCTCTTCCCACCACTAGTATCTCTCCGATCTTAAAAACGCTACCTGCCCCAAGGAATATCTTCCTCTCTCGCCTCGTTCCCGAGACAACTGTGGATGATATTCTCAGTTTCATCAAAAAAATCAATAAAGAAACTAGTCTCGTCGCGTCATTTAAAATTAACGTTCCTTCACAGTTATTTACATCTCTGCTCTCCTATGAGTTTTGGCCTCCTTTCGCCTTTGTTAAGGAGTTTCAGCGAAGAGGGCCTAATAAACCACTTCCGCTTAGAAATACTGTGAACGACTCGAGTTTAAAAAACGCAAGTGCTTGTCCCTTTACTACCAAAATGTAAGGGGACTTTGCTCTAAAACGCGTAAACTGCTCCTTGCTAGTGTTTCATTCTTACATGATATTATTGTGCTGACTGAAACTTGGCTAAATTGCAGCTTTCTTAACACTGAGTTGTTCTCGCCTGACTACGAAGTCTTTCGGAATGATCGGTATACCTCAAATTTGAGATCATTGGGTGGAGGCGTCCTGACCGCAGTTCATAGCAATCATAAAAGCTCGCTTATCATTGTTCCTAACCTGAACGGTTTGGAGTTTATTTGCGTCAAACTGGTTTTACAAGCTGGCAGCATTCTTATATCGAATTGCTATATTCCGCAAAATAGACCGGAACCGAAGTACCAATCGTTAACGGAGGCTATTAATTTCCTTCATGAGCAAATGGGACCAAATGATGACATTATTCTACTTGGAGATTTTAATCTTCCCAACCTCCATTGGTCACTTTCTGATGAACAGATCTGGTTTACTGCAGATAATATAAACTCTGCTGTTGAAACATTGTTTGTTGACAAGTTGACGGCTTGTGGCCTGCGGCCTACAACAAATTAGCGGTGTACGTAACTCAATTGACAAACAACTTGACTTGGTGTTCACTTTTGACGCAGCTAATTGTGTTGTACAACGCTGCCCTGAAAAGCTAATTAATATTGACAAATACCATCCTCCGTTACACTTACTTTTGTCCCAAGAAGATGTAAAGATGGTTGCTGAATTTGAAACCTCATACTACTTCAACTTTCGGAAAACAATCTTTGAACTACTACTCAACCTTCTTAATAAGGTTAACTTTGATGGTATTCTAGTTAACCAAAATATTGAAGTATGTATAGCAGAGTTTTACTCTACTATATACAAGATCTTTGACTCACCAGTTCCTTATACCCGAGTAAAAAATTCAACAAGCTCGCAACCTTGGTTCAACAAAGAATTACACTCCATTCGTAATAGGAGGAATAAAGCATGGTTAAATTACTTAATTACGCGTAATGACAGGGATTTTTCTGAACTCATATTGTTATCCATGGAATTATATGACTCATACATCTATGAAATGAGTGGTAATCTTTCTACGAACCCGAGACATTTCTGGAATATTGTCAACAGTAAGAAGAAAACGGATGGCTATCCCTCCACACTTAATTATACGGAGTGCTCATCCAACGATCCGCTCATTATTTCAAACCTATTTGCCTCCTTCTCTGCAGGAGCTTTTAACGATGATGGCTTCATTCCTGATACGCACTACTTTAAATATCTAAATGAATACCCCAAGAGTGTCCTCAATAACATTAATGTTGATGTGTCTGACCATATTCATGAATTGAAAGACGACTTTTCATCTGGCCCTGACGGTATCCCTGCTATAGTTGTGAAGAGATGTGGTAATGTCTTCGCATGTCCGCTGGCAATACTTTTCCAAAAATCCCTCGTATGCGGAATATTTCCAAAGATTTGGAAATTATCATATATTATTCCAACTCACAAGACAGGTAGTAGAAACGATATTGTAAACTATAGACCAATTGCCAAATGGTCATGCATTCCCAAGCTTTTCGAAAGTATTCATAAATTTATACTTTTTGGATGTAAAAATCAGCATGGGTTTCTGCAAGACAGATCCACAATCACGAGCTTAGTCGAATTAGTATCTTTCTCAAACTGTGTTATGGAAGAGGGTAATAGTGTGGATTGCATAACCACTGATTTAAGTAAAGCGTTTGTAACGGTAATAATTCCGTTTAGTTTTGTTTTCACTACTGGCTTGCTGATGGCCACGCTTTGCCGGGTGTCTTCAGCCTAGTTTGATTCAGGGTTCCCATCAGCGACCAGAGTGCTTGATAAACGTGGATAGGTAATAACGATAAAAAAAAATCAATACTGAAAAATTGCGGGATGAGCTTGCTGAACAAAAACAAAACAAAATTCCTCCAAAACAACGGGACCTACTGAAAGCTGTTATTGGTGTAGAAAATTCATTTTGTTTGTCCATGGCGCATTGGTATGTCAACCACAAAAAAAAAAAAAAAATCATAATTTATAAAAAAAAGTTATAATTGTAACTCAACAACGATCCTCATCCATTACACATCAGTGAACCACCCCATTTCCTTATCGGTTTTATTTTTCCATATTAAATTTTAACTGTCAAACAAAAATGAAATACCGCAAGAAAAAACCATTGAATATAAATAAAAAAACTTGAATTATATTATAACAAACAAACAATTTTATTTTCAATTCTTTTTCCAGAAATCAGAATGTTATTTTCAATATAGTTCATCACACAGGAAAATCTTTATTATTCAAAAAAAAAAAAAAATTCAAAATTTAAAATAATACTGCAATAATTTTACAAGTCTATTCTTAAACCACAGAAAAATTCAAAAATCAAAATTAAAAAAAATGCGATCCACAAAAAAAACTACAAAAAAAAACTAGGCGAATTTGCACTAACTTCAGTTTGTTTACTTTAGTTTAATTGCATTTCAGCCTGATGAGTTCTTTAATTTTTCTTTTATTAATTAATTCATTGTATTGTCTTCCTTTTTTTTTCTTTTTCTTTTTTTAATGTAATGCGGAAAGTGTAAAAGAAATCACGTTGATATTCCTTTTGTGACGTGACAGTGAATTAAAAAAAAATTGATGAACGAGAAAAAAAAAAAATAAAGAAATTTACCGTGAAAATATTAACGGAAGAATAGGTGAACTAACACCAGTGCAAAAAAAAAAAATTTGTCCAAAATGAAGAAAAAAAAAAAAAAAATGGTACTTCTTGGTAATTCTTTATAAGGTAAGAAAGAATTTCATAAAACTCTAAAAAAAAAATCAAATCTAATCAAAAATTAGCACTTAGCTTTCTTTTTTCTCCTTTGTTCATTCTTCTTTTTCTTTCTTTCCAATAGTCCAGTTGATCAGATGTTGAAAACTATGGTGACCTTGACCTCTGTTGAACCAGTCGATTTCGTCACGGCTCAAGAATTCAATTTCTTTCCTTTTTGAATATGATGTAAGAAACCGAATGCAGTAACTGAAAACACCCACATTCACCTGGTATTTGACAAAATAAAACTTAAATACTTTCTTTTTTTTTAACTTTTTCACAAAAAAGGAATTAAAAAAATTTAAAAAAAAAACGATTAAATGAAAAATTTTATAATTTTAATTTGGCAGAGCAACACCTTACACTTTGCTTTTTGAAAAATTTTCTGCTCTCTTTCTTCGACAGCGGTTCCTTTTTATACCTTTTGGTATAACAGGACCTGTGTCTCAGTCTCTAAAATATGATTTTTATATGTAAATACTGTTCCTTAGACACTTTCTTACATGTCAAAATAAAGATAATTATTTTCTACATCTTTTAATCATCATTTTATGTAAGAATATTCATTAATTTTTCTTTATTTAACAAATACTGGTTTTTTTCTTTGTTACGTAGCCGTTACTTCTGCCATGGAGTAAAAGTACAAATTTTCACTTTTTTACTTCGCCGCAATTAATTTTTCAATATTGTTGAAACTATTTTTATCAAATAAATAGGTGTCTGTGGCTGTTTCCGACAGCGCCCGGTTTTCTGAATCCATTCATGTACATAATTTCAAAATCCTTGATATTTTTCATTTATAACCAATTCAAAAAGGAAATGGTACAAAGATTAGGTTAAATCCGCTACTGACTTTGAATTCCCAACCATATACGACCAACTCGTCTTTTAGTTCTCAGCAGGTCATAATGCTAATTAAATATTTGGTTCATGTTGTATGAGGAACAAGAAGGTTTCATCAAAAAGAACATCCATAAGTTTCATCATCTGTCAACGCCCCTTCCGTATATATAACGCTCGGATCCATTCCACCTAGTGCTTAACAAATTTTTTTTTTCTTTTGTAGTTTCTTTTTACAGTATTGGAGTGGTAATAGCAAAAGAGTTTTAATAATAATCAAAAAAAAAATCATAACGTTGTTTTCTTCCCAGATGCTACATTTTCAGGCTCACTTCTGGATGCATTTAGGGTACGCCATTTTCATCATGTAAGTGACCTATAAGTAAGAGCCATTTTTAGAAGAAATCTGTTCCATGTTTACAGAAAACACATAAGGTGGACTAGGATACATAACAACAACATTACAAACAGATAAGTGGAACTAATTATCATTTACTTTCTTTTCTATAAAAAAAAAACTATAGTGATCTCCTTTTTATTTCTTTTTATTTTTAGGACAAAAGAATGAAATAAAAAAAAAAGGATTTGTTAAAAGAAAACTTAAAAAAAAAACGGTCGTTACACGTTCGATAAACTGTCCCACCGTCTGATTCTACCCAAGCTTAGTTGTCTTGGCTTTCCTCACTTCTTGATTGAATGGGTAAGATCCTATCTGTACGATGGAAGTTACCAGGTGCCATTCCGCTCAGCTAAATCGCACCATTATCTGGCTACTTCAGGAGTACTTCAAGGTAGTCACCTCGGACCTATCCTATTTGTCCTATCGATAAATGATGTTGCTGCCGTGATTAAGCACTCGAAAATTTCCAACTTTGCTTACGATATGACTATCTATAGAAAAATCTCCAAACCTAACGATCCTTATCTTCTCTAAGAAGACCTACATAATTTTGTTACATGGTGTCTCAATAATAACTTATTGCTCAATTGTGATAAATGCGAGTTTATTACTATTACTAGGAGGCGAAATATTGCTCCCCATCAGTACATTATTAACCACTTGCCTCTAAATAGAGCCCATAGTATTAAGAATTTGGGTGTGAGCTGTGACAGCAAGCTTGATTTTAAATTACACATAGACTCATTGGTGCATAAAGCCAATTCGACTTTAGGTGTTGTTAAACTATGGTCAAAAGAGTTTATGGATCCTCTTATTATTAAAGCCCTCTTTATTACTCTAGTCAGACCGATACTCGAATATGCTAACCAGGTATGGTCTCCCTACTGCAAGTACCAAATTAGTAGGATAGAGTCTGTTCAACGAAGATTCGTTCGTTATTCACTAATAGACCTTAGTTGGGATGACCCCTTTCTATAGCCT